>JAXLNO010001537.1:42500-155532 GCA_038087875.1 Malacoraja senta
TGACGGGGAACAACAAGGAGAAACGTTATGAGTGCGACGTGTGTGGCAAGGCCTGGCAGTACCCGAGCGAGCTGGAGATCCACCGGCGGGTTCACACGGGAGAACGCCCCTTCGACTGCTCGGAGTGCGACAAGAGCTTCACCAGCTACGGCAACTGCAGCGGCACAACCGCTTGCACTCGAGCGAGAGCCCCTTCACCTGCTCCGACTGCGGCAAGAGCTTCAAGACGGCAAATGACCTGAAGATCCACCGGCGGGTGCACACGGGCGAGAAGCCCTATAGCTGCTCCACCTGTGGCAAGAGCTTTACCCAGTTGTCGGGGCTGTGGGTGCACCGGCGGGTGCACAGCAGTGAGCGGCCCTTCACCTGCTCCGACTGCGGCAAAAGCTTCAAGTCGTCGCCAGAGCTGAAGAAGCACAGGCGCGTCCACACCGGGGAGCGGCCCTACACCTGCGCCCAGTGCGGAAAGGGCTTCAACCATCCAGCAGCCTGCTGGATCACCAGCGCACCCACACCGGTGAGCGCCCCTACACCTGCGCCCAGTGCGGCAAGGGCTTCATTCGCTCCTCCAGGCTGCTGTCCCACCAGCGCACCCACACCGGCGACCGTCCCGTCCCCAGCCCGGTGAGTGGAGAACGCTTTGCCATGGCCTCCCACGCCCTGTCTCACCAGCGCGTGCACACCAGTGGCCAGCCCTACAACTGCCCATACTGCGTTGAGGGGTTTGACAGCTCGCGGGGGTTGCGGCAGCACCAGCGGACCCATGCTGGCGAGCAGCTGCTCCCACTGTGACAAGAGAGCATGGGGGCTGCGGGAGCACCAGCTGATACACCGGAGAGAGACCCTTTGTGTGCGCTGAATGTGGCAAGGGTTTCACCCGCATGTCCAGCCTGTGGCAGCACCGGCAGTGAGTGTCCCTTCCCCTGACCGTCCTTTGGTCAGGGCTTCACCCACCTTGACCACCTACTGGAGCACCGGCGAGTCGACACCGGCCAGCGCCCCTTCACCTGCCAGCTCTGTGACAAGGCCTTTGCCCGCTCCTCCAGGCTGCTGGCACACCACCACGTGGATAGGTGCTGTTTAGGTAGACACAAAATGCTGGAAGGAATGGGTAACGTTTCGGGTCGTTGGGTCGTTTCTTCAGTCCCCCATTCCGTCTCTCCAGAGATGCTGCCTGTCCCGCTGATTTACTCCAGCACTTTGTGTCCTTTTTTGTAAACCAGCATCTGCAGTTCCTTGTTTTTGAACCATTCTGCACCTTCCCCAAAGCCTCCACATCAGTCCTGTAATGGAGTGACCAGAACTGTATGCAATACTCCAAATGCTACCTGACCCATGTCCTTTAAAGCTGCACATATACATTCCTCTCTCTCCCCTCTCCCCACCCCCCTCACCCGTACACAAATTCTCTCCACTCCACCCTCTCGTGCCCCCCTCCTCTCTCATACTCCCCCTCTCGTTCCCTGTCTCTCTCACACACTCCCTCTCCCACTCCGTCTCTCTCACACACTCTCGCTCCCTGTCTCTCCCCCACCTCTTCTCTCTGTCCCTCTCTCTCTCTCTCTCTCACACACACACCCCTCTCTCTCACACACACACACCCCTCTCGGACACACATGCTCCCTCTCTCTCTTGTTCTCTCTCTCACGCACACACACCCATCACTCTCTCACACACACAGTCCCTCTCTCACACACACAACACTCCCCCTCTCTCTCTCTCACACACATACATTCCCTCTATCACACACACAGTCCCTCTCTCACCCACACAGTCCCTCTCTCTCACACACACAACACCCCCCCTCTCTCTCTCTCACACACACACATTCCCTCTCTCACTCACACACAACACCCCCCCCTCTCTCACACACACATTCCCTCTCTCACACACACACTCCCTCTCTCTCTTGCTCTCTCTCACACACGTCCTCTCTCACACACACACTCTCACGCACACACGCTGAACACCTCCGCTCGGTTCGCAATAACCAACCTGATCTCCCGGTGGCTCAGCACTCCCCCTCCCATTCCGAATCCGACCTTTCTGTCCTGGACCTCCTCCATGGCCAGAGTGAGGACCACCGCAAATTGGAGGAGCAACACCTCATATTTTGCTTGGGCAGTTTGCAACCCAGCGGTATGAACATTGACCTCCAATTTCAGGTAGTCCCTACTTTCTCCTCCGCTTCTCAGCTCTCCCTCAGCCCACTGGCTCCACCTCTTCCTTTCTTCTTCCCGCCCTCCCACCCTCACATCAGTCTGAAGAAGGGTTTCGACCCGAAACGTTGCCTATTTCCTTCGCTCCATAGATGCTGCCTCACCCGCTGAGTTTCTCAAGCATTTTTGTCTACCTTAGATTTTCCAGCATCTGCAGTTCCTTCTTAGACATTTTAAAGCATTTTTTTAATGAAAGTTTTGATGCGTTTGTGCCTTACATAACAAATAACAAATAACGTTTGTGCCTTACGTAACAGTCCATCATCGGCTCTGACCTCCCTTCCATCGAGGGGATCTATCACAGTCGCTGCCTCAAAAAGGCTGGCAGTATCATCAAGGACCCACACCATCCTGGCCACACACTCATCTCCATACTACCTTCAGGTTGAAGGTACAGGAGCCTGAAGACAGCAACGACCAGGTTCAGAAATATCTACTTCCCCACAGCCATCAGGCTATTAAACCTGGCTCGGACAAAACACTGAACTTTATTAGCCAATTAACTGTTATTTGCATTTTATCAGTATATTGATTCATGTGTGTATATATTTATAGAGTGGTATATGTTTTGTTTGATCTGTTTTGTAGTCAATGCCTACCATGTTCTGTTGTGCTGAAGCAAAGCAAGAATTTCATTGTCCTATCAGGGACATATGACAATAAACTCACGAACTTGAACTTGAACTTGAAATAAAGCAAGTTTATCCTGACCTCACTGTGAAATAATTTAATTTCGTCAAATTTGGTTCATAAATTTAAAATGGAAATTTGCCGAAAAACAGAAAGCATTCATATTTAAAAGAGAATTTTCCCAGCAGAATAAATTCTGGGAAAATCTTAGAAGCTTGGTTTATACTAATGATTGAAACAATGTACTAACAATGTATTAACATAGAGATGTATTGTCTGGGCACAGCACCATATTACATATCTGTCTGAACTGCCTGTCCCAGCTAAGGACAAGGTAGTGGCTTTCATCCAAGTCTTACAAGCTTGTTTTAGTTCACAGACGGATGCCCATTCTGGAACCAAGATGGAAGTAATTTGAAAGCAAAATGGAGTTAGTTGTCCTTCCGGAATAAGGCAGCTGTACTGAAGCTGTGCCAAGATTTGAGAATAAGGCTGACATTGCAAATATACGAGTCCAGCCTCCCTTGTTTCCCTTGGGCTACGGATCTTACACAGATTTAGAAGGTGTGTTGTATTGACAAGAACATGTCTAATTACACTAACTTTCCTTTGTTCTTTGAGTGGAGCCCGAGAAGCACTGAGCAACGTGTGTGTTCTTTGTAGATCTCGCCACTCCCATCTGACAAATTGTTTAAAAGATTGCTTTGGTTTACCTTTAACAATTTTCTTGCTGTCTGCTTTCTTTAAGAGACGAACTTTGACAACTGTGCTCTTTGGAATTCTTCAGAATTCAGGTTGTACTGTCAATAATGAAAGGAAATTCCAACCATCTCCAGAAATGATAAGCAATTATTCTCGCCTCTATGCATATCTATAGCCGTAGGGCAGTCGGACACCTTCCCACTACTTCCAAGATAGTTCCTGCATTTGGCAATATCGTTTAGTGTTTGGCGGCTGAAACGCAGGGGCGAGGATACAGACAGCCCGGCACCCGGGTGAATCACCCCATGTGGGGGTCCAGGGTGGGGGCGGTGAATCACCCCAGTGTGTGGGTGGGGGAGGGGTGTTGAATCACCCTGGTAGGAGGGTCATGGTGCCGGTGCAGCATGGTCAGTGACTCTGGGTGGGTGGAGGGACCAGACTATCCCCAACTCTGCTGCAGCTGACAGGGACGCTGCCGGGTTAAGGCCTCGAGTGTCCGCTGCCCGGAGCCGCGGCCCCGCTCCACCCGGCCCCGTGTGTGAATACGCTGCCGACCCACAGCGTGTGACAGTGCGGCAGGAGCCAGCTTGGGAGACTAAGGGATGGGAGGTAGCCAGCTTGTGGGGAGTAAGGGATGGGAGGTAGCCAGCTTGGGGGAGGAAGGGGAATGGGAGGTAGCCAGCTTGGGGGAGTAAGGGATGGGAGGCAGGGCCGGATTTACGTATAAACTACACAAGCTTAAGCTTAGGGCCTCGAGATCTAGAGGGGTTGTATACACTAAGGTGTATACAACTTTTGACATAATGGTGTTGTTATAAACCCTACCATCAGTGGCGCTGTGCTTGCGATTCCGGAGGCTTTGGTGGTGTGTGGGGGGGGGGGGGGGCGGGATTAAAACGCAGGTGAGGTTTATATTCGTTGTTGGAGAGGAATTTGCTCCAAAGATCCTTGGATCATTGATTTGCTCAGACTGCTACTCAGACCTGATGCAGAAAATTTGTTCTACTTGACTAAAAACGCCTTCCACGCCTTCACCATCACGGATCGCAAGTGCAGGACAAAGCAAAAGGTATGTAGTTTATTTAACCATTTTTCCTCGCTGAACCTGCCACAGGCAATGATGGTCCATTTTTACACGGCCATCGTAGAGTCTGTTCTCACCTTCTCTATCATGGTCTGGGTTGCCTCGTCCGATCAGCAGAGAAGGTTATTGGCTGCAACCTTCCCTCCATTGATGAACTGTACACTGCAAGGGCCAGGAAGCAAGCGGGCAAGATCATCTCTGACCCCTCTCACCCTGGCCACAAAGTCTTTGAATTACTTCCCTCTGGAAGGCGACTCCGGACTGTCAAAGCTGCCACAGCCAGACATAAAAACAGTTTTTATTCACGAATAGTTGCTCTACTCAACAGCCAAAAATCTGTAGCCTCCCTTTGATCTGGTATTTTGTTGGTTCACATGCTTGATCAATGGTGTTTTATCATTAATGTTTTATTACATTACAGCTGTGCTGTGTGCGGCTGCCCAGCCAGCAGCTGTCTGTCTTTTCATCTTTTATTTTTTATTTTAGTTAGTTAAGTGTTTTGTTTGGAGGTCTAGACTTTTATGTGTGGGGGGTGGGGGGGGGGAGGGGGAAACTACCTTTCAGGGTCCCTACCTGGCCGGAGAGGCAGCTTTTCTCCGGGCTGCAGCTTTGACCTGTCCTCGCGGCCTACCAGCGGGCCTGGAGCGGCGTTTCCTGTTGGGGACCGCCCAGAACCTCGGCTTCGGCGGCGGCACAGCGCTGGAGCGCTATCGCGGAGCGGGCGATGCCTTGCCCGGGTCGCCGCGCTGGAGCTTCGGTGAGCTGAGGATCGCTGGGGAAAACATCGCAGAACTGCGGGAATGTGGAGCGACCAGCTGCGGGCGGCGGCGCTGAACTTTACACCGGGAGCCTGGGATCTCCAGATGAGATCGCCAGTTGTGGAGCTCCAACCGGCGCGGCCTTGTTGGCTTCGTAAGCCGCGGCCTCCAAAGCGGAAGCGGCCGTTCCAGGGTTCCCAGGCCGCTGGGAGGACTCTCCCGATGCCGGAGCAACATCACCCGGCGAGAACGGCCAGGAACATCAGGCCTCCGTAGAGGCAACTGTGGAGGCCTCAATGGGCCCGACTGTGGGTGAACTGGGGTTGGGGACTGGACTTTGTGCCTTCCCTCATGGTGGGAGCCATTGTGGGGGGATGTTCTTTGTGTTTAAGATTCTCTTGGTGTTATGTCTGTATTCTCTTTTTTTGTGTGCTGCATAATGGCAAGAAGCATTTCACTTCACTACACCTGGGTGTGTGTGAATGTGACTAATAAAAATACCTTGAACCTTGAACCTTGTTTAGTGTTTTTGGAGTCAATCGTAACTGTCACTGTGTCATGTTACTTGTGGGCGGAGCACCAAGGCAAATTCCTTGTATGTGAATACTTGGCAATTAAACTTACTAACATACTTATTCTATGCGCTGATCACTCATTAAATTTGGTGGGCCGTTCGGCTGTTGATTGCTGCCTTGATGCAGTGAACTGTTTTGGAGTTAGCAATGAAATTTATACCTTCTTTTCATCCTCCACAAAGAGATGGGCAGTTCTAAAATCATTTTTGCAACCTCAGTCAAAAGTGCCTAAATATTTGTCAGACACTAGGTGGGAGGCACATGCAAAAGCCACAGAAGCTATTTTGGAAAGTTACAGCGCTATCACTGATGCCCTCAGTCATTTGTACTCTGATGTTAATGTGAAGGGTGATACTTCAAGCTAACAATCTTTTGCAGAAAATGGAAGAATTAGAATTTGTGTTTGCTGCATTTTTGGACCTGTCTGCTAGGTAATTCCCACAAGGTCAACAAAGCCATTCAGAAATCCAAACTGTTATTGAGTACTTGTGCAAGTTTGTACAGTTCACTTCAGGATTTTGTAATCAAAATTAGAGAAGATTTTGATGAGTTTAAGCAACAAACAAAGGCCACCTTGCCAGATGTTAACTACAGAACTGTCACAGGGAGACAAAGAGTAAGGAAATGGCAAGGAAATGATGGAAGTGCACCTGGTCCTGATGCTTTAGATAAACTCTCTTCAAGAGATAAGTTTAGGATAAAATCCTTTTTTCCTATACTAGATGCACTTGAAACCAATTTAAAAAGAAGAGGTACAGTGTACAGTGAAGTTGCACAACAGTTTTCCTTTCTTGCTAATCTGACCGCATCTAAGCAAGAAATTCAGCAAGGTGTTGAACTGTTGATGGACGCATACCCAGAAGATGTTGACCTGGAACTTACTGATGAACTTTTGCACTTTTACTCGTATGTGAGACAAAGCCATAGGCATACAGAAGAGCACTCTCTGTCTCATACAGACCTTTATCAAATAATATACATGGAAACAATTCAGATGACGTCCGGTGACTGCTATAAAGCAGTAAAGACAGCTGCACAGAGCTCTGCTCCCGACAAATCGTGTATAACCCCGGTTCCTATGCCAGGATCGACATAAACTCTTACGGGGATTGCTGAACGTCGTGGGTACTGACTTCACCAGACGGTGCCGGTGGAATCGGGATTTAAAACGATTTTACCGGTAAAAATCGGATGAAAAAGGGAAAAGGTCAGAGAGGACCCAAGAAGACTACAATCAGTCTCTGGCTCCAGCTCCAAAAAGCTCTGGATGAGCATGAAACCACTCCTGAATCCACTTTTGAAAGTTTGGAAGAGGAGCTGGAATCTCAACAACCAACAGTCGAAATGGCTGCAAGAGCTGAAACAAAAGAGTTAAAAGAAAGGGACAAAGAAATGAAAAGCTGGGAAGAATCGGTAAGAGTTAATATTACTAAAGACATTACTAAAGATCTTCAGAAGCAATTTGCTAAAATGAATTCTACAATGCAGAATAATTTTTCTAAAATGGAGGATAATCTCTTAAGAAAATTGACACTAGTTGTGGAGAATTAAAGGAACTTTACGTATCCCTGAACCAGCAATTCAAAGATTTGGAGTCGAGGACTGCTAAGGAATTGGAAAGAATGCAGAGAGATTATAACAATAAACATGACTCCCTGCTGAAGCAATTAACAAAGACGGAAAAATTGATGGAAGAGATGGAGAGTGAAATGCAGCAGATGGGCCAGGAAATAACAGGGTGGAAAAAAGAACACGACGCGAATTGGGAGCTTACGAATAAACTGAATGAGATATGTCAAGATTTGGAAGCCAGGTCAAGGAGGCAGAATTTGAGAATAATAGGAGTTAAAGAGGGGGCAGAGCACGGCTCTCAAATGCGTAATTTTATCACTAATTTACTTAAAGATGTTTTCAAACTGCCAGAAAAAACAAAGATAGATGTGGCTCATCGTGTTGGTCACTTCCAAAGAGGAGCGAATGCTCCACCACGTCAAATTATCGTAAAGTTCTTAGACATTTCGACTTTGAAAATTTATTAAAGAAGATATCTTATGGAGAAAATCTTACATTTGCTGATAATATTGTTAGATTTTACTGAGACTGCCCTCGGGAAATACTGGCAAAAAGACGCCAGTTTAAAAGTGCAAGCAGTATTTTACAAGGACATTCTGAAGTTCGTTACGGCGTTATCTACCCTGCTAAAATGTTAATCACGTACAGGGCTGAGCAACGTTCATTTATGGATCGGACTCAGCTTGCAAATATGCCCAGGAGATTTTAAATACAATTCAAGGAAAAACGGAATAAAGAGACACTACGCCCGCTGAACTTGTTTTTTACTATGTTTAGACGGTTCTCAGACAGACTGAATGTGTTTTTTAATAACAGAGTCCTAACTTTATCTTGAACTGAAAAACTGAGGCTCAACAGATGGAATGTTCAAGGTCGCAGGCTCTGCGCCAAGTTTTTCAGCCCTGATAATTATTAGACTGTTCTTTTTTGAATTTGGTCTTGTTGGTCTGCCTTTGTCTCAGTACTATATGATCTATTATTTAGATATACAGCATATAACTAACTAACTAATTAACTATATATACGCAATAAACTAAATTAACGCTAAAGGTTTAATGTATTATACTAACATGACTAACTATATAGTAGGAAGGATGGGGGAGGTTAGACAGATATTCTAACTACTAATTACGCATCAATAAACATACAGGCTAATGAAAAGTCTGATTAATGACGAGGTACTTTAACTCATAATAATTCTATTTTATTTTATTGTAAATCTTCTAGCTTTTCTTCTATTTTATTTAATTTGTTTTAGCTATTAATCGACCTGACATGATAATTGTGGTTATAAGTGGAGGAAACCGACTAATGTTGGATGATACTTTACTAGGGGGGCAAAGCCCAGTGCATAATTCCATCGACGGAGGTCAATTTAAAATTAATCTTAGCCACCATAGGTGGCTTTTTTGTAAGATATCGCTTTTTTGATAACTTACACTCACTTTTTTTGTTTATTCACTATTATGCGTTGTATGATTTAACAATCTTTATGAACACTTCATTTTATGTTTTTCTCTGTACCTTAATTATGTTTAATAGTGTTAGAAGATGTAAAACTAGTGCAGAAATTATGAAGGATAACCCTGGACTCGGGATTTCGAGGTACTTGGCTGCATCACATGAATTATACATTCTGGTAATAATAGCCAATGCAAGATAATAGTCTAATAAACACCGGAGGTCTCACTTTTTGTAGTTGGAACATTAGAGGTGCGAATGAGCCAATTAAGGGGGGTAAAATTCTGGCACAATTAAAATCATTAAACATTGATATTGCTTTTCTACAAGAAACGCATTTGAAACAACAAACTCAGATCAGATTAAGGGCAAACTGGATAGGTCAAACGTACTACTCCGCATTCACTTCTAAAGCAAGAGGCATGGCCATTATAATTCGGAAAGGTATACCTTTTAAATTAAAGAAGTCCATATCTGATAAAGAGGGAAGATACATTAAAGTCACGCAAGAAATTTATAATACACCCTTAACTATGATAAATATTTATGCGCCTAATTTTGATAACCCCCAATTTTTAAAGAAAATAGTAGATATAATTGCAGAGCATAATTATCAAAATATTATAATGGGGGGAGATTTTAATTGTGTTATAGACCCATATTTAGATAAATCAATAAAGGTAGGGAAGCGTCTAGTTAAAACTAAGACCTGTGAATTTTTAAATACTTATATAAAAAATAATAACATAACCGATGTTTGGAGAATAGCAAACCCAATTGGAAGGGAATATTCGTTTTACTCGTCGCCTCATAAAATTTATTCACGAATTGACTATTTCTTATTGGATACAAAATTAATCCCATATACGATTAAACCATCATATCATAATAGTATTATTTCCGATCATTCACCACTGACTTTTATACTTAAAATCGAGGGAATGCCGGGTATAAAATCTTTTTGGAGAATCAACGCACAAATATTAAATAACCCGCAGGGTTATGAATATATAAAAGAACAAACACAAATTTCTTTCGAGACAAATGAGACGCCGGGTATTTCTGTATCGCTATTATGGGAAACCTTTAAGGCATACATTCGCGGTGCTATAATCTCTTATCAAAGTTATAAAAATAATGAAAATAAAAGAGAACTTCAGAGGATAGAACAGGAAATAAATTCACTAGAACTGGACAATGCAAGTGACTGAACCATAGAGAAACATAATAAGATAACCTTATTGAAATATAAACTCAATAGAATATTGTCGGGTAGAGTAATAAGACTATTCCAAATTACAAAACAGGCACACTTCGAATTTGGGGATAAGCCACATAAATTATTAGCGAGGCAACTGAAGCAACAAGAAAAGGAAAATACTATCACTAAAATTAAATCTGATAAGGGTGAGCTTCTAACATTACCAAAGGATATTAATAAAAGGTTTGCCCAATTTTACCATAATTTATACACAACTAAAATAAATACAGATGATAGTAAAATCATAAATTTTTTAGATATTTGCAACCTCCCTAAATTGGATAGTTTAGAACAAGAGGAATTAGGAGCACGGATTACTAGTGAAGAAATAAAACAAATAATTAACTCATTGAAAAATGGGAAGACCCCAGGACCAGATGGTTTTAGTAATGAATTTTATAAACGATTTCAGGAGTCACTTGTACCAAGATTACTCAACTTATACACGCAGGCTTATACCGAAAATAAACTACCAGAAACTTTAGCAGACTCAACAATAACGCTTATACCAAAAAAAGATAAAGATTTAGATGAACCGGGTTCTTACAGAGCTATATCACTTCTAAATACGGATCAGAAAATCTTATCAAAGATTCTAGCAAGAAGACTGAATAATTATATTAATAAATTGGTAAACCCGGATCAAACGGGATTTATACCCAAAAGACAATCATTTAATAACTTGAGGCTTTTCAATATAATGTACTCTCACAAAGAGGACACTGAAGATATTTCAGTCGTTACGCTGGATGCAGAGAAGGCATTTGATCAGGTAGAATGGCAGTATTTATATAAGGTACTCCAAAAATTTAATACGGGAGAGACTTTTATTAGGGTTAAACTACTTTATGATAAACCTACGGCAAGAATATTAACTAACAATATGTTATCTCCAAAATTTTATTTATCAAGGGGTTATAGGCAGGGTTGTGCCTTATCACCATTGCTATTTGCCCTTATGATAGAACCGCTGGTTGAAAGGATTAGAAAGCATCCGAATATTCACAGATATAATACCAAGGACTCAAAGAATAAAATTTCATTATACGCTGATGATATTCTTTTATATATTACTAATACACAAACGAGTATCCCCACCTTATTAACACTAATTGAGGAATTTGGTTCTTTTTCAGGATATAGAATAAATTGGAATAAAAGCGAACTCATGTCTTTAAAACCACAAGATACGAGACACGTAGTAAAATTCCCTTTCAAAATTCCCTTTCAAGTATTTAGGTATTCAAATTACGAGAAGACACAAATCATTATTTAGCGCCAATTTTATGCCACTGTTAAATAAACTGAATGTTATGATTAAATTTTGGAAAACGCTCCCACTCTCATTGATAGGTAGAATTAACGCTATAAAAATGACTTTCTTACCACAATTAATATATTTGTTTCAAGCGATCCCAATATATGTTCCGAAATATTTTTTCAAAAAACTAGATTCTAATATCACTAATTTTATATGGGATTATAGAGCACACAGAATTTAACGAAAGCATTTGTGTAAACCTAAAGAAGTTGGGGGTTTATCAGTACCTAACTTTACGTATTACTACTGGGCAGTGCATATTAAGAACATAATGTACTGGTTGGATAGTTCCACTCACCAGTCGGAGTGGATAAGAATGGAAAAAGAGTGTTTCCCGTACGATATAGGAACGATCTTGTTCTCACCGATAAAATTGAATAGTATAATATATAAGAAGAAACCAATTATTCACAATACAATAAGAATTTGGAAACAAATAATATTATCCTTGAAATTAAATAATCTATCAGTATTAACCCCAATTCTGAATAATCCTGCATTCAAACCATCTCTTATCGACAAAACATATAAACAATGGGATAGATTGAGGATTGGGAAAGTAGGAGATATGTATGAACTGGGCAAATTGTTATCATTTCAACAATTAAAATTTAAATTTAAACTGAATGATAATCAATATTTTAAATATATACAGATATGTGACTTTATGAAGAAATATATACATAGATTTCAAACTATATTTTTAGATCCTTTAGAAGAAGCAATGAATATTAAGGCTGATTCACAAAAACGAATATCATATTTTTATAATAGTGTATTAAATAGAGAATTACCCTCAACAGAGGCACTAAGAGAAGATTGGGAACATGAACCAATGCTAAAGATCCCGAAAGATAGATGGGAAAAGTATCTGATGAACACACATAATTGTTCCATTAATGCAAGACATAATTAAAATCAATTTAAATTATTACATAGACTATATTATTCAAAAACGTGGTTGAATAAATTCCACCCAAATGTCTCTCCCAGATGCGATAAATGTTTGTTTCAAAATGCCAATATAACACATTCATTTGTAGGATGTACAAAGTTGAATACATTTTGGAGCGATATATTTGATATATTTACAAAGCTCTTCAAATCAAGAATAGAACCTAATACGGAATGGATTATATTTGGAATAATAGTAGAAGATATCAATTTAAACAAAGATCAAAAAGTATTCTTTAATTATGGGTTAATAATTGGAAAGAAATTGATACTTAAATTTTGAAAAAATACAGCTATACCAACTATTAAAATGTGGATTCGGAATATGACGGACATAGCACATCTTGAAGAAATGAGACTCCGCCTAATAGATAAATATGACCAATTCTTATGGAGTTGGTCCCCTTTCATCGACTTTTTGGAATCATGTGGTGCAGCAGTACCGTAAAGATTACTGATTTCAGGTCAGGTCGTGGATTGATTTACATCTCCGAACAAAGATTTGAAAAATTCTTTCTTAAGGGTCTTTTTCTACTATTTCTACTTTCTATTTTTTCTTTTCTTATATACACACTTCACGTTTTTCTATTTTCTACTATTTATTTTTCCTCTTTTTCTTCTCTCTAATTTTTTCTTTCTTTTTTTTTTACCTCCTTTTCAAAAACATAAAACTAGAGGTTGTACATAGAATGTATTACGTTATGACATAGTTGGCACCTAAAATTAGGTACCACTGTATTGTTTTGTATTGTATAAACTTCTAATATAAAAAAATAAAAACAAATTTAAAAAGGAAATAATTCAGATGGCCTTCCCTAATGTGGAAGCAATCTTGCGGCTGTTAGCTTAATGGTCACAAACTTCTCGGGAAAGAGGTCTTTTTCAAGACTCAAAAGAATTAAAAATGAAAAAAGGTCCACAATGTCCCGAGAGGTTGTCTGCACTGAGCATTCTGTGCATTGAGAGTGACAAACTTAGGCAAACAAATCTTCTGTATGATTTTGTTATGAAGAAGGCGAGAAAAAACATTTTTGCTCTTAGTGTATTTGTAGCTTCTTTATTTCTTATTATTGAAGATTCAATTCAAGAGACACTTATTGTCACATGCACCAATTGGTACAATGAAATTTGGGGTGCACTATCCGACGTCGGAACGGGAGAACATTCTCAGCGGCTTGGACTTCCGAATCGGCCACTTCCTACCGGAGACCGTGGCTCCTGAAGTCCACAGGCTGAGCTGGGCGGAGATTCACGCTGGCGGCCCTCGGCAAAGGGATCCCAGGTTTCGTGGTTTCCAATACTCAAAATTAACTCAGGCAACGCAGAGAATTCTTCAAGAAGTTAAACTTTTATTTGAAAATAAAAGCTGGACCATCCCACGTCATCAGTCCACGTTGAGCTTTCTGAGCCACAAATAATAATAATAAACTTTATTTCGGACTTAAGGTCCAGACAAGGTGCAACATTACATAAAAATGCATTGCATATTAAAAAATATCATAAACTACATATAAAATCTTAGTATATCACATAAAAGCATCATAAATTATATATTTAAAAAACCCACAATACATGAATTAAAATCCAGAATAAAAGAATGATCAATGTCCTACAATGAGACCACGATACCAGTGTCTCCACAACTGGGATTCGTAGCGTGTAGTGCTAAACCTTATGTTTGACAAGGCCACAATAATTACATTTTTAGTCATTTATCCTGCAGATGAATTTATACATATGATTTCTTAGCATAGCTTCTAAAGTACTGACTCCTGCAGCCACAAACATGTTACCAGCATTACACCATCTAGGTTTCCTTAGCAGTGTTCTCATGGCATAATTATATGACACCTTTAGTCTCTGCAAACTTGTCTTTCCATAGTTCGACCACAGTGTAGAGTGGTGTGCAATATGCTCTAAATAGCGACATCTTCACCACATCTGCACACGCACCAAACTTACGCAAGATAATATTTGTCTGTACATACAGCATGCGTCGTTGCCTATAAATATCCTCATCATCTGTCATTTGTTCTGTAATAAAATGCCCTAGATATATTACCTTATTACAGACACTAAGATTATTGTCAGACAATTTAAAATCAGGAAATTTTAGACATTTATCCTCTTTGGTTCTACAGATCATAACAGCACTCTTACAAACATTATACTTAATATCACACCATACACATAACATATAGAAAGGAGCTACTGGAGACCAGCGCTAGATGGACTAAAGACCACAAGATCATCTGCATACATAATATGGTTCAATAAAATATCACCAATCATGCACCCAGTATTACAGGCTTTCAATTGTTTGGACAGATCATCAATATAAAGATTAAAGAAGACTGGGGACAAAATTCCCCCTTGTCTAACACCATTGCTAACCCCAAATGGGGGCTGAGACCCTATTGCCCTATTTTATTTGCCTGGTCTGGTGGGCATACCAGTCGGCCCGAATTCTCACAATGTATTTAGGATCCAACAAGCAAAGGATCATCTCTTTTTATACCATGTCCAACTCTGCATGCCCCACCCCTGTTACATTTCCATATCCAATCATTTGCCGACATTCCCTCATCATCAGCCAATCACTTGCTCCCACTTATCTCCTCCTTCCCGGTATTTTTACATGCTTACAATATTTATAGTCACATGACTCCCTTTTTATGGCCTCTGTCTGCCATGTGTTCTTGACTTCTTTGTTCAGAATCGTAGCATTTTAACAAAGTGAAATCAAAGAAAAGTGGACTCAATTCCCAGAACCCACAAAATATAAGAGATACAGTGGTCACTCAATTTATATACACAAGACACATTGTTCCCATTAAACGCTGTACGTCTCAGGGAAGAATGTTATCTCTTAACCTATAAACCTAAATACAGGGTCCTAATGGTTATAATCCTTCCAAACACAACATACCTCATCCCCAGAGCACAGATGGTTTTATTACACATCACATAGTTAGAATATAATTTTACTTCAGAGTCACGTGAGTGATTCCATGAAGAAGCCCCGCCAGTCCGCATGCGTTTCATTTACGTCATCCGCACTGGCACCGGTCTGGCAGGCAAACTCATTCCTGCCAGCGGTAACTAAAAAACCTGCAGGTACGTTTCAATACTTAGCAGGTTGTGTTTTTCCTGCGGGAACCTCCTCTTACAGAGGTTTCCTGCTGGCTATAGTAGCGCAGTCCGGTCGATCCGCGGGGAAGCCGGCATTGGGCTGTGGAAAGACCCAAGTCCAAACCGCAAACGCCGGAGCCGTAGGACGTCATGTGCGTTACAGTCAGCGACTTCCAGACCGCGGAGGTTCCCGTGGAGTGGTAAGTCCTTACGGTATTAGGGTGCCAGCTGCCCCGTAGCTAATCCGGTGGGGGGAAAAGAGCCACTCAAAAACAAACCCGTGAATCGGGCCAGGAGGATACACCTCCCAATAAAAACGACGTCAGTGTATGTCTGGTAAGATGGAGCACCTGATAGAAGAGATGCTCCATCACAACAGGCTCCAGGAGCAGCTTCATACCCAAGAGGTCACCCCAAGGGCCGTGGCAGCAGCTTCAGGTAAGGGCTGTATAGAGAAAATCAGCTCCAGGAACAGGAGCTTATATCCACGGGTCCTCTTGGGGGACCACGGCAGCAGCACCTGTAGACGGGCTGCATTATGTCTCCCTCATGAAGGAGGTTGAGCCTCCCAGGGCAGCTTTGTTCTGTCACTGAGGTTGGAGGTATTTGAAAGCATACCTCAAGGCATAAAGCCAAGAAAGCTGTTTTAGCGCAGCCCCAGCATGATTTGCTGCAACAGGGAACTTTATATTCTGAGATTGGAAGTATTGGAAAGCATACCACAAGGCATAAAGCCAAGAAAGGCTGTTTGAGCACAGCTCCAGCATGACATGCTCCAGCTAAGGAGCTTTATACCAGCAAAACAGCTTTATATCCTGAGGTAGAGGTTGACTCTGAGGTTGGTGTTATTGGAAAGCATACCCCAAGGCATAAAGCCAAGGAAGGCTGTTGAGCACAGCTCCAGCCGAATATGCTCCAGTAAGGGAGCTATATATTCGAAGGTCGTTTCAGGAAACTCTGGTGGTTATGTGTTGTATGAAAATAGCATTTTCCCTTGATAAGGATGAAAGGGGTCCTAGTGGCCTTACAACACACAAATGATGAGATCTAACCATGTAAAGCTGCACAAAGCTAAGGTTCCAAGCACAGAAATTGTCCAGAGTTGTTTTTCAGGGCAGGCTCGGTATTATGGCCAGGAATGACTTTCGGGACTAGCTCGGTAAACGGGCCAGAATTGTAGCTCGAACAGGTATGGAATTCACAGGCGTGACCTGTCCATTGTGGAAAAGATGCAGAATGTCGTTTACTTCGCATCTGATTACCATAAGATGCTCCCATTTACAGAGATCATCGGCAACATTTTGAAAATTATCTGGATAAAGCAATAATAAACTGCAAAATGGGTTACCTTCAGTTCCCAGGTTATTTACCACTTTACTAAAACCAATGCTTGGACTTCTCAGAGCTAAAAAACATTTGTTATGTCTGGAGGATATTCTAACGCTGTATGTGGTTCAAAACAACAGTTTCAGACTCAAACTATTTCAAGAGAATGAAGGTTATACCAATTAGATTTATTCATTATTGGGATTACTTTTAACCATTAATTAGCCTGTGACTCCTGGGGTAAGAGATTGGAATTTATAGGTGCCTCGAACAATCTTGTTGTGATAAAACAGCCTTCTATTCATTGAGTATAATTGGCAATATAGGGGCTGTAATTCAGCTGTGCAGAGTGGTAATCTCAAATTCCATGTAGGTCTGTAACAGTATTCAGCGTTGTTCCAGTAATCTGGTCAGTAAAATTGCAGTTATATTATAACTGATGGGGCTCTAAGGTGGAAAATTATGAATGCCATCCAGTTCAGAGGCGGAGGAGATTTGCATCAATTAACAATTATTCAGTTCTTGGCATAAACTACCTATAGACACTAGGTGCATTCTATAGGTTAAAGGGTTATCGAATGAATATGCATAATCTGCATGCTCAACGTTAAGTTGATACACTATGATGGTGGTGTATGTTAGTCACATGGGTGCAATCAAGACAGAATATCCTGTAATAATTTACCTAATATACGTTGGAATATCATCACGTATAATCAATGACAACACAAAATGGGTGTTGGATCACAAAGCATTTAATGAAATTTTGGCTCGATGGAATACCGAAGTGATATGTTTGTTTCCAGGCTCATTTACCGGTTGCAAAAATATGTGGCATAACAGTGGCAAAAAATACACTCTCGCTACAAGGAGAAAGAAGTTATGTTTGTCTCCCTTCATTTTTGCCTCATTAGTCGGGTCTTGCAATAAAGTCAGCATGATCCCGCTCTAGGTTGTCGTTCTATGCAGGTTGACTGACCTATGCAGCTATGCTTCCCGCTTTGTCGGGAATAAGAATACAACCTTTTACGATTATTCTTAACATAAAATTTGCTGGTTTAGCCTGTGGACCGGGAAACCAGCCTCAGCATGATAAATCAATTATTCACTTATAGATTCTGAGTGGACCGTTCCTGCGACTCGGATTGTCAGTCCAATTCATGTATGTGCTCGCTGCAAATGCAGGGATAGCACCAAGAAAGAAAAGCATTACATTTCCTCTTCAGGAAATGGGAAGTGTTGTTTAAATACTTACAGTATGTTACATCTAATACGGCACAGGTAACTGACAGCTTGGAGTTCGTTTCAAATAGGTCTTTGACAAAATTAAGTTATACGATCATTAACTGTGCCCAACGTGCTTTCCCATCTTATTTACTGCAGCAATAGGGACCCACTCAGGCGGGTTTCACCCCCTAATATCGAGTTATAAAGAATATTTTTCACATAGGTTCTCCCAGGACAAGCACAAGGCAGTATGGGCTATTGATATGGTATTAACACTATTTTCACCAGGGGGCTCCAGCTACATCCTTAGTTGGCTCTGCTCTCATAAGGTAGCTATCCTCGTGGCACTGGTCAGCCAACGGGTTCAGTCATTACATATTGTGACTGGATGGGATGATTACATCTGCAAATAATATTATGTTTTAATGTTTGGTTAAGCAGAGTAGACATGAAATCTCAAACTAGTTTCATGACATACCTCATGAACCTTCGGTTATGGTCCCACATATATAACAATACGTCAAGTTCATGAAGAGCTTAGAGGCTCGGAGCTAGCAATGTTGATAATTACAAAAAACTTTTAAAAGGGTATTGGGTTGGACCATCCCCAGGTGATTGGAACAGGGCTTGGCTCATACACGAGTAGATACTGATATATTTTCGTGTCTCACTCCACCAGGGCTGCTACAATATCAGCAGCAAGGTTTATGTACATTCTGCTGGACCACATCCTGGCGACTGCAGGATGGGCGAACGAATTTATGAAAAATTCATAATAACTCATGGCCAGACCAGGGGAATTTGCCAACTCTACTTAGGTTCAGTGGTTAGTTACTTCCGAATGAGAGAAGGTACTATTATTTATTCATTATGAATGTTTCTCTCATCTGTCAATGAAGCAGCCGTGGTTGTGGAGAGTCGTTTCTCACAGCATGAAATCACAGAGCTTTGATATCTTCACGGAATCGCTCACGTGACTCCGAAGTAAAATAGTAAGATTAAACGAGAACTTACCAGTTTGAAGTTTGATCTTTATTTTATGACGAGTTACGGTGAGCGATTACGTGCCCTCCGCTCCCGGCCCTCATAATCGCAAAGATCATCTGGTAGTTCTAGTCTTGTCTAAGTCTTACAAAGTTACTTCGACTGCTGTTTGTGATTTCACACCGCTGCTTTGAAGATTGATACGCATGCTGACTGGCGGGACTTCTTCACGTAATCGCTCACCGTAACTCCTCATAAAATAAGGATCAAACTTCAAACTGGTAAGTTCTCGTTTAATCTTACTATTAACTATGTATTATAAACGTGAAAAGTATGAATTTGTTTTAGCCTTGCAAAGTCTACAAAGATTTTTAAGCTGATTCCAATCACACACCTCCTATCTCCAAGCACACAGGGGTCGTAGACATGTCACACTTGATAAATGATAATTGCTTCTTGGCTAGCACGCACACCCTCCCCCTCTCTTGTTATCTCCAGGGGATGCAATTCCAAACTCATCCTTGGGCCTCTTTATGACTCCTCACCAACAGCATTACAGATCAAATGAAATGTTACAGCTGCAGTCAGCACTATCACTATCTCAGAGTATAGCCACCTCAGTTTTTATAAACATAATAAATCCAACATACAAAGGTCACATAACCCTCACCCGAACACCTTTCCCCTTCACATATGTCTTATCTCTTGTCTCAACATGAGTATAATTAAACGTAGCAAACTTAATACAGAATCTATTATTATTCCAGCCTTGTTGTCTTGGACGTATAAACAGTCATAAATCCCGAGCCATGTCATTACAACACTTCACAAGAATGTGACATCGAGAAAGAGCAAATGGCCTGTGACCAAATGGCCTGTGACCTGAGAACGGGCCCCACTGACAAACTACTTTTTAAAATATAACTTATTTTCAATACAAGATTATACAAGATACATTTAATATAAAATATACTATACAGTATATCCCCCCCCTTTGAGACCAGAAATGGTCTCATAGAAAAAGAAAAACACAAGCTGCACATATCGGTCGTCAAATTAAACTCAGGGACCTTAAATTTGTAATGCTCAGCCTTATAGTCTTCTTTCTCTGGAATCCTTTATAACTGGGCCAAAAACCCACCCCCACTATACTAGGGTGGGGAAAAAGATCCAGCCCTCCTCACAATCTATAGTTTAATATTTCTCTGGTGTGTTTTGCACATCATCGTAGTGTTCTATCTTCGGGGTCTGCTTCTTAGGGGAAACAGTTTCACCTTTATCCTGGATCAATGAAAGCTGCTTGGCAGTGGCTCTTACTAGAAAAAAACTTAACACAGGGTAAGACACAACATAGCACAACAATAACCCCCTGCAGTGCAACTCCAATAGTCACCGCCATCTTAATCAGCCATGCTCCCCAACCGCCTAACATATTTTCCAGCCAACTAAAGACGTCATGTCCAAAACACACATTCTGCTTGTTCTCTTTTCTCAGATTTCTCAACTTATCCATTGCTTTAGTGAAAGACCCCTCCGGGCTAGTATTATTAGGTATGAAGGTGCAGCATTGTTCCCCAAACAAGACACATACACCCCCTTATACTAACCTCATTTACACCAGTCTCAGAGTTACCAATGTCTCCAAAAACCTCACATTATCTTGTTAAAGCTCTGCTCTTTCCTCACTTCTTTGTTCTCCTGTTCACTTACCTCAGGGCTATTATCGAGTCGTACCTGTGGGACAGCCCTCATGTAAGGAATAAGATGGTATCAGGTAGAGCAACCTTCTTCCTGAACAGCGGTGGGTGGTTCAGAAAGGTCATACATCCACCTTGTATCGGGGTTTAAAGGGTCCTTCCTCCTGCTCCACCTCCAACTGCTTTTGCTTTGCCTGTGCATAAATAAACTTGTATATCATAATTAACTGTTGCATATCCTGCTTAAATTTTACCTCTAACTGTTCCAAACTCGGTCCCTTGTAGGGACCACTCAATTGTGCCACCTGCATGGGTCGGCCAGTAAGCATCTCATGTGGTGTTATAGGGGTTATTCGGTTCCTTTGCATGCAACATCTCTTCAGTGCCAATGGCAGGGCATCGATCCAATTCAACTTTGTAGTTACACAAATCTTATTTTTCTTAGCCTTCAATGTTCCATTTATTCTTTCCACCATGCCCTGTGACTGCAGATGGTACACACACCCAAACACATACCTCACTCTAAGGACCTGTAGCACCAGCTTGACTACTCTCTGAATGAAAACCAATCCGTTGTCAAAGCTGATTTCTGTAGGTCTACCAAACCTTGGGATTACCTCATTCATCAGAAACTGTACTACAGTCCTTGCACCTAAATCTTTGGATCCCTCTGCCCACCAACTAAATCTATCAATCACTTCTAGCATATATCTTTTTCCTCTTACCTTCTCTATCATATCCACATAGTCGATCACCAGGTGCCTAAATGGACCTTCAGGCACAGGAATGTGACATATAGGTGTTGTTATTCCTTCTCCGACATTGTCCTGATTTTGTTTTGAGCACATACCTCACACTGTGATGAAACATGGTCCACCGACGCCTGCAAATAAGGTGACCAAAACCCATCCTTTTTTACCTTCCTTATAACTTCCCCCACTTGCGCAATAGTCTAACCCATGTACTCCTGAAATAAGCATGGTCAGCACTGGTTTGGGTGCTACCAATGCTTCAGTAATCCACATGCCCTTCAAGTTCTGCTTAACTCCCCTTTGTCTCCACATAATTTGCTCTGCTTAGATTACCTTGCCTTACATTTGAATTATGTCCTCCTCTGTGGGTTCCAGATCCAAGCTTACCTGAGGCGCAATAATAGCTGATCAGACTCCAGATGCTGTTCTGGCTGCTTCATCTGCACTTTGATTTCCCTTTATAATCATGTTGTTTTCCTTCTTACGTGCCTGGCATTTAATAACAGCTAGTGCCCCTTGCTTCATTATTGCCCTTATAAGGTCTGTACTTTACTGATAACTTTGCATGGGGTCTCCGTTGCTTTTCTCAAAGCCTTTCTGTTTTCCTACTGCTCCAAACATGTGACAGACACCATGTGCATATGCTGAGTCTGTATAAACTTCAACTTTCTCACCTTCCCTCAAGTCACATGCTGCTCTTAAAACCCTCATTTCTGCCAACTGAGCTGAGCAAGATTACAGGCAAACTTCCAATTTAATTACCTTAATTTCTAATCTGTCCTGTTGCACCACTGCAAACCCTGCACAATTCCCATTATGATCCCTTTAACAAGAAACATAAAAAATATATATTTTTGTCCTCTTCATTCAAAGGCTCTTACTGTAAAACATTTCTCAAACTTGTGTGTCGTGCTTCCTTCATTATTTTCCTTAATGGCATCACAATTTCAACATACTTTCCAATCTAGTCTGAACTGTATCATGCTATTCCCAAGAACATCATCATCTGTCCTACTGTCTGAGGTTTGGGAGCTTTAATTATTGCCTCAATTTGGTCCTACGCAATAACTTTTACTCCTTTGGATATTACTCGTCCTAAATATTCTACCTGCTGCTGAAAAAAACAGCAACTTCTTCCTGGATACTTTATGACCTCCTATGCTAGCTTTTCAAAGAGAATTAAAATGTCTCGCTCACATTGCTCCTCATTGTGGAACAAACCAACAAATCATCCACATACTGTATCAACTTTCTAAGGGCACGCCTTCCAAATCTGCCTTTAAAATCTGATCCGTATAAACTTCAAGATCCTCCTCCATGTCTACAAAGCCCTCAATGGGCTTGCCCCCACCTACATAAAAAGTCTTCTCACCCATCACTCCACCTCCAGGCCCCTCAGATCGGCCGACTTGGGGTTGCTAAATATGCCACGGTCTAGGCATAAGCTCTGGGGCGACCGCGCCTTTGCGGTTGCAGCCCCTAGACTGTGGAACAGCATCCCCTATCCCATCAGAACTGCCCCCTCCATCGACTCTTTTAAGTCAAGACTAAAGACTTATCTATACTCCCAAGCCTTTCCTGACGTCCCCTGAGTGAGGGTTACATGTATATATGTATGTAGTTTGTTTTGTTTGTGCTATCCTTATAACAAATGTAAAGCACTTTGGCCAACGAGAGTTGTTTTTTAAATGTGCTATATAAATAAATGTGACTTGACTTGACTTGACTTGATTAAAAACATGGGGTGAGTATTTAAATCCCTGCGGCATCCTAGCCTAGGTGTATTTAATACCTCTTCTTAATGTTCCTATCATAGCTATGTTCACCACTATCTTAATATAATTATTATTATTTCCTGATTACCATCCCTGTTCACATCCCCAACACACCTTATCCATTACCTGCCTCCTTACTAGCCTTCCTCGACTTCCTCCTTGAGATCCCTCCCTCCCTTGGGGACCCCAGTCCTGTCTGGGCTTACATGCAGATTTATTTCACTCCTGACAGGGAATTTGAGTAAACGCTCCCCCAACGACATTTATTATTGGCATGGGATTCTCTGGCCCCCGTTTGGCTCTGTCATAGGACTCACTGTTTGTCGGTGGGTCACTTATTTCAGTCGTTCCAACCAGGTGTTGTTACTGACAACATTGTCAACCCTTTTACACGCTCTTTCTTTTTAAGCTCTTCAAGTTACATTTGCATCACTGTTCTCTGCACCTCTTCCTGCTGGTCTGCAAGTCTTTTTCCTATCTTTGCGATATTTCTCGACCGCATGGACCAAATGATTGCTGAACCGGGGGTGGGACATAGATGACAATCCCACCACCTTCTCCAATCTAGACTTGACTTGAGGAGGCATGGCATCCACTACAGTGGTTTAGAACACAGTGTTCATTAACTGGTTGCCTTCTATTTCCTGTTCAGTTTCGAGTATCCACCTTTTCAGCTGGTCCTCCAGATAGGCTGCTGGATTATTTGGCTCTCCCAGTGGATCTCCCCTTAATGTATTGGGGCCCACCTTAAGTGGGTAACATTGTCTGAGGGCCTGCCATACCCTCTGCCTGATTGTGTCAAACAGCATGCCATTGATTATTGCATTATTCACAGCATTTTTATACCAGCCATCTTCAGGAGTTCTGTCAGTTTGGTGGTTTCTACCACTTTCACCAACAGTGCCTTCCAATCTCCCATAACCAGTAAGCGTCCCGCGTTCTCCTCCTGCAAAGCCCTAATCAATTTCCTGCCCCATCAGGAATATTGGGTAAGGTATTTTTTAGCCCTCTCAGTTTATGGGTGCCCCAAAGGATAATCTGTGTCTGTCCTGCTCTTTTCTTTTTAAAGCAGTCTCATCAATTTATCCCTCTGTTCCTGTTCCTCTTCTTCTATCGCTATGTCTTCCCACTTTAATCCTTTTTTGGCGTGCATTCTTTCCTATTCTGAACTCAATTTCTTGCTTCTCATATATTCTAGCCTCCTTTGCAAATTAATTCACCTTCCTTTTAAAATCTTCCACTGACTTACCCTGTCTAATTACCTCCACACCTCTCCTGTCGTTTCCTGCTTCTGTTGTCTCCTCACTGCCTCGCTCTCCTTCCTCTCTAAACTGCTTACGTACATCTAACTCCTTTTCTCTCCTCTTTTCCCACCTTTCGTACTTATCTGTGGGCATATAAATTGTAATTATCACTTCCATCTTGTCACACATTTATCTTTTTTTAATTTTTTTAAATTTTATTTATTAGTACATTAGATTACAATCAATTACATTAATGCACACCACGTATATCTTATTGCATTTAATGTACTCCTTCATTTTTTCAAGCTATTAAAAAAAGGTTGAAATTGAGAAGAAAGAGAAAGTGAAAGAAAATAGTGTTAGTGTAAACGCGTGTCAAAAGGAAAGAAGAGAGACTCTGTAGATGAAAATTAGAGAAAGGAGATTAAGAGATAGACCCTAGGAAAGAAAAAAGAGAAAGAAGAAAAAAGAGAAAAACAGATACTCTATTATGAACATCGCGCAAAAGGGATATACCAGCTCGCCATCTTTCATCCCCCTTTACCAAGTCCTGACACCGGTACCTTTTAAAGTAATGTTGCACCTTATGCTTGTAGTAATTCTATAAATGAAGACCACGTCCTATAGAAGTGATCTGATTTGCCTACCAGGAGCAGTCTTATCTCTTCCAGGTGTAATGTTTCAAACATATTTGAAATCCACATGTTTATTGTTGGTATAGGAGCATTTTTCCGGAATTTTAGAATAAGCTTTTTTCCAGTTATTAACCCGTAATCAAATAGGTTTTTATGAAACACATTTAGTTCAGGGCTACCTTCCGTTGTTCCAAAGATAATCCATTCTGCTTTTGGTATCAGTTTTATTTTAAATAATTTTGTAAAGATTTCAAAAATTTCAATCCAAAATTTTTGAATTTTTGTACAAAAGACAAATGAATGCGCTATAGTAGCTTCTTGAGACTGACATTTATCACAGATAGTTGATACGTTGGGATTTTTAAAAACTAATTTTGTTTTTTTGGTCACACATTTATCTTGAAAGTGCCTCCCTCACAAATGTCCTTTCTTTCTCCTCATTCCTCAGTGCTTTATAATATCCTCTTTAGATACAGGGAACTTTTTACTTATCAATTCAACTGCAGTTACCTTATTTATTGTATAATCTTGTGTTGTGCACTTTATCAATCAATCCAGTCATTGTCCTTACTCTTATTCTGCCCCCTTCTGTAGTTCTCCATACTATCCTATACACTGTCTGTTTCTGAAAATCTCAGCAAACAATCAGATCAATCCACATCGAAAGACCTCAGTATCCCAGTAAAATCTCAGCTGGATTGTCACATGATACCGTTTGCATCTTAAAAACAGGTAAAATACAACAGATTAAAGTAAACCTTACAAACTTTCACTTTTTCTGTCAAATGTTATAATTCAGAAAAATCTAGTAGTTTAACAAAATACCACTCATACTCATGACTAACCATTGTCAGCCATCCCTTTTTCCAGGGCTCCGTTGATTTATTATCCTTCTCCAACCAGATTATTTATCAAAACAAACCATAAAAGCTGGTCGTGTTTCAGCAATTAACTTATTTCCAATTATTTCAATCCATTCTCCCTACTATTCTCAATTTCCAATTCCTAGTATAAATAAATACTAGTAAGAATTTTCCAAATTAACTTACTGAAAATAAATATAAAAGAAACATCAGGAAAACCAAGCAACCTACATTTTCCAACTTTTCCCTTTTAAGTTGAGAGGAAACAAAGCATTAAGCGTTACCTTACAGCAGAGGGTAGCTGTGCAAAGCTTCCCCCACTGCTTACAATTTCATAAGGGGACACACACACCTACCCTTACAACATGTGGTTTACAACAAACAAAGGACATCACATATATGAACTTCTGAATTCATTCAAAAAACGTTTTTTACACACAAATCACATTCGTTCCATTCTTACTTCAAAGAAATTATGCAATTTTCTATACATTAATGTTTCAAAACACATATTTATACATTCTTATCTCCTTTTTGTAAGTTAAAGTAGGATGGTCTAATCCCCTATGTCAGGTTCCTGAGCGCTGTGATTGGACATTGATTCAGATCGTGATTAGTCAGACTCACCGTCACTCAAATTGTAAACAAACCCCACTAAGATCACAACCAATCAGACTTCTAGTCACTCAACATCTGACCACACCCCACTCCCATCAAGCTTCAGACACAGAGCACATTTTCTCCTTTGTATCTGTGCAGAGTGGTAGGCAAGTCTTTTACACAAACAGTTTCTATCTTTAAGCAATAGTGGTTTTTACGCTCTTCTTCCCCTTTTACTCTATCTGCCGCATGACTTATCTGTTGCTCTGTGCCGTTTAACACTACCTGATGTATTTAGTATTGTTTATCTGTACTTTGCTACCTCAAACTCCCTTATCTTTTCCATCTGTTCTTTTAGTCTCCAAAACTGGGAGCACAGCCAATCCTAATTTATCCACCGAATTCTCCTTCATTTCTCCCCCTTTCTTTCCTTTTTCATCTTCCTACCTTTTTAACAGTTCTTCCTTCCATGTTCCTTTCCTTTGTTTCCATTTGCCCCTTACTGGTCAGTTCTACATTTTAAACTTTAGGTTAGTTTATAACTTACTATTCTAGTTTAAACTACTCAATGCTTATTCTCTGAGCTCTTCTTACCAGCGCTTTCTCTCTCTGACCTAGCCCTTAACATTTTACAATTTTACTCTACCTAATTAGCCGCTATTCCCCCTGATTTTACATTATATACATTATATCCTGTCTGATCAGATTCCCTTCTCTTCTCTAGGAATGGGCGCCACAGGATAATACCTGCCATATGCGGACCCCGCACCCCTCTCAATGGTTTAATCTGCACATGTCTACACGGACCCCGTCCCCTTCTCAACGGTCTAATCCGCAAATGCCTGCATGGACCTGCCCCCTTCTCAACGGTCTAGTCCACAGGTCTTATATATATTCTGTACAAAATACTACTCATCTTCACTATTTTCTACTTACCCTACTGCGCAGACTCCTCGAGCAATCTCCACGTCTCCTAGAATATTTAATGCCAGATTCTTGGGTCGGAGAGACCTTCTAACTACCTAGGCACTTCTGTGTCCCCAATGGCTTCCCATGTACAACATGTTATTAGTCCAAATGAAGCGGAAAACTGCATAATAGTTATGGGTGGCCACTCTTTTGTCTGTTGTCCCTATGAGCCATACAGGGGTTGGGAAGTGCCCTCGACTGTTTGTCTTTTAATTAGCGGTCTCTTACCGACCCTGCTCGCTGTGCCAATTATGTTGTGGTTTTCAATACTCAAAATTAATTCAGGCCATGCGGAGAATTCTTCAAGAAGTTTAAACTTTTATTTGCAAACAAAGGTTGGACCCCCCACGTCATCAGTCCACATGGAGCTCTCTGAGCCACAAACTAAGGATCATCTCTTTTTATACCATTTAAAACTCTGCATGCCCCATCCCTGTTACATTTCCATATCCAATAATTTGCCGACATGCCCTCATCATCAGCCAATCACTTGCTCCCACTTATCTCCTCCTTCGCAATACATTTCCATATTTACAACTGATGTAGGTAGTCACACGACTCCCCCTTTGTGGCCCCTCGCCTGCCATGTGCTCTTAACTTCTTTGTTCAGAGTCGTTGCATTCCAACAAAGTGAAATCCAAGAAAAGTGGACTCAATTCCCAAAACCCACTTCTCAATATATAAGAGATACAGTGGTCACTCAATTTATATAAACAAGACATTGTTCCCATTAAACTCTATACGTCTTGGGGAAGAATGATACCTCTTAAACTACAGATCTAAACACAGGGGTCTAATGTTTATAATCCTAATTAAAGCACAATATATTTCCCAGATGGTCTCATTATAAATCACATATTTAAACTAATATTACCTTGTATTCTAAACCTTACAAGTATGAATTTGCTCTATCTTTGCAAACACACACCTCCTATCTCCAAGCACACATGGGTCGTATAAATGTCACGCTTGACAAATGACAATTGCTTCTTGGCTAGCTCACACTCCTTCCCCCTTTCTTGTTATCTCTAGGGGATGGCATTACAACCTCATCCTTTGGCCTCTTTTTATGGCTTTGCTTTCACACTGACAGCATTACTCAAAATAATGTTTACATCTGCAGACCACTGACTTATCTCAGATCAAAACAAAGTTACTTTCTTAGATACATATATATAAAAATAAAAGATACAACTTGCTCAAATGAATCACCTCTTATCTCAACATATGTGTAATTAAACGCATCAAACTTAATACAGAATCCATTATTATTCCAGCCTTGTGGTCTTGGATGTATAAACAGTCATAAATTCTGAGTCATGTCATTACAACACTTCACAAGTATGTGACATCGAGAAGGAGCAAATGACCTGTGACCAAATGGCCTGAGAAGCCCACTGCCTAATCAGACTTTTTAAGATATAACTTCTTTTCAATACAAGATTATATAAGATAATTTAATATAATACTAGACTAAGTGGTACCTGTTGGGTCCAGCATCATACGGGAGGTCTGGTCCCCCAACACAATAGTCCACATCTCCGCCAATTCCAATATTGGTGGCCAGTGGGGGGGGGGGCTTCCTGGAGTGCTAGTATGGGTGTTGTGTGCTGAAGGGACTGGTTTCCAGAGGGCTAGTCTGGATTTTGTGGGCCGAATGGATTCTTGGGCTGGCGGCTCAGTCACTCAAGCCTGTTGTGCTGGCAGCTCACTCACTCACGACTGGTGGGCTGGCAGTGGACTCGCGGCTATTCCTTGAAATTCCATTGAAAACCCAGAAGCGTAGTCGTGACCTCTCACTCCCCCCCTCTTGCAGAGACTGAGCCACGCCTACGCTTCTGGGTTTTATGGTCCCTCCCCCTCCCAACAGAAGGGGCGTGGCCTTCATGCGTGATTGACAGGAGAGAGAATCTCAACATTTTTAAAACACCAATAACGCTTATTTTTCATCGATGGGAAAAATCCTTGGCACCTGATGAGCGGAGGCGGACTTAGTAAGATGGCCAAAAATTACAGCCACCTGGTAGCTATTTTTCTAAAATCAATATAAAGCGCAAACAGGAAGTGGTCAAGATTAGACTTTTAATTATATAGAAGGCAAGGCTACTTTAATTAAGCAAGGCAACTTTAATTAGGCAAGGCCACTTTAATTGGACAAGGCAACTTTAGCATTTTCAAACGAAAGGCAAGGCAACTTTAGCATTTTCAAATCAAAGGCAAGGCAACTTTAATTAGGCAAGGCAACTTTAATTAGGCAAGGCAACTTTAATTAGGCATGGCAACTTTAATTAGGCAACTTTAATTAGGCAAGGCAACTTTAGCATTTTTAAACCAAAGGCAAGGCAACTTAAATTAGGCGAGGCTACTTTAATTAGGCAAGGAAACTTTAATTAGGCAAGGCAGCTTTAGCATTTTCAAACAAAAGGCAACACAGCTTTAGCATTTTCAAACCAAAGGCAACACAGCTGCAGCATTTTCAAACCAAAGGCAACACAGCTTTAGCATTTTGAAACCAAAACACACTTTTGCATTTTCAAACTACATTTTCAAACCACATTAAGGGCACTGACAGGTCAGTAAAACCACTCACAGTTTAGTAGACATGTGTTCAGTGTTATTCACAGCTCAGACTGAGAATTGAGACCTCTGACCCCCATCTTACAGAGAACTGAAGCACCTCCACACTTCTGGGTTTTATAGTCCCTCCGGAAGGGGCATGGCCTTCGGGAGAGAGAATCTCAACATTTTTTAAACATTAATAAGTCTTTTATTTTTCATCGATGGGAAAATCCTCTTGTCCTGACCAGTGGAAGGGGACTCTGAGTAAGATGGCCAAAAATCACAGCCCTAAGTGGCAGTGTTTTTTCTATAATCAATATGCAGTGCAACAGGAAATGGTCAAGTTGAGACTTTTAGTAATATAGATATACTATAATTTCAACACGCGAAAAGCGGTGAAAATTCAGCCGGCAAAAAGCTATGAAAATTCAGCATGCAAATAGTGACGAACCTTCAGCATGCGAAAAGCAATGAAAATTCAGCATGTGAAAAGCTACAAAAATTCAGGATGTGAAACGCGACAAACATTTAGGACGCGAAAAGGGACGAAAATTCAGGACACAGAAAGGGACAAAAATTCAGGATGCGGAAAGGTACGAAAATTCAGGATTCGAAAAGGTACGAAAATGCAGGACGCTAAAATGGAGGAAAATTTTGTTCGCAAAAAGCGACGAATATTCAGCATTTGAAAAGGGGGAAAATGTCAGGAGGCGAAAAGCGACTAAATTTCAGGACATGAAATGTGACAAAAATTCAGGATGCAAAAAGCAATTAAATTTCAGGACGTGAAAAGCTACATTTGAGATATATACGTATATGTATATGTATGTCTTAATAAATTTAGAAAAAAGATTGATTGAGATTTTTATGTTTATATATATATATATATATATATATATATATTTTTTTTTTAAATTTTTTATTTTTTATTTATTTTTTATTTTTTTATTTTTTTATTTTTTATATAGCACATTTTGTTTCGTCTATTCTACCATTTGTGTGTGGATGTGTATGTATGTGAGTGCTGTTTGTCCTCGTTTGGCTCCGACCTGACTTGGGTGGGTTGAGGGTGGGTATGGGTAAGGGTTTTGAGGATCGCTTACATACTGTTGTACAATTATGCCTTGATTATTACTGTCTGTTATTATTGTATGTATGTAAATTGCCGTGAAATTCAAATAAAAAAAATATATAAATAAGAAAAGCTACATTTCAGCACACGAAAAGCGACGAAAATCAGCACACGGAAAGTGACGTAAATTCAGGACGCGAAAGGTGACAAAACTTCAGAACGCATAAAGCGACGCAAGTTCAGGACTGAAAAGCAACGAAATTTCACACAAAAAGCGATGAAATTTCAGCCTGTGAAAAGCGATGAAAATTCAGCACGCGATAAGTGACGAATCTTCAGGACGCGAAAAGTGACAAAAATTCAGGACGAGAAATGCAACGAAATTTCAGGATGTGAAAAGCAACAAAATTTCACCATGCAAAAAGCTACGAAAATTCAGCATGTGAAAAGCGACGAACCTTCAGAATATGAAAGGCGACAAAATTCAAAATGCCAAAAGCAATGTAAATTCAGGATGCAAAAAGTGACGAAATTTCAGGACGTGTAAAGCGACGAAATTTCAGGACGAGAAAATGGACGGAACTTCAGGACGCATAAAGCGACGAAATTTAAGGACATGAAAAGTGACAAAATTTCAGCTCTGAAAAGCGATGAAAATTCAGCCTGTGAAAAGCGATGAAAATTCAGCAAGAAAAATGACAAAAATTCAGCACACGAAAAGTGACAAAAGTTCAAGATGTGAAAGGCGACGAAAATTAAAAACGCCAAAAGCGCCATAAATTCAGGACTAGAAAAGAGACAAAATTTCAGGACACATTTCAGAAATTTCAGAAAGCGAAAAGCAATGAAAATTCAGCACGTGAAAAGCGATGAAAATTAAGCACATGAATAGTGATGAAAATTCAGGATGCAAAAAGCGCCGAAAATTCAACTTGTGAAAAGCGACGAACCTTCATGATGCGAAAAGCGACGAAAAGTCAGCATGTGAAAAGTGGCAACATTTCAGCATGCGAAAAGCAATGAAAATTCTGCACGTGAAAAGAGACAAAAGTTCAGCACAGGAAGAGTGACGAAAATTGAGGACGCGAAAAGTGAAGACATTTCAGGACATGAAATGTGACAAAAATTCAGGATGCAATAAGCGATGAAATTTCAGGACATGGAAAGCTACAACATTTCAGCACACGAAAAGCGACGAAAATCAGCACACGAAAAGCGACATAAATTCAGGGCGCGAAAGGCGACAAAACTTCAGGACGCATAAAGCAACACTATTTCAGGACGTGAAAAGCAACGGAATTTCAGCAAACGAAAATCGACGGAAATTCATCCTTTGAAAAGCGATGAAAATTCAGCATGAGAAAAGGACGAAAATTCAGCACATAAAAAGTGACAAAAATTCAGCAAACGAAAATGACAAAAATTCAGGACGCGAAAGGCGACGAAAATTCTAAAAGCCAAAAGCGACGTAAATTCAGGACGAGAAAATCAACAAAATTTCAGGACGCATAAAGCGATGAAATTTCAGCACAGGACAATTCACGAAATTTCAGCACGCGAAAAGCGAGGGAAATTCAGCATGCAAAAAGTGACGAAAATTCAGCACGCAAAAAGCGACGAAATTTCAGGACCCGAAAGGCGACGAAAATTCAAAACGCCAAAAGCAATGTAAATTCAGGATGCAAAAAGCTACAAAATTTCATGATGCATAAAGCGACGAAATTTCTGGACGCAAAAAGTGACGAAACTTCAGGACGCATAAAGCGACGAAATTTCAGGATGTAAAAAGCGGTGAAATTTCAGCTCATGAAAAGCGACGAAAATTCAGCATGTGAAAAGCGATGAAAATGCTGCACGTGAAACGCAACAAATATTCAGCACACGAAAAGTGACAAAAATTCAGGATCCGAAAGGCGACGAAAATTCAAAGCGCCAAAAGCGACGTAAATTCAGTGAATGAAAAGCAACAAAAGTTCGGGACACATGAAGTAACAAAATTTCAGGACACGAAATGCGACAACATTTTAGCACATAATACACAACGAAAATTCAGCATGCGACAAGTGACGAAAATTCAGCACACAAAAAGTAATAAAATTCAGGACACGAAAAACAACGAAATTTCAGGACACAAAATGCGACAAAACTTCAGGACGTGAAAAGTGACAACATTTCAGCACTCGAAAAGCAACGAAAATTCAGCACGCGAAAAGCGACGGACCACCAGGATACGAAAAGCGACCAAAAGTCTGCACGCGAAATGTGACGGAATTTCAGCATGCGAAAGCGAAGAAATTTCAGGACGTGAGATGTGACAAAAATTCAGGATGCAAAAAGCGATGAAATTTCAGGACGTGAAAAGCTACAACATTTCGGCACACGAAAAGCGACAAAAATCAGCACACGAAAAGCGACATAAATTCAGGATGCAAAAAGCTACAAAATGTCATGATGTGTAAAGCGACGAACTTTCTGGACGCAAAAAGTGACGAAACTTCTGGACGCATAAAGCGACGAAATTTCAGGATGTGAAAAGCGGTGAAATTTCAGCTCATGAAAAGCGACGAAAATTCAGCATGTGAAAAGCGATGAAAATGCAGCACGTGAAACGCATCAAAAATTCAGCACACGAAAAGTGACAAAAATTCAGGATCCGATAGGCGACGAAAATTCAAAGCGCCAAAAGCGACGTAAATTCAGGGAATGAAAAGCAACAAAAGTTCGGGACACATGAAGTAACAAAATTTCAGGACACGAAATGCGACAACATTTTAGCACATAATACACGACGAAAATTCAGCATGCGACAAGTGACGAAAATTCAGCACACAAAAAGTAATAAAATTCGGGACACGAAAAACAACGAAATTTCAGGACGCAAAATGCGACAAAACTTCAGGACGTGAAAAGTGACAACATTTCAGCACTCAAAAAGCGACAAAAATCAGCACACGAAAAGCGACATAAATTCAGGAAGCAAAAGGCGACAAAACCTCAGGACGCATAAAGCGACACAATTTCAGGACGTGAAAAGCAACGAAAGTTCAGCACATGAAAAGCGGTGGAAATTCAGCCTTTGAAAAGCGATGAAAATTCAGCACGAGAAAACGATGAAAATTCAGCCCACAAAAAGTGACAAAAATTCAGCACACGAAAAGTGACAAAAATTCAGGACTCGGAAGGCGACGAAAATTCAAAAAGCCAAAAGCAACGTTAATTCATGATGAGAAAATCGACAAATTTTCAGGACGCATAAAGCGATGAAATTTCAGCACAGGACAATTCACGAAAATTCAGGATGCGAAAGGCGACGAAAATTCAAAACGCCAAAAGCAATGTAAATTCAGGATGAAAAAGCGACAACATTTCAGGATGCGTAAAATGACGAAATTTCAGGACACAAAAAGCGACGAAACTTCAGGACGCATAAAGCAACGAAATTTCAGGATGTGAAAAGCGGTGAAATTTCAGCACTTGAAGAAAGGCTTAAATTCAGCACGTGAAAAGTGATGAAAATACAGACATGAAAAGCAATTAAATTTCAGCACACGAAAAGTGATAAAAATTAAGCCTGCGAAAAGCGATGAAAATTCAGCACGCAAAAAGTGAAGAAGCTACAGGACGTGAAAAGTGACGAAAATTCAGCACGCGAAAAGCGACGAAAATTCAGCACACGAAAAGTGACAAAAATTCAGTATGCGAAATGCAATGAAATTTCAGGATGTGAAAAGCAATGAAATTTCACCACGTGAAAAGCTACAAAACTTCAGCATGCGAAAAGCGACGAACCTTCAGGATGTGAAAAGTGACGAAAATTCAGCACGCGAAAAGCGACGAACATTCAGCATGCAAAAATCGACGAATATTCAGCATGCAAAAAGCGACGTAAATTCAAGACGCGAAAGGCGACAAAAATTCAAAACGCCAAAATCCTCTTGTCCTGACCAGCGGAGGGGGACTCTGAGTAAGATGGCCAAAAATCACAGCCCTAAGTGGCAGCGTTTTTTCTATAATCAATATGCAGTGCAACAGGAAATGGTCAAGTTGAGACTTTTAGTAATATAGATATACTATAATTTCAACACGCGAAAAGCGGTGAAAATTCAGCTGGCAAAAAGCTATAAAAATTCAGCACGCAAATAGTGACGAACCTTCAGCATGCGAAAAGCAATGAAAATTCAACACGTGAAAAGCTACAAAAATTCAGGACGTGAAACGCGACAAACATTTAGGACGCGAAAAGGGACGAAGATTCAGGACACAGAAAGGGACAAAAATTCAGGATGCGGAAAGGTACGAAAATTCAGGATTCGAAAAGGTACGAAAATGCAGGACGCTAAAACGGAGGAAGATTTTGGTCGCAAAAAGCAACGAATATTCAGCATTTGTAAAGGGGGGAAATGTCAGGAGGCAAAAAGCGACTAAATTTCAGGACGTGAAATGTGACAAAAATTCAGGATGCAAAAAGCGATGAAATTTCAGGACGTGAAAAGCTACATTTCAGCACACGAAAAGCGACGAAAATCAGCACACGAAAAGCGACGTAAATTCAGGACGCGAAAGGTGACAAAACTTCAGAACGCATAAACCGACGCAATTTCAGGACTGAAAAGCAACGAAATTTCACACAAAAACGATGAAATTTCAGCCTGTGAAAAGCGATGAAAATTCAGCACGCAAAAAGTGACGAATCTTCAGGATGCGAAAAGTGACAAAAATTCAGGACACGAAATGAAATTTCAGGATGTGAAAAGCAACAAAATCTCACCACACAAAAAGCTACGAAAATTCTGCATGTGAAAAGCGACGAACCTTCAGAATATGAAAGGCGACAAAATTCAAAATGTCAAAAGCAATGTAAATTCAGGATGCAAAAAGCAACGAAATTTCAGGACGAGAAAACCGACGAAACTTCAGGACGCATAAAGCGACGAAATTGAAGGACATGAAAAGTGACAAAATTTCAGCTCTGAAAAGCGACGAAAATTCAGCCTGTGAAAAGCGATGAAAATTCAGCAAGCGAAAACGACAAAAATTCAGCACACGAAAAGTGACAAAAATTCAAGATGTGAAAGGCGACGAAAATTAAAAACGCCAAAAGCACCATAAATTCTGGACTAGAAAACAGACGGAATTTCAGGACACATAAAGCAACGAAATTTCAGAAAGCGAAAAGCAATGAAAATTCAGCACGTGAAAATCGACAAAACTTCAGGACGCGAAAATTGGCGAAATTTCAGCACACGAAAAGCGACGAAAATTAAGCACATGAATAGTGATGAAAATTCAGGATGCAAAAAGCGCCGAAAATTCAACATGCTAAAAGCGACGAACCTTCATGATGCGAAAAGCGACGAAAAGTCAGCATGTGAAAAGTGGCGAAATTTCAGCATGCGAAAAACAATGAAAATTCTGCACGTGAAAAGAGACAAAAGTTCAGCACAGGAAGAGTGACGAAAATTCAGGACGCGAAAAGTGAAGACATTTCAGGACATGAAATGTGACAAAAATTCAGGATGCAAAAAGTGATGAAATTTCAGGACATGGAAAGCTACAACATTTCAGCACACGAAAAGCGACGAAAATCAGCACACGAATAGCGACATAAATTCAGGACGCGAAAGGCGAAAAAACTTCAGGACGCATAAAGCGACACAATTTCAGGACGTGAAAAGCAACGGAATTTCAGCAAACGAAAAGCGACGGAAATTCAGCCTTTGAAAAGCGATGAAAATTCAGCACGAGAAAAGGACGAAAATTCAGCACATAAAAAGTGACAAAAATTCAGCAAACGAAAAGTGACAAAAATTCAGGACGCGAAAGGCGAAGAAAATTCTAAAAGCCAAAAGCGACGTAAATTCAGGACGAGAAAATCAACAAAATTTCAGGATGCATAAAGCGATGAAATTTCAGCACAGGAAAAGTCACGAAATTTCAGCACGCGAAAAGCGAGGGAAATTCAGCATGCAAAAAGTGACGAAAATTCAGCACGCAAAAAGCGACGAAATTTCAGGACCCGAAAGGCGACGAAAATTCAAAACGCCAAAAGCAATGTAAATTCAGGATGCAAAAAGCTACAAAATTTCATGATGCGTAAAGCGACGAAATTTCTGGACGCAAAAAGTGACGAAACTTCAGGAAGCATAAAGCGACGAAATTTCAGGATGTGAAAAGCGGTGAAATTTCAGCACATGAAATGCGACGAAAATTCAGCATGTGAAAAGCGATGAAAATGTAGCATGTGAAACGCGACAAAAATTCAGCACACGAAAAGTGACAAAAATTCAGGATCCGAAAGGTGACGAAAATTCAAAGCGCCAAACGCGACGTAAATTCAGGGCATGAAAAGCAACAAAAGTTCGGGAGACATGAAGCAACAAAATTTCAGGACACGAAATGCGACAACATTTTAGCACATAATACGCAACGAAAATTCAGCATGCGACAAGTGACGAAAATTCAGCACACAAAAAGTAACAAAATTCAGGACACGAAAAACAACGAAATTTCAGGACGCAAAATGCGACAAAACTTCAGGACGTGAAAAGCGACAACATTTCAGCACTCGAAATGCAATGAAAATTCAGCACGGGAAAAGCGACGAACCATCAGGATACGAAAAGCGACGAAATGTCAGCACGCGAAAAGTGACGAAATTTCAGCAAGCGAAAAGCGAAGAAATTTCAGGACGTGAAATGTGACAAAAATTCAGGATGCAAAAAGCGATGAAATTTCAGGACGTGAAAAGCTACAACATTTCAGCACACGAAAAGCGACAAAAATCAGCACACGAAAAGCGACATAATTTCAGGAAGCAAAAGGCGACAAAACCTCAGGACGCATAAAGCGCACAATTTCAGGACGTGAAAAGCAACAAAATTTCAGCACATGAAAAGCGGCGGAAATTCAGCCTTTGAAAAGCGATGAAAATTCAGCACGATAAAACGTCGAAAATTCAGCACACAAAAAGTGACAAAAATTCAGCACACGAAAAGTGACAAACATTCAGGACTCGAAAGGCGACGAAAATTCAGGATGTGAAAAGCAATGAAATTTCACCACGCGAAAAGCTACGAAACTTCAGCATGCGAAAAGCGACGAACCTTCAGGATGTGAAAAGTGACGAAAATTCAGCATGCGAAAAGCGACGAACATTCAGCATGCAAAAATCGATGATTATTCAGCATGCAAAAAGCGACGAAAATTCAGGACGCGAAAGGCGACAAAAATTCAAAACGCCAAAAGAAATGTAAATTCAGGATGCAAAAAGCGATGAAATTTCAGGACGCACAAAGCAACGAAATTTCAGGACACGAAATGTGGCGAAATCTCAGCACACGAAAAGCGATGAAATTTCAGCACGTGAAAAGCAACAAAAATTCAGCATATGAAAAGTGACAAAAATTCAGCACGCAAAAAGTGATGTAAATTGAGGAAGTGAAAAGCGACGTCCTTTAGAACGCGAAAAGGGAAAAATTTCAGGACGTGAAAAGCGACTAAATTTCAGGACATGAAATGCGACAAAAATTCAGGACTCAAACAGCGACGAAATTACAGGACGCGAAATGCGACTAAATTTCAGCACATGAAAAGCTACAACATTTCAGCACGCGAAAAGTGACAAAAATTCAGCATGCGAAAAGTGACAAACCTTCAGGACGTGAAAAGTGATGAAAATGAAGCACGCGAAAAGCGACGAAAATGAAGCACACGAAAAGCAACGTAAATTCAGCACACGGAAAGCAACGGAATTTCAGGACGCATAAAGAATTAATATCCTACATTTTTTTTAAATTTTTTATTTTTATTTTTATTTATTAGAAGTACATTACATTACAACCACATACATTAGTACTCGTCACTTATGTCTTCTTACAATTAATGTACTCCATTTTTTTTTACACTAGAAAAGGAAAAGATTGAAAGAAAGAAGAAAGTGAAGGAAAAAGTGAGTGTAGAAAATGTGACAACAAAAAAGGACAAAGACCCTATAAGAACAAAATTAAAAACAAAAGAAAAAGAGTTAAGAAATAGACCCTAGAAAAGAAAGAGAAAGAGAAAGAGGAAAAAGAGAGAAACAAATATTTTTATGAGCATTACGCAAATGGGACATAACAACTCTTCAACTATCATCCCCCCTTACCTGACCTCAATTTTTTTTTAAAGGTACCTTTGCACCCTATATTTGTAATAATTCTATAAATGCAGACCACGTCAGGTGGAAGTGATCTGGTTTACCTGCTAGGAGGAGTCTTATCTCTTCTAGGTGTAATGTTTATATCCTACATTTATAATATCCTGTTAGATACTGAGGTCCCATCGACGGAACCACACAGATAAGCATGGGAAAATGGATTGGCTCAATCCATAACGAAGGATATATGGGGTGAAAGCTTACAACATATACATCACTGTTCGTTAAATGCTAGACACTCTTTAATATAATTTAAAGTACTACATAGATTATATTACTCCAAAACAAAATTAAACTAAATGTTTCCAATATCTCACCTATCTGTGATAAATGTCAGTAGCTAGAAGCCAATTCATACCTTGGTAATTTGCATAAAAATTAAAACATTTTGGATGGATAATTTTCAAATTATTTCTGAAGTTGTTAATATTCAAGTGGATCCCGATGCAAAATTAATAATATTGGGAATATCAGAACAAAGTATAAAACTTACAACAAATCTAATACATTTTCTTGATTACAGTATAATTACTGGGAAAAAAATTATACTAAGATTTTGGAAAAATCCAACAACCCCCACAATTAAAATGTGGATTACCGAAATGTCTCAGAATTTAAACTTGAAAAAATAATTAGACTTGTCTTAATTAATAAACCAGAATTATTTGTTAGAATATGGTCTCCATTCATTGATTTTTTAAAGAGGTAAACTGGTTCAACACAGAAGTTGGACTGAAATTTCAGAACGTGAAAAGCGATGAAAATTCAGCACGCGAAAAGCAACGAAAATTCAGTCAAGTCAAGTCAAGTCACATTTATTTATATAGCACATTTAAAAAACAACTCTCGTTGGTCAAAGTGCTTTACATTTGTTATAAGAATAGCACAACAAAAACAAACTACATACATATATACATGTATCCCTCACTCAGAGGACGTCAGGAAAGGCTTGGGAGGATAGATAAGTCTTTAGTCTTGACTTAAAAGAGTCGATGGAGGGGGCAGTTCTGATGGGAAAGGGGATGCTGTTCCACAGTCTAGGGGCTGCAACCGCAAAGGCGCGGTCGCCCCTGAGCTATTGCCTAGACAGTGGGATATTCAGCAACCCCAAGTCGGCCGATCTGAGGGACCTGGAGGTGGAGTGGTGGGTGAGAAGACTTTTTATATAGGTGGGGGCAAGCCCATTGAGGGCTTTGTAGACATGGAGGAGGATCTTGAAGTTTATATTGAACCGCACAGGGAGCCAGTGGAGAGAGGCCAGGATCAGGGTGATGTGGTCCCTTTTTAGGTTGCCCGTCAGGAGTCTTGCTGCGGCGTTTTGGACCAGTTGCAGGCGGGACAGGGAAGATTGGCTGATGCCAGTGTAAAGGGAGTTGCAGTAATCTAGGCGGGAGGAGATGAATGTGTGGATGATCTTTTCCAGGTCATCAAACTGGAGGAATTGTTTTATTTTAGCTATCGTCCGAAGCTGAAAGAAGCTAGCTTTTACCACGGCATTGAATTGTTTGTCAAATTTCAGTGCTGAGTCAAATATCATGCCAAGGTTTTTGACATGAGGTTTGAGTAGTGGAGTAAGCTTTCCAAGGCTGCCTGCTATAATTTTGATTGAGTCCGAGGGGCCGAGAAGGATGACCTCAGACTTACTCTCGTTTAGTTGGAGGAAGTTCTGGGCCATCCAACACTTTATATCCTCGAGGCAGTGGGTAAGGTTAAACAGATTTGATTGGTTTTTGGGCTTCAGGGGGAATAGAGTTATGTATCGTCTGCGTAGCAATGGAAGGAATTTCAGCATGCGAAAAGCAATGAAAATTCAGCATGCGAAAAGCAACGGACATTCAGGACGCGAAAAGCGATGAAAATGAAGCACGCGAAAAGCGACGCAAATTCGGCATGCGAAAAGCGACAAAAATTCAGCACACGAAAAACGACGAAAATTCAGCACATGAAAAGCAATGTAAATTTAGGATGTGAAAGGCGACAAAACCTCAGGACGTACAAAGCGACGAAATTTCAGGACGTGAAAAGCAATTAAATTTCAGCACATGAAAAGTGACGAACCTTCAGGACGCGAAAAGTGATGAAAATTCAGCACGTGAAAAGCGTTGAAAATTAAGGACGCGAAAGGCGACAAAAATTCAAAACGCCAAAGCGACATAAATTCAGGACGCGAAAAGTGATGACATTTCAGGAAGCCTCAGACTTCTGGTGGCGCCATGAAGTGGTGAAGGCGCAGCATTGAGCTCAGCTCCTGCCAAAATCGCTTAAAAAGCCGTTTTTAAAGTCGAGACCGATTTAAAAACACTCACCGGGGCTGCTTGGCGTCGCGGGAGTGACGTCATCAGACAGCGTTGAGAAAATCAGAGTATTAACGGGACATTTAGTTGAGTAAAGGAAAATATCAAAGGAGACCCAAGAAATCGACTATCAGACTCCAGCTGCAAGAAGACTTGGCAGCTCTTCAAACAACAACTGAAAGCTCAACTGAAGAGTCTGATTCTCAACAAGGAGTATCTGAAATGGCTACAAGAGGAGAGACAAAAGAGAAAGAAAAGGAGAAAGAGATGAAGCAGTGGGAACAAACGGTAAGAGCTAATCTTACTAAAGATCTTACCAGAGATCTCACTAAGGAATTTTCCAAAATGTTTACCAGTATGGATAATACACTGGAGAATAATCTCTCTAAAATGGAGGTTAACCTGTCTTAGAAAATAGATACTGCGCGTGATGAATCAAAGGAACAATATGACTCTTTGAAGCAGCAGCTTATGGACCTGGATCAGAAGACAACTCAGGAATTTGCGAGAATGGAATATGATTATAATAAGGAAATTGATGAGCTGACCGAAGGAGTCGATAAGTCGATAGAAGATATGAAGGTTGAAATATGTGAGATGTCTCAGGAAATATCGACCCTGAAAGAAGAACAGGGGGCTATTCGGGAGCAATTGAATAAACTGACTGATAAATGTCAAGATTTGGAAGCTAGATCAAGGAGACAGAACTTAAGGATTGTAGGAGTAAAGAAGGGACAAGAGCTTGGAATTCTAATGACCGAACTTGTCACTAAAATACTCAAAGATGTCTTTAAGTTGAAGGAAAACCCGAGGATTGATGTGGCACATCGGGTAGGTCGCTTCCGAAGAGAAACAAATGCTCCCCCAAGACAGATTATTGTGAAATTTTTTGACATTTCAACCCTGGAAAAACTTATGAAGATGATACCACATGGGGAGAGGCTCACATTTGATGGAGAGACTGTTAGATTCTACAGGGACTATCCACGCGAAATTCCGGAGAAAAGGAATCAGTTTAAAAGAGCAAGCAGCATTCTGCAAGGAAAACCTGATGTGAAATACGGGCAGGTGTACCCAGCGAAGATGAAGATTACATACAACTCTACTCAACGCGCTTTCACGGATCCGGATTCGGCATTTAATTACGCACAAGAAATTGCAAAGAAAATAGAAAAAAGAGAAGTGAAGGTTGATGATTAAACTTTTTAATGGAAAACTGTGCTGTAATTAAGATGGCGGAACTGCTCTAGACATTAACCAGACAGGCTTATCTGTCAGGAATGTGTTTTCAATGACCGAGCCCTGGTTTCAACTTTGAACGTATAAGGGGAAGAGAAATAAGTGAAAAGAGGACATTTTGAAGTAACGCGATCAGATTTGAAAGAAAATCAAAGGAAATTATGGACAAGAAATGTTTTAATTAATACAGTATATATGTAATGTAAAGAATTAACTAACTATATAAACCTAATATTACTAATTGATGGTTATGCTATTATATTAATATTATACTAATATGATTAACCAATGTATTAACTAATGGATTTTGGTGGATAATGGGCCTATAGAGATGATTATTATTAACAGATATATAATGTTAATAAGGCTGAAAGAATGAAATATAATTTAGGATGTACACTAACACACTACAATTAATGAAACCCTTTTCATTATGAATATAATATATGAATATTATAACATCATAAACCTGTGGGAAGAAAGAGGCGTTAATGATTTGAAAAAGTTCCAGAGGTTTGGGCTGGAAGACGGTTGTATTTAAGATAAGAAATTTAACCCTTGAAACAGGCTGGTAATTAAGGGACAGATGAATATATTTGGATACAGGGAAAGGGCATGTGTTTTTATGTTTTACAATTCCACGACTGTGATACCGAGCAAGCAACATAGAAGGTTTAAAATTGGGGTAAATAAGAGAATATTTGAAATAGTAAAGATGATGATGATAACTCTGTTGTTGAAACTTTTTTTTCTGTTTTATTCGGCCTTACCAGATAAATTTTTGCCAATGAATTTTTTTTTGTGTGGACATATTAAGATATATTAAGATATATTTAGATGAAACGGCATGTAGTCATAAATGACATTGTATTTAGGGGGCTGAACTCAATGTATAATTCCATCTACGGAGGTCAATCAATTTTTGGCCATCATAGATGGCTTCTTGTATTTAGGGTATCACCTCTTTGATACCTTAAACTCACTTTTTTTGTATTTACTTTTATGTTGCTTATCTAACAATTTTTCTTTCTTTCTTCACTATTTCTCAACACACTTTTTTCTTTTTCTTATGGAGATTCAATATATGGAGGAGAGGTAAAATGACGTCAGAAGTATGGGATGATACCCACATACCCAAAAGCCTGAGGTACTTAACTACACCACATGAAGCAAAATCACCAAAACCTATTAACAATGCAAGATAATAGGAAAAAAAGAATGGAGGATTCACATTCTGTAGTTGGAATATTAGGGGTGCGAATTATCCAATTAAAAGGGCAAGATTATGGCCCAGTTAAAATCTTTAAATGTGGACATAGCTTTTCTGCAAGAAACGCATACGAAACTACAAACACAGATGAGACTAAGGGCAAACTGGATAGGCCAAACTTATCACTCGTCATTTACTGCTAAAGCTAGAGGAATGGCTATTATTATTCGGAAAGGTATACCATTTATATTAAAGAAAACTATATCTGATAAAGAAGGAAGGTACACGATAGTGGCGGGAGAAATTTATACTACACCACTGACTGATAAATATTTATGCTCCAAATTTTGATAACCCCCGATTTTTAAAGAAAATTATGGATATAATAGATGAGTATAATTTTCAAAATGTAATACTAGGGGGGGGGGGGACTTTAACTGTGTTATAGATTCACATTTAGACAAATCTATAAAATTAAGGAAGGGTAGTGTTAAATCCAAGTCTAGTGAATTCTTAAATACATATATAAAAAACACTAATATAACAGATGTATGGAGAATAGTTAATCCAACCGGAAGGGAATTTTCGTTTTACTCATCAGTACACAAAACTTATTCAAGACTTGATTATTTCTTAGTGGATACAAAATTAATACCATATACGATTAATCCTAAATACGACAATAGTATTATTTCTGATCACTCCCCGTTGACTTTTACTTTAAAACTTGAGGGAATGCCAGGTATATAATCCTTTTGGAGATTTAACACACAAATAGCTATTAATGCACAAGGTTACGAGTATTTAAAACAGCAAATGAACTTTTTTTTGAGACAAATGAGACATCAGGTATTTCACCATCTCTATTATGGGAATCTTTTAAGGCATTCAACCGTGGAGTTATAATTTCGTATCAAAGTTTTCTAAAGAAAAAAAACAGGACAGAACAATGGATGTTAGAAAAGGAAATTAAACTATTAGAATTAGGTAACGCAAAAGACCCAACTATAGATAAACATAATAAGATTACATTATTGAAATTTAAACTTAATCGAATATTATCGGCAAGAGTAATAAGATTATTTCAGATCACAAAACAAGTACAGTTTGAATTTGGGGATAAACCACATAAACTTCTAGCACGACAATTGAAGAAGCAAGAAAAGGAAAAAACTATTATTAAAATTAAATCAGAGAAGGGAACTATTAACTTTACCTAAGGACATTAATAAAAGGTTCGCTCAATTTTATCAACATTTATATACATCTAAAACTAAAATAGAAGACAATAAAATTATACATTTTTTAGATAATTGTAATTTGCCAAAATTGGATATCTTAGAACAAGAGGAATTAGGAGCTCAGATCACAAGTGAAGAAATAAGAGAAACAATAAAAGAACTGAAAAATGGGAAGACACCAGGGCCTGATGGTTTTAATAATGAATTCTATAAAAGATTTCAGGAGTTAATGGTCCCACGATTACTTAAATTATATACTTATGCTTTTACCGAAAATAAATTACCAGAAACATTAGCAGAATCTACAATTACGCTTATACCAAAAAATGATAAAGATTTAGAAGATCCGGGCTATATCACTTTTAAATACAGATCAAAAAATTTTAGCAAAGATTTTAGCAAGATTGAGTAAATATATTAATAAATTGATAAACCCCAAACGGGGTTTATACCTAAAAGACAATCATTTAATATCATTTAATAATTTGAGACGACAATTTAATATAATGTATTCACATAAAGTGGAAAAGGAAGACTTATCAGTTATCTCTTTAGATGCAGAGAAAGCATTTGATCAGGTAGAGTGGCAGTATTTATACATAGTACTCCAAAAATTTAATATGGGAGATAATTTTATTAGATGGGTAAAATTATTATATGATAAACCAATGGCAAGAATATTAACTAATAATATGTTGTCTCCAAAATTCCAATTATCACGGGGCAATAGGCAGGGATGTGTTTTATCACCCCTGCTATTTGACCTTAAAATAGAGCCTTTGGCTGAAAGGATAAGAACACATCCGAATATTCAGGGATATAATACTAAGGACTCTAATATCAAAATTTAATTATATGCGGATGATATACTTTTATATATTAGAAATTCACAAACGAGTATCCCGAATTTACAAAACGTAATAGAGGAATTTGGCTCTTTTTCTGGATATAGAATAAATTGGAATAAAAGTGAAATTATGTCATTACAGCCCCAGAAAGCGAATCATCTATTAAAATTTCCATTTAAAATTGCAACAGAAAAATTTAAGTATTTAGGTATTCAAGTTACTAGAAGATATAAATCATTATTTAACGCTAATTTTAGTCCTTTATTAAATAAATTGAACGCTCTGATTAAATTTTGGAAAACGCTCCCACTATCATTAATTGGCAGAATAAATGCTATAAAAATGATAGTTCTACCACAAATAACATATTTATTTCAATCCATACCAATATATATACCAAAATATATTTTTTTTAAACCTAGACTCTAATATTACTAATTTTATTTGGGACTACAAAGCACATAGAATTAAAAGAAATCATTTGTGTAAACCTAAAGGTGTAGGGGGACTTGCACTGCCTAATTTTTTATATTATTATTGGGCAGTGCATATTAAGAATATAATTTATTGCTTGGACTGTCCTTCTCAACAGATGGAATGGATAAGAATGGAGAAAGAGGATTGTTTTCCGTACGATTTAGGAGCGATCCTCTATTCCCCGATAAAATTGAATAATACATTATATAAGAAGAATCCAATTATACACAATATAATTCGAATTTGGAAACAAATAAAATTAACTTTAAAATTAAGAAACTTATCATCATTAACACCAATAGTGAATAATCCGGTATTCAAACCGTCTTTTATGGATAAAATATATAGACAATGGGAAAGATTGGGAATTAAAAAGGTGGGTGACATGTATGAAATGGGAAATTTATTATCATTTCAACAATTAAAATCAAAATTTAATCTGAATTATAACCAATACTTTAAATATTTACAGATATGTGACTTTATAAAAAAATATATACCTAGATTACAGAGCATAATGATAGACCCACTGGAAGAAGCAATGAATATTAAGGCGCACTCACGAAAATTAATATCATATTTATATAATAGTATTCTTAATAGATAATTGCCATCAACAGAGGCAATTAGAGAAGACTGTGAAAAATAATGAATGACAAAAATGTCTAAAGAAACATGGGAGAGGTATTTGATATATATACATAAATGTTTGATTAACGCTAGACATAATTTAATTCAATTTAAAATATTACATAGATTTTATTATTCAAAAGTTAGGTTGAATACATTTTATTCAAATATTTTCCCATCTGTGATAAATGTCTTTCTCAAAATGCCAATATCACACATTCTTTCGTTTCTTGCACAAAACTTCATGGATTTTGGTGTGATATATTTGATATATTCACTAGTTTATTTAAGATAAAAATGGAACCTAACATGGAAATGATTATCTTTGGAGTAATAGGAGATGGAAACAAATTAAATATATCCCAAATTTCATGTTTTTATTATGATTTAATAACAGCAAAAAAACTCATACTTAAATTTTGGAAAAATGCTACTATACCAACACTCAAAATGTGGATTGGTAATATGTTGGAAACTGCCCACTTGGAAGAAATGAGACTCCTCCTAATAGACAAACAAGACCAATTCTTAACGAGTTGGTCTCCATTTATTGACCTTTTGGATTCATGTGGTGCAATAGTATCGTAAAATTAAAAATTCTGGGTTTGGGCGAAAAATGATTAAGAATATAAAAAAGCATCGACTTATGGCGAGGGAGAATCTCCTTTCTGCTTCACTTTCTTACTTATTTCTTTTCTTTATCTCACACACACACTAGACTTTCCTTTCCTCTTCACTACTTCTTTCTTTCTAATTTCTTTCTAAAAAAATAAGGAAAGTTGTACAAAGAATGTTATAATAATACTGGGAACCTGTAAAAAGGTACCATCAAAATGTAATGTACTTACTTCAAATAAATAAAAAAGTAAAAAAAAATAATTTCAGGATGCCTAAAGCGTCGAAATTACAGGACAAAATTTCAGCACAGGAAAAGCGACAAAAATTCTGCATGTGAAAAGCGACGAAAATTCAGCACACGAAAAGCGACGAACCTTCAGGATGCAAAAGCGATGAAAATTCAGGACGCTTAAAGCGTCGAAAATTCAAGACATGACATGTGACGTGAAGTGAGATGCAACTAAATTTTCAGGACGTGAAATGCAACTAAATTTCAGGATGTGAAAAGCAACGAAATTTCAGCACAAGAAAAGCGACGAAAATTCAGCACCCGAAAAGCGACAAACCTTCCCGACGTGAAAATCGACGAAATTTCAGCACAGAAAAAGCAACGAAAATTCAGTATGTGAAAAGCGACGAAAATTCAGCGCCCGAAAAGTGACGAAAATTCAAAACGCCAATGGCGACGTAAATTCAGGACATGAAATGCGACAAAATTACAGGACTCATAATGCCAGCTAGATGGCAACATATAGGGGAGGGCCTAGAAATAGGGGGGATTTAGGGAAGGGCACCTGTAAATGTGGATCTAGGGTAGGGCATGTTAATGGGAGGGGGATTTAGGGGAGGACACCTTTAAATGGTGAATTGGGAGGGCATCTGTAAATGGTGAATTAGGGGAGGGCACCTTTAAATGGTGCAGTAGGGAAGGCATCTGTAAATTTAGGGGAGATTTAGGGGAGAGCACCTGTAAAGGAGCAATACAATATGAGCAACAACAACAACTGAAGCTTTACAACAACAACTGGTGTGTTGTTACACCAATCCACATAACAATCTCATATAACAACATAATTTTTTCCCCCTCATTAATTTTTTCTCACGTGTACCGAGGTACAGTGAAAAGCTTTATTCGCGTGCTAACCAGTTAGCAGAAAGACAAAACATGATCACAATTAAGCCAGCTAGATGGCTACATCCTGAATACCTAGGTAGCTAGCTAGATGGCTACATACTGGATATCATCATCAGTGCACACTTCTCCTTCTTCAGACGTAACCCACTGGTCTCAAGGTTCCTGAGGTGCTCTTCGTCAGTCCTTCCACTGATGATGATATCATCAAGATACGGCTTGCACATGGGAATATCCACTAGCAGGCTCTCCATTGTTCTCTGGAACATGGCTGGTGCGCTGGATATCCCAAAGGGTAACCTGGTATACTCGAAGATACCTTTGTGTGTATTGATTGTGGTGAACTTCCGAGCTTCAGGGTTAGCTCTATCTGAGGATAGGCATGGGAGAGGTCTAATTTAGAGAACTTTGCTCCTCATTCTAGTTCCTGCAGGAGATCCTCCAACGTTGGAAGTGGATACTGTTCCACTTTCAGCACCTTATTTGATGTGAGCTTGTAATTGCCACAGACACTCATGCTCCCATTCGATTTCGTAACATCTATGATCGGCCATGCGAAATCTGCTGTCTTCACCCGCTTGATAATGCCATCCTGCAACAAGTCATCCAATGCGGCATCAATCTGCTTTCTAGCAGCATATGAAACAGGGGCTGCCTTGTAAAATTTTGCCCCACTGTTTTCGTCTTGTGGATACACTTTGGCTTGGTATCCCTTCAGTACTCCATGGGTGCCGTTATCAAACAGCTTGGCGTGCTTGTTGAGTATTGAGCTCATGGCATCTTGCAAACTGTGTTTACTACTCGGTGGAATTAGGCTTGAATCCATCGTGTTCTGGCTGGCCATATTTGACAGCAATCCAGGGTACTTCCTCAACCAGTCTCTCCCCATTAGGCTTGCACCTTCCTTTACTACCACTAGGGTCAGCGTTTCTGGCTTCCTGTGAGGTTCGAGCTGTACCTGTACCTCTGCTTGTCCGTAAATGTATATCTTCTCACCTGTGTAGGATTTCAGCTTGAGGCTGCAGGGATCTAGTCTGGGGTCCTGACCGAGTTTTCTGAAGACTTCTTCTGTTACGATAGTCCATGGACTTCCAGTGTCAACTTCTAGTTGTACCTCCCTGCCGTTCACTATCACAGTGGCTGTATACGGGTCAGAGTTTGTCAAATTGTTGATCGATTCATCTTCCAAGTGGCTCAGCGGGGCCTCCAAGTGGTTTGCCTTTTTCTGGAATTGTCTCCTCCTCTGTTGGTAAGCTCTAACAGCATCACACTGGCTTTTGGTGTGACCCGTTCCCGAGCACCTGAAGCACCAACCATCTCTAAATTTACACGTCGCTGGCTCATGGCTGCCGCCACATCTCCAGCACTTCTTGGAGAATTGAACCTTGACTTTGGATGCCCTTGGTGGACTCCTTGTCTTCTTTAGTCCAGGCTCCTTCCTTTGAAGCTGATGGATGGAGGTAGCATCATCTTGAGGCCTTCCGATCTTCTTGATCTACATCTTGTTTAGCAACCTCCATCGCTGTTGCCATATTGACTGCGTTCTCAAAGGTTAATTTTGGTGTACCCATCCTACCACCAATCTTTCCCTTAGAATATTCTCCAGTTCGGCACAGAGCTTGAGTGTAGAGGGGGAAACATATTTCTGGCTTTTCTGTCTTCTCAAAAGCCTCTCCACCTCTATTTTTATTGTTGACTAGACAAAGGGGGACCCGTTGGGTCCCGTACCCTCAACCCGCGGTTACGGGGGTGGGGGAGGGAGGGGGTTGGGGGGGAAGGCATGCGGTGTCTCACACACACTAACCATCCCACACACACACTAACTACCCCCCTTAATATTAGTTTTTTTTAAAATGTATTTTATTTTAAACATTTGTACAAGAATAAAGCAATCGATATGACAGTAATACAATTTTTGTACAGTTTCATTTTTAACATTAATGCCTGAATCAAAAAAAGAGAAAAAAGGAAAGAATGAAGAAAAAGAAGAAAAATAAAAGGAGAGAAAAAAACCCAAAACGACCAAAGAAGTGCGCGAGGAAAGAAGAGAAATAAGAAAAAGATGGAGATATACTCTACTGTCCTCCTCCCACCCCCCCCCCCCCGCTCACCCGTCCCTAGCATCGGTTTAAATTTGTCTTCAACCATTCTGTTGTTGCAGAAATTCAGTGAAAGGAGACCATGTTTTGAACCCCCCTCCTCCCCCTTAATATTATATTAATATTATTCATTTTCTCCTTTTACCTCATAACCGCCCTATCCACTGACACATAGCCCCCAATTCGCAGGCACGTCTAGAGAGGGAGGGGGGGTAGAGAGTGAGGGCAGGGAGAGAGGGGGCAGAGACAGAGAGAGGGGCAGAGACAGAGAGAGGGGCAGAGACAGAGAGAGGGGCAGGGACAGAGAGAGTGGGGCAGAGACAGAGATAGAGGCAGGGACAGAGAGAGTGGGGCAGAGACAGAGAGAGGGGCAGAGACAGAGAGAGGGGGCAGAGACAGATAGAGGGCAGAGACAGAGATAGGGCAGGGACAGAGGGTGAGGGGGATGGAGGGGAGGGGCAGGAGGAGAGGGAGGGTGAGTGAGGAGGGGAGGGGGGGTTGGGGAGAGAGAGAAGGGAGGAGAGGGAGATGGGGAGAGAAATGGGGAGAGAGGGGGGTGAGAGGGGGTAAAGTGAGGGGGAGGGGCAGTTGGGGGGGAAGTGAGCGGGAGAGGTAGGGGGAAGGGAGGGGGAGGACAGAGGGGGAGGGGGATAGGGGGTTGTGGGTGGAGGGGGGGAGGGTGGGGGAGGCTGTGGACGGGTTAGGGGAGGGGTGTAAGGGAGGGCAAGGCAGAGGGAAGGGGTGAGGAGGTGGAGGGGATGAGCGGAAGCCAGTGGAGGGGATTGGGTGAGGGGGCTAAAGGGCCTGTCCCACGAACATGCGGCAAGTGCGACCAAACCAGAATCGGGGGCCGTGCGGAGGTCGAGTGATTCCCGTACAGGGCCTGTCCCACCAGCATGCGACTGCATGCGGCGAGCGCGACCAAACCGGAAGCGGGGGCCGTGGGAAGGTCGAGTGACGTCAAGACGGTGCGCACGGCCTCAATGCGGTGCGTACAGCCTCGATGTGGCTGCAGGGCGGAATTTTTTAACCCTGTCAGTTTTTCGAAGCCCCGAGCGATGTCGTGACCAGCTCCGCACAACTCCATGCGGCTCCGGCGATCGAAGTGGGACCGGCCCCGTGAGGCCGCATGGCTCAAGCGACCACGTTAGGTCACGCTGGCCGCATGCAGTCGCATGCTGGTTGGACAGGCCCTTTAGGGGTGATAGGGTGGGGGAGGGGGGAGGATGGGAGAGAGGGAGAGCCCCAGAAATAGTGGATGCATTAGGGATAATTTTTCAAAACTCTTTAGATTCTGGAGTAGTTCCTGAGGATTGGAGGGTACCTAATGTAACCCCACTTTTTAAACAGGGAGGGAGAGAGAAAACAGGGAATGACAGACCAGTTAGTCTAACACCGGTAGTGGGGAAACTGCTAGAGTCAGTTATTAAAGATGGGATAGCAGCACATTTGGAAAGCGGTGAAATCATTGGACAAAGTCAGCATGGATTTATGAAAGGTAAATCATGTCTGACGAATCTTATAGAATTTTTCGAGGATGTAACTACTAGAGTGGATAAGGGATAACCAGTGGATGTGTTATATCTGGACTTTCAGAAGGCTTTCGACAAGGTCCCATATAAGAGATTAGTTTACAAACTTAAAGCACACGGTATTGGGGGTTCAGTATTGATAGGAATAGAGAACTGGCTGGCAAACAGGAAGCAAAGAGTAGTAGTAAACGGGTCCTTTTCAGAATGGCAGGCAGTGACTAGTGGGGTACCGCAAGGCCCAGTTCTGGGACCCCAGCTATTTACAATATATATATTAATGATTTGGACGAGGGAATTGAATGCAACATCTCCAAGTTTGCGGATGACACGAAGCTGGGGGGCAGAGTTAGCTGCGAGGAGGATGCTAGGAGGCTGCAAGGTGACTTGGATAGGTTGGGTGAGTGGGCTAAGGCATGGCAGATGCAGTATAATGTGGATAAATGTGAGGTTATCCACTTTGGTGGCAAAAACAGGAAAGTAGACTATTATCTGAATGGTGGCCGATTTGGAAAAGGGGAGATGCAACGAGACCTGGGTGTCATGGTACACCAGTCATTCAAAGTAGGCATGTAGGTGCAGCAGGCAGTGAAGAAAGCGAATGGTATGTTAGCATTCATAGCAAAAGGATTTGAGTATAGGAGCAGGGAGGTTCTACTGCGGTTGTACAGGGTCTTGGTGAGACCACACCTGGAGTATTGCATACAGTTTTGGTCTCCTAATCTGAAGAAGGACATTCTTGCCATAGAGGGAGTACAGAGAAGGTTCACCAGACTGATTCCTGGGATGTCAGGACTTTCATATGATGAAAGACTGGATAGACGCGGCTTGTACTCGCTAGAATTTAGAAGATTGAGGGGGGATCTTATAGAAACTTACAAAATTCTTAAGGGGGGATCTTATAGAAACTTACAAAATTCTTAAGGGGTTGGACAGGCGAGATGCAGGAAGATTGCTTCCGGTGTTGGGGAAGTCCAGAACAAGAGGTCACAGTTTAAGGTTAAAGGGGAAATCTTTTAGGACGGAGATGAAGAAAACATTTTTTACACAGAGAGTGGTGAATCTCTGGAATTCTCTGCCACAGAGTGTAGTTGAGGCCAGTTCATTGGCTATATTTAAGAGGGAGTTAGATGTGGCCCTTGTGGCTAAATGGATCAGGGGGTATGGAGAGAAGGCAGGCACAGGATACTTAGTTGGATGATCAGCCATGATCATATTGAATGGGATGTCAGGCTTGAAGGGCTGAATGGCATACTCCTGCACCTATTTTCTATGATTCTATGATTCTATGACAGAGGAGGGGGGAGATAGAGAGGAGGGAGAGAGAGAGAGAGGAGGGGGAGAGAGAGAGATGGGGGAGAGAGAGGGGAGAGAGGGAGGGGAGAGAGAGAGAGAGGGGAGAGAGGGGGAGAGAGAGGGGAGAGAGAAGGGAGAGAGAGAGAGAGAGAGAGAGAAAGGAGGGGGAGAGAGGAGAGGGACAGAGAGAGGAGAGGGACAGAGAGAGGAGGGGAGTGAGAGAGGGGGAGAGAGAGAGGAGGGGGAGAAAGAGGAGGGGGACAGAGAGAGGATAGAGAGAGAGGAGGGGGGGACAGAGAGAGAGAGGAGGGGGACAGAGTGAGGGAGAGGAGGGGGGAAAGAGAGAGTGGAGGGGGGACAGAGAGAGAGAGAGGATGGGGGAGAGAGAGACAGAGGAGGTGGAGAGAGAGGAGGGGGGGTAAGAGAAGAGGGGGAGAGAGAGGGATGAGGGGGGACAGAGAGAGAGAGAGAGTAGGGGAGCGGGGCAGCAGCTCACAGAGGGGCGGGAGCAACCCTACCAGGCTCTGGGCCTGGGAGGCCCGGAGTGAACTGAGGACTGAAAAGCAGCGGAGAGCCGGCCGATCATGGCTTCCATGAGGGGAAGCCCACCCACCCACCCACCAGCATGACAGACGATCCGGCGGGGGAGACAGATAGGGCGTCCCATGTGATGGTCGCCACGGCCACTTTTCCACCGCGCTCTCCCGTGACCGCGCTGCGATATCGACCACCACCGCCATGTTGTAGAACATCAAGGAGCCCAGTGGAGCGGCAGCACGACTTGAGCACGTGTTTAAGCGGCTTCAATCCAGAGCCCTGGGGGGCGGCTGGGCCACGTAACTCGCAGCTCGATTTCTACAGATGCGCCGTAGAAAGCATTTTATCGGGATGCATCACAGCAGAGTTTGGGAACAGCTCCATCCAAGACCACAAGAAACTGCAGAGAGTTGTGGACGTAGCCCAGACCATCACACAAACCAACCTCCCTTCCATTGACTCCATCTACACTTCAGGCTTCCTCGGCAAGGCCAGCAGCATAATCAAGGACCAGTCTCACCCCCGTTCACTTCCTCTTCACCCCTCTCCCATTAGACATGTGTGAAAACTCACACCTCCAGATTCAGGGACTGTTTTCTTCCCAGTTGTTATCAGACAACTGAATCATCCTATCACCAACTAGAGAGCGGTCATGAGCTCCCATCTACCTCATTGGCGACCTTTGAACTATCTATAATAGGACTTTATTTCACTTTATCTTGCACTAAACGTTATAACCTTTATGGTAGACAAAAGTGCAGGAGAAACTCAGCGGGTGCAGCAGCATCTATGGAGCGAAGGAAATAGGCAACGCTTTATAACCTTTATCCTTTGTCTGTGAGCGGCTTGATTGTTATCATAGAAACATAGAAAATAGGTGCAGGAGGCCATTCGGCCCTTCGAGCCAGTACCGCCATTCGTTGTGATCATGGCTGATCGTCCCCAATGAATAACCCGTGCTTGCCTTCTCCCCGTATCCCTTGATTTAACCAGCCCCTAGAGCTCTATCTAAAAGGGCTGTCTCACTGTGCGAGTTGACCCACGAGTGACCCCGTGTTTAAAACAAATTTAACTCGTGGTAATCACGTACAATTAACGTAGCGGGAACGTTGAAACTCGTGGACGCAACTTAGCGACTCTTGGCGCTAACGGGAGGTACACGTGAAACTTGTTAACTCTTGCAAAAGTTCAAACATGTTTGTACTTTCCCACGAGTAAAATGTACTCTTGAGGTTAAAATTTGAAACATTTTAAACTCGTTGTAAGAACGTAGTGGCCCGTGCGTTTAACTTTGTGACTCGTGAGTCTACCGTGGGAACTCTTTTTAGAAACAATAATCAGGGACAGAAATATCAGCTACTTATACTTTTTAAAGACAAATTCTGCTTAACAAAGTAAACGTTATTGATAAGGTGACAGAGTGGGTTGAAAAGAAAAAATTGCTTGAAGTTTATATATAGATTTTGTGTATTTGGGACTGAGCTCACAACCTTAAGACAAACCAGTATTGAGGAACAGCGTGAGAACATTTTATGACACTTCATGGCAGCCTAATCTGAGGATCCGTTTCAGCAATCTAATGACAGTGAGGAAGGAGCTGTCCCTGAATCAGGTAGTACATGTATGTGAGCGTTTGTATTATCTGCTCACGGGGTGAAAGGAGAGGAAGGAATGGTACGTTGGCTGCTTCCCGAAGCAGGTCGAAGTGTAGATTGAGTTGATAGGGGGAAAGCTGGCCTGTGTAATAGACTGCACTACATTTGCAAGTCTCTGTAATATATACTGCGCTCTTGGGCAAAGCTGCTCCCAAAACAGGCATTGATGCATCACAATATGATGCTTTGTACGATGTAGACTGTGGAAGCTGGTAGGCTGCCCAGGCAATCAGACATGACTCCGGTGACTCTCATGTGCACTCTGAACTCGTCAGCTGGACAGAGGGAAAAAAAAGGTGAGTAAAAAAAATGTGACTTCAACATCAGCACGTGACCTGGGTCAATCTTGGGCGTTTCACCTCATTGCTGGTGAATCTTTTTGATAAGAAGCTTGCTAGACATGGCTCCCAGAAAAGTTCGACGAAAGGGAAGAGCAGAGCCTTACAAAAAACCTGCCATGGAGGCTTTAGTCATACAGGAGGAGGAGGAGGAGGAGAGGCAACAGGAGATTCAACAGGAGATTCAACAGGAGATTCAACAGGAGATTCAACAGGAGATTCAACAGGAGATTCAACAGGAGAGTCAACAGGAGAGTCAACAGGAGATTCAACAGGAGATTCAACAGGAGATTCAACAGGAGATTCAACAGGAGATTCAACAGGAGATTCAACAGGAGATTCAACAGGAGATTCAACAGGAGATTCAACAGGAGATTCAACAGGAGATTCAACAGGAGATTCAACAGGAGATTCAACAGGAGATTCAACAGGAGATTCAACAGGAGATTCAACAGGAGATTCAACAGGAGATGCCACAGGAGAAGTCAACACTGCCTGTGGGCTCCCAGGTAGCTGTGTGTGAAACAGCCTCAGACGTGGATGCCCCATTCAAGGGAAGATGGAATAAAGTTAAACCATTTAACTTCGACAGGCAGCAAGAGGGAGACCTTGTAGAGTGGTTTCAGGCTAATGAAATCCTCTATGACAAATCTAAAGAAGATTATCGCAATAGGGACAAGAAGCGTGCTCTGTATGAGGAAAAGGCAGCGGAGTATCCTGGGTGCACATGTGAGTACATTATGATATATTAGGGTATCAGCAGGTAAACCATTTTATTTTATCCAATATTGAAAAATGTTCAGTGTTATTGCTGTAAAAGTTCTTTATTTGACATCAAATTCAACTTCTCTAGTAGTTCTGTGCCCTGCAGCTGTAAAGTTATACGTTGCAGACACATTTCACAGGTTGTGTGTTTGAAGTTTGAATCCTGTCTCCAATAGCCCATAAAATTAAAAATGCGTGAAGACAGGCAATGTCCGGGCTGTCTTCTCCTGGCAGAGGTTCGGGATCAGGCATGCCTGCTGTTCCATTTTCCATTTTCTGCCCAAGCCACGTCTCTCTCCAAATCCTGCCATCAGCGACACTTCCAGGTGTGCCCACATCCACATACTGGAAGTTGTAGTTATAATCCACCACAGCTAACAATACAATAGAATGGAATTTTTTGTAATTAAAATAATTTGAGCCACCTTTAGGTGGACAACGAATGGCCACATGCTTGCCATCCACAGCCCCACATGTGTGTGTAAAGTTCCATCTGCTTTTAAACCCCAGCGCCACTCTCTTCCACGCATCTGGTGTACTGGGGCAGTCCATCACATCAGCTGCATAAAAATCGACAATGGCCTCACAAGTCTCTCGGACAATCCCGCTGATGGTGTTGTGGGCAACCAGAAAGTTGTACGAGAGACTTTTGTAAGAATCACCTGAAGCCAAGTAGCGGAGGGTGATTGCTAGGCGCAGCCCTGGTTCCAGAGCCTTTCTCAATACCGTGTCATGTTTCATCAGCAGAGGTCCCAAGTTATTCTTCAGCTCATTAAAGAGCTCAGGTGAAATTCTGATGAAATTTTTAAATGCAGATTTATCCTCTTCGCACAGCACATTAAGCAGCTTTTCATACTGTCCAAAGAGAGATCTCCTTTGAAACAGGGGCTTCACCCACTGAGACCTCTTCTTAATTTTCCTCTTTACTCTCTCTCTTCTGCCTTCATTACACAAGCGTCCTTGCATCACATTAAGGGGCTGCAGCATACAGCACTTGAACAAAAAACATCACCATTCTGGACTCCAATAGCCTTCTTGCAGACATTTTCTCGACATTTTCTCCAAATGAGCCAATTTAAACAAGGCAGGCTTTTTATAGTATGTAAAAAAAAAAGCATGACATCATTTTTTTAACATGTGATGATTTTGCAACACGTCGATATACATTGTTGCCTCAAGATTAACGGGAGAGGAACTTGGTACACTCGGGAGACGAACTTGGAACATCGCAGAAATGAGAAGTAAACGGCAAACTTAGACATACCCGTGGGAACTCGGTTAAACTCGGGATCATAAACTTGTACTATCGTACGCAACCACGAGTCTTTCACTCGGGGTCACTCGTGGGTCAACTCGCACAGTGTGACAGACCTTTAACTCTCTCTTGAATCCATCCAGTGTTTGCCTCCACTGCCCTCTGTGGCGGGGAATTAAACAAATTCACAACTCTCTGGGTGCAAAAGTTTGTTCTCACCTCAGTCTTAAATGGCCTCCCCTTTATTCTAAGATGTATGTATTCTAAGATTCATGTATAGCCTTTCCACAGACTGGTTAGCCCACACCAAAAAACCTCTTCACTCTTGGTCCGGCAAAACAGATAATCCAGAAAGGCTCTGGAACCAAGGATGCTGGAAAATCAGTAGTGGAGATAACAGATATTGAAGGTAAATTTCCTGTATGCCTTCTTTACCACCTTAAATGTTGCCAATTTCAAGGATCCTCATACTCCAAAGTCCCCATTCTTCAATACTCCTTAGGAATCCACCATTCCCTACGCATTCCCACCCTAAACAGCCCTCACCAAGTACTTCACCTCACACTGGTGAGGAATATATTCTATCTTCCATTGTTCTACCTACGGCATGTGTGTGCCTTTAAGAAATGTGTCCCGGGCCTCCTCCTTTGCCAGATTGACGCTGTACACAACATGGAGGAACAACTCACTACCCAGTGATGTAAGCATTGGAATTTCTGAGAAGATAACTTCTACATAAGCTCCCCTTCCTCCTCCCCCCTCCACCCTCCCACCCCTTTCTGCACTAATAGTCAGTTAACCAGTTCCACAGTTCACAATATATTCCTCAGATTCACACCATCCCTAGCAGATAATCAGCCTTTCAGTTAGATATAGCTCTAACAGAATGAAGGGATATGGGGAGAAGCAGGATTGGGGTACTGATTCTGGATGATCAACCATGATCATAATGAATGGCGGTGCTGGCTCGAAGGGCCAATTGGCCTACTCCTGCATCTATAGTCTATGCTTCTGTATGAGGGGTCCTCCTTGCCTGAGGTAATCTGTTGCCGCTCCTGATTTGTCCTGGTCCTTTCTTGCTTCCAATCCACCCCACCCACCCACAATCAGTGCGAAGAAGGGTCCTGATCCGAAAGGAGACCTATCCATGTTCTCCACAGATGCTGCCTGACCCACTGAGTTACTCCAGCACTCTGTGAAACGTCACCTATCCATTTTCTCCAGAGATGCTGCCTGACCCGCTGAGTTACTCCAGCACTCTGTGAAACATCACCGATCCATTTTCTTCAGGGATGCTGCCTGACCCGCTGAGTTACTCCAGCACTCTGTGAAACGTCACCTATCCATTTTCTCCAGAGATGCTGGCTCACCTGCTGAGTTACTCCAGCACTTTGTGTCTATCATTAAGAACCTTTGGTGCGACAGACCCTGGTTCGATCCTGACTACGGGTTCTGTCTGTACGGAGTTCGTATGTTTTCCCCGTGACCGCGTGGGTTTTCTCTGGGTGCCCCCGGTTTCCTCCCACATCCCAAAGACATGCGGGTTTGTAGGTTATTGGCTTCTGTACATTGTCCCTAGTGTGTAGGATGATCATTGGCCGGCGCGGACTCGGTGGGCCGAAGGACCTGTTTCCACGCTGTATCACCCAACTAAACTAATTATTTGGCTTTGTAAAGCTTGAAGATGTAAGAGAAAATAAGGTGGAGTAATCTCCAAAGTCTAAAAGTTTTAATCTGAGAACCAAGTGAAAATAGAATGGGAACACGGGGAATGTTGATGTTAGGATCTGGAGCAAAACACAAAGTGCTGGAGTAACTCAGCAGGTCAGGCAGCATCTGTGGAAGGAATGGGCAGGCACAGCCATTAGAATGGGCATCCAAAGATGTGCAGATTATTGGCTTCTGTAAATTGGCCCTAGTGTGTAGGATAGTACTAGTGTACAGGTGATCGCTGGTCGGCGTGGACTCGGTGGGCCGAAGGGCCCGTTTCCACGCTGTATCTCTAGAAGCAAAACTAAAAGGTATGTAGCATAACTTTTGCGACGTTTTGCATCAGCCACTTTTGATCATTTCAGTGTTCATCAGGATTAAACACTGTTTGGCTAGCAGTTTAGAAGCATCATTAGATCACAATATAGGAAGAGTTTACAGACCATACACATTGCACATCCCACGACTAATCATGTTTAAAAGAACATATTCATCAAAATGCTCGACAGATTGCAACACCAAGGATTTACAATTGGATACATTCAGGGATGGCACAGTGGTACAGTTGCTGCCTCACAGCGCTGGAGACCCAGGTTCGATTCTGACTACGGGTCCTGTTGGTACGGAGTTTGTACGTTCGGCCCGTGACTGAGTGGGTTTTCTCCGGGGCCTCTGGTTTCCTCCCACTGTCCAAAGACGTACAAGTTTGTAGCTTAATTAGCTTCGGTAAAATGGTAAATTGTCCCTAGTCTGTGGGCGAGTAATAGTGTGCGGGTGATCGCTGGTCGACACGGGCTCAGTGGGCTGAAGGGCCTGTTTCTGCGCTGTACCTCTTAGCTAAACTTTCTGGAATTGTGTCCAAATGTCCAATATATTTTTGGAAGTCTACCTTTGAAACATGACAGATGTTTTACAGATGGCAACAGACTTGAGTCCGAAGAAGGGTCTGGACCCAAAATGTCACCTAATCTTTTTCTCCAGAGATGTTGTCTGATCCACTGTTTTTTGTGTCTATCTTCGGTGTAAATCATCATCTATAGTTCCTTCCTACGTCGTTTAAATGTTACTGTACGAAATGTTGGTACAAAATGGGGAAAGGAGGTGAAGGTGGGGCACAGATGCGACGGCTGGTAGGGTGGAAGGTGAGGACAAGGGGGATTCTGTCCTAGTTACGAGTAGGGGATGGGGAGTGAGAGCAGAGCTGCGAGATATAGAGGAGACCCTGGTGAGAGCCTCATCTATAATCGAAGAGGGGAACCCCCGTTCCCTAAAGAATGAGGACATCTCCGATGCCCTGGTCTGGAACACCTCAACCTGGGTGCAGATGCGGTGCAGACGGAGGAATTAGGAGTGGGGGAGCAATGGGTAGAAGGGAGAATATATAAACAAAGAACTGCTGATACTGCAGTAACTCAGCAGGTCAGACAGCATCTCTGGATGGAAGGAATGGGTGACGTTTTGGGTCGAGACCCTTCTTCAGACTGCTCCACTGCCGATGCTGGTCTACACAAAACATATGAGTGGGACAGTATCTCTGCAGAACATGGATAGGCAATGTTTTGGGTCAGAAATAATGTTAATTGTATCCCTTCGTTATCACTTGTTCCCCAGCCAACAATGGGCCATTATGGGCTCCACCCTTCCTTGGTCACCTGTTGCCGGCCCTGATTTGTTCTATACTGGTCCATGTGTTCAAGAGAGTTAGTTTTAGCACTTAGGGCTAATGGAATCAAGGGATATGGGGAAAAATCAGGAACAGGGTACTGATTCTGGATGATCAGCCATGATCATATTGAATGGTGGTGCTGGCTCAAAGGGCCGAATGGCCTACTCCTGCTCCTATTTTCTATGTTTCTATTCTATTCTTACCTCCAGATCCCTCCCCTCTATTTTCAGTCTGAAGCAGAGTCCCGACCCGAAACGTCACCCACGTTAGAGCTGCTGCCTTACAGCGCCAGAGACCCAGGTTCGATCCAAACTATGGGTGCTGTGTGTACAGAGTTTTATGTTCTCTCCGTAACCTTTGTGGGATTTCTCCAGGTGCTCTGGTTTCCTCCCACATGCCAAAGATGCTAGGGTTTTAATTGGCTTTGGTAAAAATTATAAATTACCCCGAATTGATAAAGCTGCATCAGTCTTCAGACAAATGCAGCCAATATGGTCTAGTGATGGGATATCCAAGATGCTAAAAGTCAAACTCTTCCAGTCCGCAGTCTTCCCTACAGCCCTCTGTGCCAGTGAGACAAGGAAAATCAATGTGAAGATGAAAAAGAAATTGGATGCATCCCAACAACGCTGCTTGAGGAGGATCCTGAAGACTAGCTACAGAGACCACATCACAAACGAGGAGATCTACTGGGAAACTGCAACAAAGCCTCTCAGCCAGGACATGGAGGGACGCAGGATGAAATCTGCAGGACATGTACTCAGAATGTCAGCAGAACGTGCACCTCAGATAGCAATGACATGGCAAGCTGACGGAAGAAGGAAAAGAGGCCAACCAAAACTCACATGAGGTGAACATTTGTGTAGGTTAGGAAGCCCGGGACGCTAACCTATTGAGGGTGGAAGACGTAGCACATTACCGAACAGAATGGCCAAAGCTTGCTGCCCAAAGCACTCAACAGTGTGGGAGGAACTAAGTCTAAGTAAGTAAGTGTCTGTAGGATAGCGTTAGTGTATGGGGATCGCTGATCGGCATGGACTCGGTGGGCTGAAGGGGCCGGTTTCCGTGCTGTATATCTAAACAAAACAAAAAAAAATCACCCATCGTTTTTCTCCAGAGATGCTGCTTGGCCCATTGAGTTACTCCAGCACTTTGTGTCTATCTCAATAATGTTATTGAAGGGAGTTACCATAAGGGGGAGGGAGAGGGGAAAGAGGGGGAAAGAGGGGGGGAAAGAGGGGGGAAAGAGGGGGGAAAGAGGGGGAAAAGAGGGGGAAAAGAGGGGGAAAAGAGGGGGAAAAGAGGGGGGAAAGAGGGGGGAAAGAGGGGGGAAAGAGGGGGAAAGAGGGGGGAAAGAGGGGGGAAAGAGGGGGGAAAGAGGGGGGAAAGAGGGGGGAAAGAGGGGGGAAAGAGGGGGAAAGAGGGAGAGATAAGTGAGTGAAGGGTGTGTGAGAGTGAGTGTATGAGCGAGTGAATAGTGTGAGAGTGAGTGTATGAGCGAGTGAATAGTGTGAGAGTGAATGAGTGGGTAAGTGAGTGAGAGTAGGTGAGTGAGTAGGTGAGTAAGTTGGTGAAGAGTGAGTGGGTGAGTGAATAATTGGGTGAACGGTGAGTGGGCGAAGAGTGGGTGGGTGAGTGAATAAGTGGGTGAAGAGTGTGGGTGAAGAATGACTGGGTGAACATTGAGTGAGTGCGTGGGTGAAAGTGAGTGAGAGTGAGTGAGTGTGAGTGAGTGAGAGGGTGAGCGAGGGTGAGTGAGAGTGTGAGAGTGGAGGGGGAGCGAGGATGTGTGAGAATGTGGGAATGGGTGAGTGAGTGAGTGAGAGTTAGTGTGAGTGGGTGAGTGTGAGTTGGTGAGTGAGAGTGAGTGAGAATGAGTGAGTGGGTGAGAGAGTGAGTGTAAGTGAGTGAGAGTGAGTGAGTGGGTGAAGAGTAAGTGGGTGAAGAGTGAGTGAGTGCGTGGGTGAGTGAGAGTAAGTGAGAGTGAGTGGGTGAGTGAAAGTGAGTGGGTCAGAATGAGTGGGTGGGAGTGAGTGTGGGAGTGAGTGAGAGTGTGGGTGAGTGAGTGTAAATGAAAGTGAGTGGGTGAGTGAGAGTTAGTGAGTGAGTGAGTGAGAGTGAGTGGGTGAGAGTGGGTCAGTGAGTGAGTGAGTGAGTGAGTGAGAGAGAGAGGGTGGGTGTGAGAGAATGAGTGAGTGAGTGAGTGGGTGAAGAGTAAGTGGGTGAAGAATGAGAGTGAGTGAGTCCGTTGGTGAGTGTGAGAGTGTGGGTGAGTGAGAGTGTGTATGTGGGTGACTGAGAATGAGAGTGAGTGAGTGAGAGTGAGAGTGTGAGTGAGTGAGTGAGAGTGTGAGTAAAAGTGAGTGCGTGAGAGTGAGAGTGAAGAGTGAGTGAGTGTGAGTGGGTGAGTTAGTGTGAGTGAGGGTGAGAGGGAGTGGGTAAGTGAGTGAAGAGAGAGTGAGTGGGTGAAAAGTGAGTGGGTGAAGAGTGAGTGTGAAGAGTGAGTTGGTGAGAAGTGAGTGAGTGAGAGTGAGTGGGTGAGTGAAGAGTGAGTGAGTGGGTGAGTGAAGAGTGAGTGAGTGGAGTGAGTGGTTGAGTGAGTGTCAGTGAGAGAGTGAGAGTTAATGGGAGAGTGAGAGTGAGTGAGTGAGATTGAGTGTGGGGTGAATGAGTGTGAGTGAGAGAGTGAGTGAGTGAGGTGAGTGAGAGATGAAATGTAAATAAAGTTGAAGCGGGAGATGTAATGTAAATGCCAGCGCCTCTTGAGTCCAGGAGCCTGTAGTCCAGGATAGAGACCTGTAGCCCAGGATAGAGACCTGTAGCCCAGGATAGAGACCTGTAGTCCAGGATATAGACCTGTAGCCCAGGATAGAGACCTGTAGCCCAGGATAGAAACCTGTAGCCCAGGATAGAGACCTGTAGCCCAGGATAGAGACCTGTAGCCCAGGATAGAGTCCTGTAGCCCAGGATAGAGACCTGTAGCCCAGGATAGAGACCTGTAGCCCAGGATATAGACCTGTAGCCCAGGATGGATAGAGACCTGTAGCCCAGGATATAGACCTGTAGCCCAGGATATAGACCTGTAGCCCAGGATAGAGTCCTGTAGCCCATGATAGAGTCCTGTAGCCCAGGATAGACCTGTAGCCCAGGATAGAGACCTATAGCCCAGGATAGACCTCTGAAGCCGGGGATAGGCCACCTTTAGACAGACGCGAGAAACCTAGATGGAGGAGCCAGTCTCCCAGAAGCAAGAAATTGTCTCCCAGATGGAGCCAATCCCGCAGATGACACGATTCGCCGAGACGCAGCGAGATGCAGCAGCCAGTCTCCCAGATGTAGTGAGAGGCAACGAGACAGAACACTTGCGTTTCTAGGTTTTGAGTTGAAAGTGGAAAACAGCAACACTCTTAATTGATTCTAATGTAAAACTTTATGTGGATATTAAAGCTCATAAGCAGAATTTATATCGAATGCAAAATATTATTGAAGGAAACTACATGGAAAATGTACAAATGTTCTGCTGAATTAAATGAAGCCAAATCTAAATGGCTTTAGATTTGCATTTTAGTAAATAGTATTGTATTTTCATTTATATGCCGTGGACGTACACGTAAATGAAACCCCAAAGTTGAAAGGTGAGATGTAACGTTTGTATTTGTCATCAATATTAGTATTGAAAATAGTTTGTTATCCACATTAAATTGATTCAAGGTTAAATTTATTAGTATTGAAAAAATTGTGACCTCAAATTTGAAGGGGGAGATGTAATGTAAATAAATTTGAAGGGGGAGATGTAATGTAAATGCCAGCGCCTCTTGAGGCCAGGAGTACAAGCTGGCGAGTTGGCGTGTGACTCGTGAGTGAGGTCGTGGGCTTTTAGAAGTTTCTGTTAGTTGTTGGAAACAAACTCTTCTTACAAGATGTCATAGTTGTCAGACCGTATTCATTGTGCTAGTCACAACATGGTTGGACAGCAGACATTACAGAGTGTGAGTGAGCGGGAATATGGGTGAGTGAGAGTGAGTGAGAGAGTGGGGTAAGAGAGAGTGAGAGTGAGGTGAGTGGGTGAGTGAGTGTGGGTGTTGAGTGAGTGAACAGTGAGAGTGGCTGGGTGAGTGCGTGGTTGAGTGAAGAGTGAGAGAGTGGGTGAATGAAGAGTGAGTGAGTGAAGATTGAGTGAGTGAGAGTAAGTGAGTGAGAATGACTGAGAGGGTGAGTGAGAGAGTGAAAGTGAGTGAGTGCCATGAGAGTGAGAGACAGTGAGTGAGTGGGAGTGAGTGAGTGGGAGTGACTGAGATAGTGAGTGAGTTGATGAGTGCAAGTGAGTGTGCGTGAATGAGTAAGACTAAGTGGGTGTATAGTGAGTGTGGGTGAGTGAAGAGTGAGTGAGTGAGGGTGAGTGTGTGGGTGAGTGAAGAGCGAGAGTGAGAGTGAGTGAGTGAGAGTGAGTGAGTGAGAGTGAGTGTGAGAGTGAGTGAAAGTGTGGGTGAGTGAGTGAGAGTGAGTGGGTGAGAGAGAGTGAGTGAAGAGTGAGTGAGAATGAGTGATTGTGGGTGAGTGAGAGCGAGCGAGTGGGTGAGAGAGTTTGAGTAAGTGAATAGTGGTTGAGTGGGTGAGTGAGTGTGAGTGAGAGTGGGTGTGAGAGTGAGTAGGTGAATGAGAGTGTGAGTGGGTGAAACTGAGTGAGAGGGTAGTGAAGAGTGTGAGTGAGAGAGTGAGTGGGTGAGTGATTGTAAGAGAGCGTGAATGAGTGTGTGTGAGTTAGTGAGAGAGTGAGTGCGTGGGAGAGTGAAGAGTGTGAGTGAGAGTGAGTGGGTAAGAGATTGTGAGCAAGTGAAAAGTGAGTGAGTTGGTGAATGAGAGTGGTTGTGAGAGTGTGGATTGCGACAGTGAGTGAGTGAAGAGTGGTTGTGAGTGGGTGAGTGAAGAGTGAATGGGTGAGAGTGAGTGAGGTTGAGGGAGTGAGAGTGTGAGTTAGAGAGTGAGTGGTGGGTGAGTGTGAAGTGAGTATGGATGAGAGTGAGTGAGAGTGAATGAGTGAGAGTAAGTGGGTGAGTGAGAGTGAGTGACAGTGTGGGTGAGTGTGAGTGGGTGAGTGAGAGTGAGTGAAGAGTGAGTGAGAGTGAAGGAGGGGTGATTGACAGCGAGTGAGAGGGTGAGTGGGAGTGAGTGAGTGTGAGTGGGTGAGAGTGAATGACAGTGAGTGACAGTGTGGGTGAGTGAGGAGTGAGTGGGTGAGTGAAGAGTGAGCATGTGAGTGAGAGCAAGTGAGAGAGTGTGTGAGTTAGTGTGTCAGTGAAGAATGAGTGAGAGAGTGAGTGGGTGAGTGTGTGGGCGAGTGAAGAGTGAGAGAGAGAGTGGGTGAGAGAGTGGGTGAGTGAGTGAGTGAGTGTGAGAATGCGTGTGTGTGAGAGTGAGTGAGAGTGAATGAGAGAGTGAGTGAGAGTGAGTGGGTGAGTGAGTGAGAGTTAGTGAGGGTGGGTGAGTGAGTGAGAGAGTGGAGTAAGTGAGAGTGAGTGAATGGGTGAGTGAGGGGTGAATGAGAGTGGGTGTGAGAGTGAGTGACTAAGTGGGTGTTAGAGTTAGTGGGTGGGTAAGAGTGAGAGGGTGAGGAGTGTGAGTGAGTGGGTGAGTGTGACAGTGAGTAAATTATGAGTGAGCGTGTGAGTGAAGAGCGAGTGAGTGAAGAGCGAGTGAGTGGTAGTGAGAGAGTGAGTGAGTGAGAGAGTGAGTGAAGATGTGAGTGAGAGTGAGTGAGTGGGAATGAGTGAGTGAATGACAGTGAGAGTGAGTGTGCATGATAGTGAGACAGTGAGTGAGTGGGTGAGTGTGAGTGAGTGAGTAAAGAGTGAGTGAATGAATGAGAGTGAGTGAGTGTGACTCGGTGAGTGACTGAGAGTGGGTGAGTGTGAGTGGGTGAGTGAAGAGTGAGCGGGTGAGCGAGACTGTGAGTGTGAGTGAGTGTGTTAGTGTGTGAGTGAGTGAAGAATGAGTGAATGAGAGAGAGTGAGTGGGTGAGAGTGAGTAAGGGTGAGTGAGAGTGTGACTGAGTGAGTAAGTGTGATAGTGGGTGAGTGAGAGAGTGGGAGTCAGTGAATGGTGAGCTTGAGTGAGAGTGAATGAGATAGTGAGTACGTGAATAAGAGTGAGTGAGAGTGAGAGAGAGTGTGGGTGAGTGAGTGTGTGGGTGAGTGAGAGTGAGTGAGTGAGAATGAGTGAGTGAAGAGCGAGTGAATGGTAGTGAGAGAGTGAGTGAAGAGTGAGAGTGAGTGAGAGTGAGTGAGAGAGTGGGTGAATGAGAGTGTAAGAGTGAGTGTGCATGAGAGTGAGGCTATGAGTGAGTGAGTGGGTGAGTGAAGAGTGAGAGAGAGTGGGTGAGAGTGGGTGGGAGAGTGAGAATCAGTGAATGGGTGAGATTGAGAGTGAATGAGGGTAAATGAATAAGAGTGAGGGAGTGGGAGTGAGTGGGTGAGTGAGGGGTGCTAGTGAGTAAAGAGTGAGTGAATGAATGAGAGTGGGTGAGTGTGAGTGGGTGAGTGACTGAGAGTGAGTGAGTGGTGAGAGAGTGAGAGTGAGTGAGTGTGAGTGAGTGGACTAGTGTGTGGGTGAGTGAAGAGTGAGAGTGGGTGAGTGAGACTGAGTGAATGATAGTGAGACAGTGAGGTGAGGTGGGTGAGTGAGATCATGAGTGAGTGGGTGAGAGAGTGAGAGTGTGGGTGAGTGAGTGCGAGTGAGTGAGTGGGAGTGGGTGAGGTGAGAGAGTGGGAGTCAGTGAATGGGTGACATTGAGAGTGTGAGATAGTGAGTGAGTCAATAAGATTGAGTGAATGGGAGTGAGTGAAAGTCAGTGAATGGGTGAGATTGAGTGAGAGTGAATGAGATAGTGAGTGAGTGAATAAGAGTGAGTGTGTGTGAGAGAGTGAGAGTGTGGGCGAGTGAGTGAGAGCGGGAGAGTGAGTGAGAGAGTGTGAGTGAGTGAGAGAGTGGGTGAATGAGAGTGAAAGAGTGAGTGTGCATGAGTGAGTGAGCGTGAGTGAGTGGTGAGTGAGTGAAAATTGGCCTTCACTGCCTTCTGAGGCAGAGAATTTCATATTCACAACATTCTGGGTGAAGAAGTTTTTCTTCATCTCCATTCTACATGGCCTACCCCTTATACTTAATCTGTGTCCCCTGGTTCTGGACTCTCCCAACATAGGGAACATGTTGTTATGCTGGAAAGGGTACAGAGGAGATTTACGGGGATGTTACCCGGACGAGGCGCTGAGCTATAGAGCGACTCACTTTATTCCTTGGAGTGCAGGAGGATGAGAGGTGATCTTAGCGAGGTATATAAAATCAAGAGGGAATAGATAGGGTGAATGCACAGAGTCCTTTAACCATGATAGGGGAAATCAACTACTAGTGTTAAGGTGAGAGGGACAATATTGAAGACGAACCCGAGGGGTAACTTTTTCCACTCAGATGGTGGTGGATACAATGAATGAGCTGCCAGAGGAGGTCCGTTAGGCAGTTAGCTTGGGCCAGCTACATGGATAGGGTAGGTTATGGGGGTACGGACCAAACCTTGGCAGATGAGACTCGTGTAGATGGGACACCTTGGTCAGCATGGGTGAGTTGGGCCAAAGGGCCAGATTAAAGCCATAAGATAAGCAGGGGAATAAAGAACTAAAGGGCATAGGTTTAAGGTGAGAATTAAAAGATTTAGCAGAAACCTGAGGGGTTACAGAGGGTGGTGGGTATATGGAATGAGCTGCCTGGGGAAATAGTTGAGGCTGGAACAACAACGTTTTATAGACACTTGGACAGTACTTGGATAGGAAAGGTTGAGAGGAATATAGGCCAAATGGGACTAGTGTGGATGAAGCATCCTGGTCGGCATGGATATGTTGGGCAGAAGGGCCTGTTACAATGCTGAACTCAATGAAGCCTATACTCAGGAATCCATTCAAGAACACTTTGTACAGCATCCTCTCACAAGCTTAGTCATATACCATAGAATGACCCCAACATTTACTCCTCTATAACATATATTCCACCTCCACTGGTAAAGCAGACGGTGAAACCAGAGAGGGTTAAAAGGGTTCAAATTGCATCCTCCGCAAAACTTCTCAAAACTTTGGAAGCTAACGAAATTTCGACACAAATTATTTTTCAGGAATCTGCATAGTCATAAAGAACATTTTGCCAGGCATATTTTATAAAATTGTGCGATATATAATTTATACCAACCCGTCGTCTTTTCTCATGGTTGATCAAGCCCTAAAAAATGCAAGAAGAAAAAAAAGTATTAACCTGATGAAAGATTCCGTTTGGTATATTGTCACCGAGGTACAGTGAAAAGCCTTAGTTATGTGCTAGCCAGTCAATGGAAAGACTATACATGATTAGAATCGAGCCATCCACAGTGTACAGATACATGATAAGGGAATAGTGTTTAGTGCAAGGTAAAGCCAGCAAAGTCCTATCAAGACTAGTCTGAGGGTACACAAAGAGGTAGATAGTAGTTCAGGACTGCTCTCTGGTTGTGGTAGGGGGATTCAGTTGGAAACACCTGATAACAGCTGGAAATAAACTGTCCCAGAATCTGGAGGTGTGCGTTTTCACACTTCTATCACTTCTGTACCTTTTGCCTGATGGGAGAGAAGAGGGAGTGACCAGGGCACGACTCATCCTTGATTATGCTGCTTGCCTTGCCGAGGCAACGCGAGGTATAAATGGAGTCAATGGAAGGGAGATTGGTTTGTGTGATTGTGAGATTGGACAATACTCTAGGATTACAGAGTGGTAGATGGGCCTGAAGTGGATTACAATAATATTCACCTTGCTTCCAAACTAGGAGATCAAAATTGAATAGCAGCAGGATTTTATATATACAGTAGCAGCTATATTTTTACATGATGCGCCAAAGGTTACAGGGAAAAGGCAGGAGAATGGGGTTGAGGGGAAAAAAATAGATCAGCCATGATTGAATGGGGGCAAATGATTGAATGGGGATCAAAAGGGCTGGCAGTATCATCAAGGACCCACACTATCCTGGCCACACACTCATCTCCCTACTACCTTCAGGTAGAAGGTACAGGAGCCTGAAGACTGCAACGACCAGGTTCAGGAATAGCTACTTCCCCACAGCCATCAGGCTATTAAACCTGGCTCGGACATAACACTGAACTTTATTAGCCAATACAGTTATTTGCACTTTATCAGTATATTGATTCATGTGTGTATATATTTATAGAATGCCTTGTAGTCAATGCCTACTATACTCTGTTGTGCTGAAGCAAAGCAAGAATTTCATTGTCCTATCAGGGACACATGACAATAAACTCACTTGACTTGACTTGACTTGAGCAGACTCGATGGGCCAACTGGCCTAATTCTGCTTCTATGTCTCATGATCTAATGTGTAGTCTTTGTGCAATCTCTTTAATACCGCGTAAGCAAATGGGTCAATTAACAAAATTGTCTAAACTCTGCAATGAGCAGCATCATGGCGCAGCGGTAGAGTTGCTGCCTCACAGCGCCAGAGTCCCAGGTTCGATTCCGACTGCGGGTGCTGTCTGTACGGAGTTTGTTCGTTCTCCCTGTGACGGCGTGGGGTTTTCTCCGGATACTCTGGTTTCCTCCCACACTCCACAGATGTGCAGGTTTGTAGGTTAATTGGCTTTGGTAAAGATTGTACATTGTCCATCGTGTGTAAGATTGTGCTAGTGGATCACTGATCGGCATGGTCTAGATGGGCTGAAGGGCCTGGTTCCGCTCTGTATCACTAAACTAAACGACATTCAGAATGTAATTTAAAAAGTGATAGGCTCGCAAGAGAGTCTGTTTAGTAATTTTCAGGCAACCTGGCTCCATTAAATTCCTGAAGCAATGCAGTGCACTCTTTGTGCAGGAGGGGTCTGCAGATGCTAGTTTAGACCGAAGATAGGCACAAAGTACTGGAGCAACTCAGTGGGGCAGGCCGCATCTCTGGAGAAAAGGAATGGGTGACGTTTCGGGTCGACATTCTCCTTCAGACTCAGACTTCTTCAGAAGAAGGATTTCGACCCGAAACGTCACCAATTCCTTCTCTCCAGAAATGCTGCCTGTCCCGCTGAGTTTCCCCAGCATTTTGTGCCTGTCTTCGATGTAATCTTTGATCTGCCTTGGTTGCTTTGATCACCTTCAAACAACCTTCAAGGATGCCGTAACTGTAGCAAGGAACAGCGAGAAAACCGCAGCAAGGAATCCCGACCTGTGGCCCTACTTACATCGACATAGTCAGGGAACGCGGTGTCCAGCATCATCAAGTCGGTCAAGAATGTTCCCAGAAATGGCACGGTGCCTTGGATCACTCCCTGGGGAATTCAGGCAAAATTAGTCAGTGAACATGCTGAATAGTGCATTTATTAAACATTTTGACTGCTCGCTGCCTCATCTTTTGTCTTATGTAAATTCCAAATTGGTTTGGAATTTATCATTAAAACAATTTAATATCCTTAGATAATCTCCTTAGATACCTGGTAGAGTTGCTGCCTTGCAGCATCAGAGACCCGGGTTCAATCCTGACTATGGGTGCAGTCAGTATGGAGTTTGTACGTTCTCCCCGTGACAGCGTGGGTTGTCTCCGGGTGCTTCGGTTTCCTCCCACACTCCAAAGACATGCAGGATTATAGGTTAATTTGCTTTGGTTAAATTGTCCTGAGTGTTAGCTAAGGATAGTTGGATAGTTAAGGATGTGGGAGGAACCAGGGGAAACCCAGTCAGTCACAGGGGGATGTGCAACCTGCACACCGTTAGCGGCCGAGGTCAGAAAGGAAATGATACAGTGCGGAAACAGGCTCTTCAGCCCAACTTGCCCACACCGGCCAACAATGTCCCAACTGCCCATGTTTGGTCCGTATCCCTCCAAACCTGTCCTGTCCATGTACCTGTCTAACTCTCTCTTAAACGTTGGGATAATCCCAGCCTCAACTACCTCCTCTGGCAGCTTGTTCCATACACCCACCAGTGTTGGTGTTGTACTGTGATTTCAGTAAAGTAGTGAGTGGAGATGGGGGGGGGGGGGTGGGGGACTGGAAAAATGATGGGGGCAGGACAAAGCCTGGACAAGCCATCAGTGGAGACTAGTGAGGGAGGGGGTCTTTGGCAGATGAGTGGAGTTTCAGTGAAGCTTTTTTCTTCTGCGTCTCCAATTCTGCATTTATTCCTCCACAAACACACACGCACATACACACCAAAAATCCAGCTCCCTTTGACATAGAAGAGGAATTAAATGTAGAGGCCGGCACAGTGGTGCAGCGGGGAGAGCTGCTGTCTCATAACGCCTGAGACCCAGGTTCCATCCTGACCTTGGGCGCAGTCTATGCGGAGTTTGCACGTATCCCCTGTGATGGCGTGAGTTTCCTCCGGGTGGTCCGGTTTCAATCCCACATCCCAATGACATGCAGGTTCCTAGGTGTTAAAATTGTGTGTAGGGAGTGGATGAGAAAGTGGGAGACCATAGAATGGGTGATCGATGGTTGGCGTGTACTCGGTGGCTCAAGGGCCTGTTTCCATGCTCTATCTTTAGTTTAGTTCAGAGATACAGCATGGAGGGAGGCCCTTCTGCCCACCGAGTCCAGACCAACCAGCGATCCTGCACACTAACACTGTACTACACACTAGGAAGAATTTACAATTTTACCAAAACCAATTAACTACAAACTTTGGAATGTGGGTGGAAATTGGAGCACCCGGAGAAAACCCACACGGTCACAGGGAGAATGTACAAACTCCATACAGACAGCACCCGTAGTCGGGATCTATTCTGGGTCCATGCAAGGCAGCAACTCTACCGCTGTGCCACCCAAGGTTACTCAAGCATTTTGTGTCTATCCACGATTAAACTGTGACATTTCATACCGATCCTGAATGAACACTTAAAACAAGGGCGAAAGGCTTGTTGAAGATTCACAGCCTTAGAGAGATAAGTGCTGGTGACAAAACGTCTCCTCAGGGTGGGTGTCGAGCAGTCACGGAAACAGCTCGGGAGATTTCAGCAGAGCTCACCAGGATGGGATGAGGGTTGGGGAAAGACATGGGAAATGATCGAGTAATAATTCCCAGCTCAGTGTGAATCACGTTACTTTTCGTTCAAAGTAAACAAGTATAGTTCAGCTGAACTGAATTGATGTGACACTGCCTGTTGCAACAAGAAAGAAGTTATTCTTTCATGGAAAAATATGACAGACAGACAGACAGACAGCCAGACAGACACACGCACCCACACCCACACCCACACCCCCCCCCCCCCAAACTCGGCTAATTGTCTATCCCCGTTTTTTTGTGCAGGAAGGAACAGCAGATGCTGGTTTAAGCCGGAGATAGACAAAAATACTGGAGTAACTAAGCGGGACATCTCTGGAGAGAAGGAATAGGTATAGGAAAGAAGATGGGTCTCAACTCAAAATGTCGCCTATTCCTTTTCTCCAGAGGTGCTGTCTGACGCACTGAGTTACTCCAACATTTTGTGGATGTGGAGAGGATGTTTCCACTAGTGGGAGAGTCTAGGACCAAAGGATATAGCTTCAAATAAAATGATGTACCTTTAGAAAGGAGATGAGGAGGAATTTCTTTAGTCAGAGGGTGGTGAATCTGTGGAATTCATTGCCACTGACGGCTGTGGAGACCAAGTCAATGGATATTTTTAAGGTGCAGATAGACAGATTCTTGATCAGTACGGGTGTCAGGGTTTATGGGAAGAAGGCAGGAGAATGAATGGGATTGAGAGAGATAGATGGGCCATGATGGAATGGCTGAGTAGACATGATCGGTCAAATGGCCTAATTCTGCACCTACGACTTATGAATCTATAACATATGATTTATGACATTGAGTAGCTGCCGTCCAAAAGATAGTGCAAACAAAGCAGGAGCAGGTGGATTATAATTGCAGCCTGAATCCCACACAACTGATAAACATTATCATTCAGAATAAAAAAGCATAGCAACAGGTGGTAGTTGAGTGAATATTTACACAGAGGTACTGTCATAGTCATAGAGTGATACAGTGTGGAAACTGGCAATTCGGCCCAACTTGCAAACACCGGCCAACATGTCCCAGCTACACTAGTCCCACCTGCCTGCATTTGGTCCATATCCCTCCAAACCTGTCCTATCCATGTACTTATCTAAAGGGCCTGTCCCACTTAGGCGATATTTTCGGCGACTGCCGGCGACTGTCACAGTCATAGCAGGTCGCCGAATTATCGCTGAGTTACTCCAACACTTTCTACTCTCCACAGGATTCCAGCATCTGCCGTTCCTCGTGTCTACTATTACTGCTTGATTGATCTACAATATTGATTAACTGCCAGCCACTCCTTTAATCCATTATGAGTAGTATTGACAACCATTTAAGGTCCCACCATGCTGGGTGTGACGTACCTTCATTAGCAACTCCCGACTCCTCTCTTGGTTGTTCTCATAGGAGAAGATTTTTGAAAGCTCTTCAAACATCAACATGCTGTCCCTAATAAAAAGAATGATACAAGGAGGTTTAACCAGGCAGATTAATCATCTGCTAGCAAGGTGTCTGAGATGAAGTAAATAATAGCGTTACAGAGATTGTGGTCTTTACAGAACCTGAATGTTACTCAACAGTGGGTTGGCAGTGCTAGAGTTTTTGCCTCACAGCACCAGGGACCTGGGTTCAATCCAGGCTACAGATGCTGTGTGTGTCGTGTTTGTACATTCTCCCCGTGACCATGTGGGTTTTCTCCAGGTGCTAAGGTTTCCTCCCACACTCCAAAGACGTACAGGTTTGGAGGTTATTTGGCTTCTGTAAATGGTCCCCAATGTGTAGGATAGAACTAGTGTACGGGTGATTATTGGTTGGTACAGACTTGGTTGGCGAATGGGCCCCCGTGGAGCTACACGCTCGAAGACCATGGGCCTACCCAGTAGGCCCAACTCGCCTGCTGGAGACCAGGGACTCATCCGCCGCCGATGGCTCGGATCGCCCACCCAGAGTGGAGGGAGTGGGCCGGAGGACCGGTGAACAGACAAGCTGCGAGAGGGAGTGCGCAGTCTCGACGGGGGGGGGGGGGGGGGGGGTGGCCACTGGAGGCCCTGCAACATCCTGGACCGGGCGCCGCTTCAAGAGGCCGAGCACGTGGACCGCTCGCGTCCTACAGCGGTGGAGCAGCGGCGGAGGACACCGCGGCTATGCTTGGCCAGGCCTGGACTGTGAACAAAGAAATGGTGCCAGCATTATATGAAAAAATGAATTCCATTATGTAGTGGTTAATTGCATATGGGACAATAAATAAATATACATTGAACTATTTTCATGCTGTATCTCTAAAGTAAAACTAATTAAGGCAGCTAGCCAAATTTCATAGCTGCCCAAACATCAGGGGAGGATCAAGGTGTCTGTGGCTTGGAGTTCCAATTCCAGGCACATTCTTTAGAAAGATTTAACGCATTCCATTAGCCGGCAGAGGTTTGCAAATTCTCTGCATTGTTGGCAACCATGCTTATATAATGCAGCCAACATAATCAAAGATTTCCCGACCCCAGTCAATCCTCTTTCTCCCTGCTCCCGTCAGGCAGAAGGTACAGAAGCTTGAAAGAGCGCACCACCAGACTCAGGAACAGCTTCTTCCCCTCTGTTATCAGGTTTCTGAATGGTCCTTCCATAAGCAAGGTTACTGTCCGATTCACCTCTACCCCATTGCGAACATTGGACTTTGTCTCTGGAACTGGTGCGCTACAATGCGGAGAACTATATTCTGCACTCTGTATCTATGAATTGATTTGATGGCTACTACTAAATATTTGAGATCTGTCCATGTCCACGGGTGGCACGGTGGTGCAGTGGTAGAGTTGCTGCCTCACAGCACCAGAGACCAGGGTTCGATCCTGACTGCGGGTGCTGTCTGTATGGAGTTTGTGCGTTTTCCCCGTGACCTGCGTGGGTTTTCTACACCATCTTCAGTTTCCCCCCACACTCCAAAGACGTGCAGGTTTGTAGGTTAATTGGCTTGGTATAAATGTAAAATTGTCCCTAGTGGATGTAGGATAATGTTAATGTGCGGGGATCGCAGGTCGGTGTGGACTCAGTGGGCCGATGGGCCTGTTTTTGTATCTCTAAAATAAACTGGTCCAAAGGGAGCAGGAAGGAATTTGCAATCCATCCACCATATAACTTATGTTCTTTAAGAAAAAAACAGGCCAAAGAGAAATGAACTTACTTTGAAACAGTGTCCCACGTCCCTTTCAGCCTGTAGATGGAGATTGACTGCATGGCTGATACAATAGCCTGGAGCGAGGAGAAATTCCTCATGATCCTGCATTCCTGAATGGAAAACAAGAGACTTGTCCATCAATGGTTGCTGGCTTCCTGATGGCTCAGGGTTTATGAACTTGGCTCCGAGGAGGAGAGTCAGCTGTGAAAATACTACAGCGGTACGATTATGTGGAAAACATTTAGACTGGGTAACCCGAGGCTTATTATTCACCTCAGCTCTACACTTTAAGGCCGACCACCTTCCGACAGCAGTGGCCAGCGGTGGCTGGGGTCAAGGACATCGAAAGAGACTTCAGAAGTGTTAGAAAACATAGATCCGGACCGCAACGGCCGTGAGCGCCAGGCCGAGTTCGGCGATCGTTTGCCTGCTTCTGCTGCTGTTGCAGGTGAGACGTTGAGTCGCGCCAGGGTCTTGGGCCTGTCCCACTTTGGCCGTCAGTTCCGCGACAGGCCGTTGGTGCGCAAAGATTTCGTTCGCTACAAAAATTTCGGAGCCCCGCGCACAACTCCATACCCCTCCGTGCTTCTCAGTGGGACAGCATACGGTGCCCATGCGCCTCAACGTCGCGTCATTTGCGTGCCAAGGACACGTAAGTGGGACAGGCCCTTAACACCTCATGTCCGTGACCCACTGCATATGATAATGATTAAAGAAGGGTCGAAACAAAGGAGGGTCCACAGAAAATAAAAACTAAATGTTTATACGATTTACTGCTCTGGGAGGGAGGGAAACTGCTTTGCCAATGTAATTTTACAAGGGCAGCGGTGGAGTTGCTGCCTCACAGCGCTTACACTGCACCAGAGACCCGGGTTCAATCCCGACTACGGGTGCTGTTTGTATGGAGTTTGTATGTTCTCCCCGTGACCTGCGTGGGTTTTCTCTGAGATCTTCGGTTTCCTCCCACACTCCAAAGACGTGCAGGTTTGTAGGTTTGGGTAAAATTGCAAATAGAATGATATTAGTGCAGCACAGACTCATGGGTTAAAGAGCCTGTCTATGTCATTTAAAAATGTGACGATAGACTCAAAGTGCTGGAGTAAAGGAATAGGTGACGTTTTGTGTCGAGACCCTTCTTCAGACATATCAGACTTAAAAATCTGAAGATGGATTGCTTTGATGCATTGAAAAAATGGCAATATTGTTTTTGCTTTGGTAATATTCACATACAAACACATACTGAAGCATGGATTGTTAAGTATGTAACCGCAGTCTATTTCCTTTCAGAAGTCTTGCTGCTTTACTTCAGGGAAAGGAATGACGAAAGGCTTGGCTTGGTTATATGAGGCAAAGGTTAAGATCTAGCTTGTAGCCAGAGCAGGTCAAGGGTGGAGCTTACAGTGCTTACGGCATCAGAGACCCCGGTTCGATCCTGACTACGGGTGCTTGTCTGTGCGGAGTTTGTATGTTCTCCCCGTGACCTGCATGGGGTTTTCTCCGAGAGCTTCTGTTTCCTCCCACACTCCCAAGACATTCAGCTTTGTAGGCTTATTGGCTTGGTATAAATGTAAACGTTGTTACTGATGTAGGATAGTGTTAATGTGCGGGGATCACTGGTTGGAACGGATTCGGTGGGCCGAAGGGCCTGTATCTCTAAAGTAAACTAAACTAGTTTGTAGGTTAATTGGCCTCTGTATATTGTTCCGTGTGTAGAGAATGGATGAGCAAGCGGGATAACGTAGAACTAGCGTGAACTAGTATGATTGGCATGGACAAGGTGGGCCGATGGACCATTTTTAAAACTGCACGATAATCGCGGAAGCAGGTTAATGAAATCCAGATATGTGGATGCCAGATAGCTTGTACAATTAAGTGAAGCAAGGAAACAAAGCAAAGTGGGTCTGAAAATAGATTCTCAACCCGAAAAGTCACCCATTCCTTTTCTCCAGAGATGCTGCCTGTCCCGCAGAGTTACGCCAGCTTTTTGTGTCTATCTTTGGTTTAAACCATCAGCTGCAGGTCCTTCCTAATCAAAGCAACCACAGCATATTTAACAGAACACAGCAATGTTCAAAAAGCACCCGGAGTGAAGCAGTGTTGTTTGTTTGCATCTAATGGTTTGGTTGTAATCATGTATTGTCTTTCCGCTGACTGGATAGCATGCAACAAAAGCTTTTCACTGCACCTCGGTACACATGACAATAAACTAAACTGAACTAATGGGCCCAAATTCATCTCACGGATCCAAACAAAATGGTCATCATAGACACACACCACCCTGGCCACGCTCCCATTTCAATCCTACCATGGGGAAGAAGATACAGGAGCCTGAAAACCGTGACCTCCAGCTTCAGGAACAGCTCCTTCTCTACAACCATCCGACTACTGAGCACAACACACACCAAACTTCAAACAGTTGGTGCACTAGGACTCAAGGCTTTTGTTTTGTACTGGAGTCATTCAGCACGGAAACAGATCCTTTGGCCCAACTTGCCAGGGGGTATGGAGAGAAGGCAGGTACGGGATACTGAGTTGGATGATCAGCCATGATCATATTGAATGGCGGTGCAGGCTCGAAGGGCCGAATGGCCTACTCCTGCACCTATTTTCTATGTATCTATGTGTGCATACCCCCTGATCCCTTTAGCCACAAGGGCCACATCTAACTCCCTCTTAAATATAGCCAATGAACTGGCCTCAACTACCCTCTGTGGCAGAGAGTTCCAGAGATTCACCACTCTCTGTGTGAAAAAGTTTTTTCTCATCTCGGTCTTAATGGATTTCCCCCTTATCCTTAAGCTGTGACCCCTTGTCCTGGACTTCCCCAACATCGGGAACAATCTTCCTGCATCTAGCCTGTCCAACCCCATAAGAATTTTGTAAGTTTCTATAAGATCCCCTCTCAATCTCCTAAATTCTAGCGAGTATAATACGAGTCTATCCAGTCTTTCTTCATATGAAAATCCTGACATCCCAGGAATCAGTCTGGTAAACCTTCTCTGCACTCCCTCTATGGCTATAATGTCCTTCCTCAGATTTGGGACCTGTGTAATGGGATGGGAGATTACAACCTTCACGTGGTCCACCCTGTTTCGACTAATGCAATCAACCCGACGTGCACAAACAAATAGATGTAGTGTTTTTCATGCCAATTGATCTACAACTTTAGGCTGTGCACACCATATGCAAGACCTGTCTAATTGTTTCTTAAATGTTCCAATAGTACCAGACTCAACTACGTCCTCTGGCAGCTCGTTCCATGTACCCACCACCCTTTGTGTGAAAACGTTACCCCCCAGATTCCTATTGAATCTTTACCCCTTCACTTTAAACCTATGTCCTCTGGTTCTCGATTCCCATGCTCTGGGCAAGAGGCTCTGTGCGGCTACCCGATCTATATCTCATGTGATTTTGTACACTTTATCAAACTTTTTTTTGTTTGCTTATGCTATCTGTTGAGTATTGTGTTTACAGAGCTGTTGTTCTACTGCAAGAAGGAATGTCATTGTTCCGTTTCAGCACACTTGACAATTAGAATACTCTTGACTCTTGAAATCCTTGTTTACTTACAGCATCCATGTACGTCAACTGTTGTGCCACTTTATCTGACGGGAAAGAGAGGAAATCCTGTTTCTCTTCTATTCCATCTCTCTGCATATCCCCTTCCTCTCCCAGGCCCTTCTTCAGACTGAAATTCAGGGGTGAGGCAAACGAGAGATATAGAGGGTGATGTAAGAACTGCAGATGCTGGTTTACACTGAAGATAGGCCCGAAACGTCACCCATTCCTTCTATTCAGAGATGCCGCCAGTCCCGCTAAGTTATTCCAGCATTTTGTGTCTTTGATGTAAATCAGCATCTGCAGTTCCTTCCTATACATTTTGCCTGCTCTACATTTAGATGCAGATCCTCCCCACTGCACGGCCCGTCAATCCAATAGAGCATTTGGGAGTCCAGCGGATGGATTTGGCGGTTGCTATGGGACTGGATGCATTTTCTACCAATTGGTCCGTACTTGAATTTCCCATTTGCAAACCGTTCGGGTTACAAAGAGCTCCCGGGAAGAGAACCCAGTCGCAATCCAGGGATGAGCCAATTGACAATAGACAATACACAATAGGTGCAGGAGAAGGCCATTTGGCCCTTCGAGCCAGCACCACCATTCAATGTGATCATGGCTGATAATCTCCAATCAGAACCCCGTTCCTGCCTTCTCCCCATATCCCCTGGCTCTGCTATCTTTAAGAGCCCTATCTAGCTCTCTCTTGAAAGTATCCAGAGAACCGGCCTCCATCGTGCTCTGAGGCAGAGAATTCAACATAATTTATAATTCTCTGTGTGAAGAAGTGTTTGCTCATCTCTGTTCTAAATGGTTTATCTCTTATTCTTAAACAGCGGCCCCTGGTTCTGGACTCCCCCAACACGGGAACATGTTTCCTGCCTCCAGCGTGTCCAAAACCTTAATAATCTTTTATGTTTCAATAAGATCCCCTCTCATCCTTCTAAAATCCAGAGTATACAAGTCCAGCCACTCCATTCTCCTAGCATATGACAATCCCGCCATCCTGAGAATTAACCTTGTAAACCTTGTTGGGGGGAGGGACTCAAATAGATAAAGCTATTAGACAGTGTGTGAGGCAAGAAGCAGAGAAGGAAAGCACAGACCCAACATGTGGGGGGAAAGAAGAAAACAATAATAAACAGAGAATAAGAGGTGGTGGGGTTCTTAAATGGTTGAGCAGAGAAACAGAGGGGTGTAAAATGGGGGCGGAAGCAATAGGTAGCAAGGTGAAAAGTAAAAGTGGCAGGCAGACAAATCCAGGGCAAAAATCAAAAAGGGCCACTTTTCAACATAATTGTAAAAGGGGTTAGAGCGTTGTAAAAACAAGCCTGAAGGCTTTGTGTCTCAATGCAAGGAGCATTCGTAATAAGGTGGATGAGTTGAATGTGCAGATAGCTATTAATGATTATGATATAGTTGGGATCACGGAGACATGATTCCAGGGTGACCAAGGCTGGGAGCTGAACATCCAGGGATATTCAATATTCAGGAGGGATAGAGAGAAAGGAAAAGGAGGTGGGATAGCGTTGCTGGTTAGAGAGGAGATTAACGCAGTAGAAAGAAAGGACATTAGCTTGGAGGATGTGGAATCAGTATGGTTAGAGCTGCGAAACATTAAGGGGCAGAAAACGCTGGTGGGTGTTGTGTACAGGCCACCTAGCAGTAGTAGTGAAGTTGGGGATGGCATCAAACAGGAAATTAGAAATGTGTGCAACAAAGGCAAAACAGTTATAATGGGTGACTTCAATTTACATATAGATTGGGAGAATCAAATTGGCAGGGGTGCTGAGGAAGAGGATTTCTTGGAATGTATGCCGGATAGTTATCTAAACCAAAATGGAGAGGAAGCAACGAGAGAGCAGGCTATTCTAGACTGGGTATTGAGTAATGAGGAAGGGTTAGTTAGCAGTCTTGTTGTGCGTGCCCCCTTGGGCAAGTTTGACCATAATATGGTTGAGTTCTTCATTAGGATGGAGAGTGACATTGTTAATTCAGAAACAATGGTTCTGAACCTAAAGAAAGGTAACTTTGAGGGTATGAGACGTGAATTGGCCAAGATTGACTGGCAATTAGTTCTAAAAGGGTTGACGGTGGTTATGCAATGGAAGGCATTTAAAGGCTGCATGGATGAACTACAAAAATTGTTCATCCCAGTTTGGCAAAAGAATAAATCAGGGACGGTAGTGCATCCGTAGATAACAAGGGAAATCAGGGATAGTATCAAAGCAAAAGACTCTTTGTACATAGTGTACAAACTTGTGAGCATCAGCATGAGTTTTCCTTCAATAAATTACAGTGTAACTTTCAAAGCCCAACCCAAGAGCTGTTCTTCCCTGGTCTGTGCAAACTTAAGGGCAATGACAGACAAATAACTGGCATATCTCATTCAGTTTGCACAAATTCCCAATTGTAGATAAGAAGTTTGTTTTGCCAGCATGTTTGCAGTTCCAATTAAGCAAACAAAACAAAAAATAATGCTTTGAATGGTCAAAAACAAATGAAGGGTCCCGTACCTGAAATGTTAATGTTTCTCCTTCCACAGATGCTGCCTGACCTGCTGAGAGAGTTTCCAGCATTTTGTTTCGGGTTTTGCAGCATTTGCATGTTTGGTTTTCCCAAGGGGCTCTCGCCTGCATTTATTCCCTTGACATCTGCCAAACTTGACAATGAGTTGTAGAGGGATCTTCATAACTATTGGAAGTTGGTGAGTGGAGGTGGGCGACGTGTCGGAAGGAACTGCAGATGCTGGTTTACATCGAAGATAGACACGAAAAGCTGGAGTAACTCAGCGGGTCAGGCAGCATCTCTGGAGAAAAAGTGATAGGTGACATTTCGGGTCGAGACCCTTCTTCAGGCTACTTGCTTTTTTCACACAAAGGGTGGTTGAGGCGGGGAGTATCCCAACGTTTAAGAAACAGCTAGACAGGCACATGGATAGATCAGCTTTAGATGGATATGGGCCAAACACAGGCAGGTGGGACGAATGTAGACGTGGCATGTTGGTTGGCGTGGGCACGTTGGGCTGAAGGGCCCGTTTCCATACTGTACAACTCTATGATACAGTAAATGTGCATACATATTATATAACCTCACAACGACACCTTAATATTGGCCAGAGAACAACATGGCCATTTTACTGTTAGTAAGATGGATGGACAACACAAGAGCAATGGCAACAATACCGAGCTTCCCACCAAAACACACAGCTACCCAATGTCTTCAGCATCTGGGGAAGGGTCCCGACCCGAAACGTCACCCATTCCTTCTCTATAGAACTATAGTGTGAACGGGTGATCTATGGTCAGTATTGGCTGTGGGCCGAAGGGCCCATTTCCATCCTGTATCACTAAGCTAAACCTTTAACTGGTATCGTTCGAATCTACAACTAGTCTCGGAATGTTAAATCCCTGCACAGAAGTCGTGGCACTTCTGTGGTCAAGGGAAAACCAGAAACACACACAGACACAGACACATACACAGACACACACACAGACACACACACAGACACACACACACACACGCACACACACACGCACAAACACACGCACAAACACACGCACAAACACACGCACACACAGACGCACACACAGACGCACACACAGACGCACGCACACACGGACGCACACACGGACACACACACAGACACACACACAGACACACACACAGACAAACACACACACACACACACAGAGACGCACACACACACATACACACACACAGAGACGCACACACACGCACACACACACACACACACACACTCACACACACACACACAGACGCACACACACACACACAGGCAGACACACACATATACAGACACACACACACATAGACAGACACACATACACACACAGAAACACACACACACACAGACGCACACACAGACACACACAAACACACACAGACGCACATACAGACACACAGACACACATACACAGACACGCACATACATAGACAGACAGACACACACACATAGACAGACAGAGACGCACAAACACACACACACACACAAACACACACAGACTCACACACACACACGCACACAGACACAAGCACACAGACACACACACAGACACACAGACACACAAACACAAACACACAGACAGACACACACAGCCACATACAGACACACGTGCACACACACATAGACACACCAGGCCCGTACGAAGCTTTCCAAAAAGGGAGGTGGCATGACAGGATTACAAAAAAATTAATGTGAAATAATGTGCGCGCTGTAGACATCACGAGCGTGAAGCGTGAAGTCCATCGATGCCGGGGTCCAGGGCCCTTAAGCGGGCCCTGGAAGCTCTGGGGTTTTACATGCTCTGTGATGCATTCTGAGCCTTATTTTGGAGCATTTTTATACCAAATTTATGACCAATATTTCAGAAATTAACTGGAATCTGAGGTAGCTTTTTCACACAAAGGGTGGTGGGTGTATGGAACGAGCTGCCAGAAGTAGTTAAGGCTGGGACTATCCTAATGTTTAAGAGACATTTGGACACGTACATGGATAGGACAGATTTAGATGGATATGGGCCAAACGCGTGTGAGTGGGACTAGTTTAGATGGGACATGTTGTCGGTGTGGGCAAGTTGGGCTGAAGGGCCTGTTTCCACACTGCATTATTCTATGACTAAAAAGTTAAGAAGAAAAATGCATGTAGATAAGTAGAGCAGATTTGAAAGAGGAGTGAAATGTAAAGGCAGAGAGAGGTTTATGGGTGGAAAGGAACATAGGAAAGGAGGGGGGAGAGTGGGCTTGGGCAGATGGGTGAAGGGAAAATAGACACAAAGTGCTGGAGTAACTCAGTGGGTCAGGCAGCATCTGGAGAATATGAATAGGCGACGTTTCACAGAGTGCTGGAGTAACTCAGTGGGTCAGGCAGCATCTTTGCAGAAAAGGTATAGATTATATTTCGGGTCAAGACCCTTCGTCAGTAATATTCATGATGTGACATGCATAGACATTCCTGAATGTTACCCAAACCATTGTGAGTACTTTGTTACGGTGCTTGCCCTCTCCTATAACGTCTCTGCTGCCTTGGGTGATGCAGGACAGGACACAAGCTTTGGGACACGGTGTGAAGCTGTTGCAGTCTGTCCCAGCCTGGTGAAAACCTGGATGGAGTGGATGTGGAGAGGATGTTTCCACTAGTGGGAGAGTCTAGGACCAGTGGCCACAGCATCAGAATTAAAGGACGTTCCTCTAGGAAGGAGATGAGCAGGAATTTTTTAAGTCAGAGGATGGTGAACTGTGGAATTCATTGCCACAGACAGCTGTGGAGGTCAAGTCAATGGACATTTTTCAGGAGGAGAATGATAGATTCTTGATTGATACAGGTGTCAGAGGTAATGGGGAGAAGACAGGAGAATGGGTTTGAGGGAAAGATAGATAGTCATAGAGTGATACAGTGTGGAAACAGGCCCTTTGGCCCAGCATGTCCCATCTGCACTAGTCCCACCTGCCCACGTTTGATCCATGTCCCTCCGAACCTGTCCTATCCATGTACCTGTCTAACTGTTTCTTAAATGTTGCTATAGTCCCCGCCAGGGCCGGATTTAGATGAAGAGAGGCCCTAAGCTATTTCACTTGTGAGGCCCCCCTCCCAATCCCCCACCCCCACAACTAGAGGACCATGACTACCCGACAGTGACAGTGTGACACTTTCAGATCCTACTGTATGTTGTCATTAAACAGTTGGTTTTAAAATACATATTGGATTCACCGTGGAGCGGGCGATGCCTTACCTGGATCGCCGTTTGAAGCTCTGCAGTGTTGGGCCTGCTGCTTCAACATCATGGAGCTGTGGTTTGCAGAGCTCCAGCCTCGGGCCGCGCGGATTTCAATATCGCGGAGTTCTGGGATCCCTTTGCCAAGGGCCGCCAGCGTGAATCTCCGCCCAGCTCAGCCTGTGGACTTCGCGAGCCGCAATCTCCAGTAGGAAGTGCCCGATTCAGAAGTCCAAGCCGCTGAGAATGTTCTCCCGTTCCGACGTCGGATGGTGACCCCCAAATGTAATTGTACCAATGGCCATGAAGGGGGGGGGGGGTCCAAGAGGAGGGGGTCCGTTGGAGACGGGTAAAAGGATCATCAATGGGGGTGAGGACTCCTTCCCATAGAAGAACGGTGTGAGGCAGAGGCGACGGAAGAAGAGCTCCAAATCGCGGTGGGAGCGGAACTCATTGAGGTGAGGACGGAGGGGGACAAAGGTGAGGCCTCTGCTGCGGACAGACCGTTCGGTATCTGAGAGGGGGAGGTCAGGGAGGATGGTGAACACACGGCAGGGATGGAGGTTGGGGCCGGGTGAAGGCAGGTGAGTGGACTGAGGCCAAGGTGATGTCTGGTGAGGGGCTGGTGGGTGGTCAGGGGGTAGGGAGGTATGAGGACTGTAGTGTGGGTGAGGAAGAGCTGGGGTCACATGGTTTGAGGGGAATGGGCAATACCCAGTGGAAATGCCACTGAGGTTACCAGAGTTGGTAGGGGGGGCTAGCACTAGGACCCAGAGCAGTAAAACCCAGGGGAGTAGGAGTCTGCAGCGTGGAAACTTCAGGCCCGGTGCTGAGTCCAGGCTGCAGGTAAGGCGATGGCTGCGGGCTGCTGGAGGGCAGTGGAGTGGAGTCCGGGTCAGCGGGCAAAGAGTAGGAGGTCCCGGTGGGCGGATGGTCAGTGGGGCAGCGAAGTTCGACGGGTCCGGTGAGGCAGTGAGGTTAGTAGTCCCCCCCCCTAGATCTCAAGGCCCTAAGCTTAAGCATGTCTAGCTTATATGTAAATGCGGCCCTGGTCCCCGCCTCAACTACCTCCTCTGGCAGCTTGTTCCATACACCTACCACCCTTTGTGTGAAAAACATACCCCTCAGATTCCTATTAAATCTTTTGCCCATCACCTTAAACTTATGTCCTCTGCTCCTCGATTCACTTGCTCTGGGCAAAAGACTCAACCATATCTATTCAAATCATGATCTTATACACCTCTATTAGATCATCTCTTATCCTCCTGTGCTCCATGAAATAGAGCCTACTCAACCTCTCCCTATAGCTCTGGCCCTCCAGTCCTGGCAATATCCTCGTAAATCTTCACTGTACCCTTTCCAGTTTGATGACATGTTTCCTAGAACATGGTGCCCAGAACTGAATACGATACTCTGAATGCGGCCTCACCGCCTTCTCATGCAACTTCTCAGATTACCTTTCCTTGGCAGCTCTGATTCCTCTTCTCAGCTCTTTATCGATAGGCTATCTTTTAACTCTTTAACATTTAGGCTTGACGCATATTTGCCCCCACCACCCCCCCCCCTCCCCGATCTCGAAATGGAAATGTTACATCGGTATATAATGATCCCATTAAAATGTATATTTACGTCACAAACTATGGAATCCATATTTTTCAGTATTGTTATCAAGGAAAAGAAAGCAGTTCCAATTGTTTGATATTATTTGATATTGTTTAACATTTTTCATATGCAGGAGAAAATATAATAGCTTTAAAACCTACATTAATTTTGCAATCTCACTAAACATAATCCCCCTTTCCCTTTTCCCTCCCCCATCTCTCTCTCCCCTCCCTTCCCCTCTCTCTCTCCCCCTCCCACATCCCCTCCCTCTTTCTGTCGGGTGGGGGCGAAGGTGAAGGTAGCGCGGGCCCAGCAGGGGCCCAGTGGGTAGGGCGATGAAGGTGGCGTGCGCCCAGCGGGGGTGGCGTGGGGGGGAGATGGCTTGGGCCCCAGCGGCAGGGGGAGGCGAGGGGAGCGGGCCCCGCCGCAGCGGCGTCTGTTGTCGGGGTTACAGCCGCTGGGTTGAGATTCAGCCACTCCTGCCCGGCGACGGGAGAACGGTCTCCTGGTCGCCTGGCTGGCCGTTGGTGAGGCTCCGACGCCGCGGTTGGAGACGCTGGACCGGGCGGGCAGACACCACACCCCGCAACCCGCAGCGCCCCCCATGCCCGGAGAAATGGGCACTCCCTTATCCCGCGGGCCAGATTAGACCCCCTCATGGGTAATTTGAACCGAGGATAAAAAACAGACTCCCCCTCCTGCAACGCAATATTCGAGTAGACGGCATGAGGCATCGAGCTTAATGCGTGGAGTGCAAATGGCAGTCTGATCCCGCCCGGGCCCACTGCGCACGCGCGGAAAGATGGCGTCATTTTGCGTCGCCTCCCCAACTGCGCAGGCGCGGATGGTCGCATTTTTTTCTCCCAAATCATCCAGCGGCCGGAACCAGAATTTCGGGCGCTTTTCCAACAAATTGGAAACGCTGATTTTTCTCCAATTTTTGTTTTCTGATTTTTTTTTCTCGGGATTTTTTCTTACTCTGGGGGGGGAAAAGGGGGGGGGGCGGTCACACCCAACGCACCCCCTTCAGATGGCCAAGCACACACAGACACACACATAAACACACACAAATGTTAGCAGAAACCTGTGGAGGAGATTTTACTGCCAACTGGATGAGTTATACATGTCATTTGGCACCTAACTATGAGAGAGAACATGTGCGTATTGAAGTTCTCAAGATAAGAGATCCTGCTAATCTGACTCACTTGGGAATGCAGATTCCACATCAACCTAACCTTTGATTTAGCAGCAAAAGAACAACAGAGTGCTGGAGTAACTCAATGGGCCAGGCAGCATCGTTGGAGAACATTGACTTATTTGCAGTTTGCATTTTTTGCGGTTTGTTTACATAGACATTTAGCACCAAGAGGAAAGGCAGGCAGCAACAGTTCAGACTAGAGGAGGACTGATAATATTGTGCTTTCAAGACTGAAGGAAGTACAAGCCCATGTTTAAATAAAAGCGCTGAAGTAATTCAGCGGGTCAGGCAACATCTCTGAAGCCAAATAGGCAGCATTTAGGTTCGAGACTTCTTCAGGCCTGTTCATAAATTATAGGAGCAGAATTTAGGCCATTCGGCCCATCAAGCCTACTCCACCATTCGATCATGGCTGATTTATCTCTCCCTCTCAATCCCATTCTCCCCCCATCTCCCCATAACACCAGTACTAATCAAGAATCTGTCAATCTCCACCTTTAAAATATACGCTGGAGTATAGATTAATTTAGACGCAAGGAACTGCAAATGCTGGTTTACAAAAAAAAAGACACAAAGTGCTGGTCTAACTCTCCCTCCTAACCTCGCCTCCATAACCTCTGCCACCTGTCTAAACAAGAATCGATCTATCTCTGCCTTAAAAATATCCATTGACTTGGCCCCGACAGCCTGCTGTGGCAATGAATTGCACAGATTCACCACCCCCTGACTATAGCAAGATTCAGATAGTATTTATGCTGGACCCCCCTGCCCATTCACCCAGAGTCCCATGCATCCCCTCCCCTATAAACCCCCCCTCCCCTGAGCTGATCTTGCACCCAGCTCTCCCCTCCCCCTTCATTCCTACACAACTCGAACCCCGTCAATCCTCTAGCTTCACAATTCGCAACTCACTGATCCTTTTATTTCATTCCTTGTACGTGTTCATCTCTGGCCTTTGTCCAACCATCTACCCATCACTAACCTGCCTCGCCTGTGTTCACCTATGACCTACCATGCTTTGTCCTGCCCCTCCGCTCTTCTGGCTTCCTTCCTCCCACACCTGCAATCAGTCTGAAAAGGGTCCAGACCCGAAACGTCACCTATCCATGCTCTCCATGGATGCCACCCGCCCACTGAGTTACTCCAGCACTGTATTTTCCCTCAGGAGCCTCTGATGTTCAGAGACATTAATCATAAGTTCAAGGAGCAGGATTAGGCCATTCAGCCCATCGAGTCAACTGCGCCATTCAATCATGGCTGATCTATCCTTCCTTCTCAACACCGTTCTCCTGCCTTCTGCCCATAAATCTTGATAGCCCGACCCATCAAGTATCTGTCACTCTCCACCTTGAAAACATCCTGAAAGGGATGTGATTCAGCAATGAAAATGTGAATCTTTTTATCTTTAAAAGCCATGGATTGGGTTAAATAGCCATCATCAGAGCATGTTTTGGTTGTAATTGTCGATGTGAGACCAGCATAGACTGATGTTATTTAAAATGTTGATGTAAATAATTGGACAAAAAACTAGTTAACCAAAACTAACTAATCAAAACGCATTAACACAAGCACACCTCCATAAACACATTAAGTTAATTAATAAGATCTTTTGTCTCCCCATCCTCCACGCCTGGAAACCAAATAAAGCCTCCAAGTACATAACCGAGATGGAGATATGCTGGGTGACTACAATCTGCTGCTTTTAGTATTTAAAATGTAAATATTTTTATTTTGTGATCATTGTTAAATGGTAACACAATGCAGATAAAAACATAATAACACTTTCTTCTTTTGCATGCTTTTTTTGCCCTTAATCATCCCTGGTGATTCTCTGGAACTCTCTGCCACAGAAGGTAGTTGAGACCAGTTCATTGGATATATTTAAGAGGGAGTTAGATGTGGCCCTTGTTGCTAAAGGGATCAGGGGGTATGGAGAGAAGGCAGGTACAGGATACTGAGTTGGATGATCAGCCATGATCATATTGAATGGCAGTGCAGGCTCGAAGGGCCGAATGGCCTACTCCTGCACCTATTTTCTAAGTTTCTATGTTTATAGTCATACAGAGTGGAAACAGGCCCCACGCCGACAACATTCCATCATTAATCATCCACGGAGTATCAGGAGCCTTTAGTTTGTTCTTTGTAATTACGTGAAACTAAAATAATTTTACCTAAACGTCTTCCATAACGAGCTCAGCAAGTAGCCAACGTCGGCTTGAAAGTAACTCACTTCAAACTTTGCCCGGAGGGATGGGAACATTTCTTTGCTTTTATATTTATCGGGTTTAGCAGCCGATTGACTGTTCCATAGTAGAGAGGACGGACCTTCTGTAACGTGAACAGTACAAAGGCCGTATGAGTTGGCTTCATTTCTTAAGAGTCACTCGTAATCTTTGCGAATGTTGTTGACAAATTTATCCTGCGGGTCACACAGGATATTTATCAGCAGCTGTCTATCAGATCAAGGCAATTTAATGTGAACAAAATGCATGGCACGTGCCACATTCCCCACCTGATTTAATAAAATGGAGGAAAGTCCCGCAACACTGCTTCTGTGAAATAGGGTGACAGGAATGATTGGGTTAGCATATGATGAGCATTTAATGGCACTGCGCCTCTACTCGCTGGAGTTTAGAAGGATTAAGGGGGGAACCTCATTGAAAATTACCAAATAGTGAAAAGCCTGAATTGAGTGGATGTGGAGAGGATGTTTTCACTGGTGGGAGAGTATAGGTCCAGAGGTCATAGCCTCAGAATTAAGGGACGTTCCTTTAGGAAGGAGATGAGGAGGAATTTATTTAGTCAGAGGATGGTGAATCTATAGAATTCCTTGTCACAGAAGGCTGTGGAGGCTGTCAATAGATCTTTTTAAGGCAGAGATAGATAGATTCTTGATTAGTATCTATCTGGGGAGAATGCAGGAGAATGGGGTTAGGAGCGAGAGATGGATCAGCCATGATCGGAGTAAACTTGATGAGCCGAATAACCAAATTCTGCTCCTATCACTTATGAAGGGTGGAGACTGGAATGATTGAATGATACGTGCGCAGGTGTCAGCTGAGAGAACAGAGAAATGGCTAGTAGACATAGAAGTAGAAACAAGGAACTGCACCTGCTGGTTTAACAAAAAAGAGACACACTGCTGGAGTAATTCAGCGGCTCAGGCAGCATCCATGGAGAACATGGATAGGTGACATTTCCGGTCGGGACCCTTCTTCAGGCTGATCTTTGTTACATCTCCCAGATTTACCTATTGATATTCACAAGACTTTACCCTGTTCATTCCGCTAACAGCACCACTTATATAATTCACTCATTGTCAGTCTCCACCCAAGAGCGGGGCAGAAGGACTTTCCTCCATTTTATTAAATAATCTGGTAAATGTTCATGCATCATTATGTAAGAAACATAAGATCACTGTAAAATGAGGCGGCCAGAATGGGAGGAGTTATAAATGTAAAGGTTGAAGAATAGAGAAGAGCAAAGACAGAGAGGGATTTGAAAAGGTCGATGAGAATTTTAATTCACCACATCTCAATTAGAAGACCAAAGTCCATAAGCAGAGGGATAAAGACACAGCATGAGTTAGGAGAAGCACTAAAACAGATAAGTATTGGGTATTTTTGTAGAAAGTATTACAATCTCATTTACCTGGAGCTGAAACCATAATCTGACATCTCGTGAGGATCGCAAGCAAGAAGTCATTATGAGAATGCACTACAAAACAAAAATGAGTTGTTCCTTTCGTAATTTCATGCTTAATCCACCACAGTTTAGAACCACGTCTGTGCTAATCCAAGACCAAAACGGTTGTCAATGGAAAAAAAAGATGAGCAACCTCGTTACTTTTCCCTGCTGTCTCAAAATTATTTGATTTTCATGTAGAAATATAATTCAATTAAAAAAGTTAATACTGAAACTATTGTCTCCAATCATTTAGGGATTTGGCTGCAGTGAGACTGTCCTTGCTACATCTAGCCTCACGATCAACATTGTTCACCTAAACTATCCAAACATTTCGGATGTTGAGCTGAACATTAGCTAAATATATTTCACAGTGAATCCCCACATGCAACATAGAGAGAAGATACCTCATCAGTCTGGTGGGTTGTTCATCAAGTTTACTCCAGCTGATATAAGTTACTGTATTACGGTACGATAATACTTTAAACATCACTGGGGGAAATTGGGATGTCACCTGCCACATGGAAAATACTCTTGCTTAGTTTATTGTCACGTGTGCCGAGGTACAGTGAAGAGCTTTTGTTGTGTGCTAACCAGTCAGTGGAAAGACAATACATGATTACAAACCAGCCATCCAGTGTAGATACATGATGAAGGAAATAAAATTTACTGCAAGATAATGTCATGTAAAAGTCCAAGTAAAGATAGTCTGAGGGTCTCCAATGAGATAGATAGTAGCTCAGGACCGCTCTCCAGTTGGTGGTAGGATGGTTCAGTTGCCTGGTAACAGCTGGGAAGAAACTGTCCCTGAATCTGGAGGTGTGTGTTTTCACACTTCTGTACCTCTTGCCAGATTGGAGGAGAGACCGGGGTGAGACACAACCTTGATTATGCAGGTAACCTTGCTGAGGTAGTGTGAAGTGTACATGGAGTCAGTGGAAGGGAGGTTGGTTTGTGTGATGTTCTGAGCTGTGTCTACAGCTCGCTACAATTTCTTGTGCTCTTGGATTGAGCTGTTCCCAAACCATGCTGTGATGCACTCTTGATATATTTTGAATGAATACAAAAGGAGGGTTGCATGAGGGAATACAAGCATTGATAAAATGTTTTCTGCTGTGCATCTGTTGAAGTTGGTGAGAGTTGTTGGGGACATGCCGAACTTCCTAAGGCTTCTAAGGAAGCAGAGGCGGTGGGGGGCTTTCTTGGCCATTGCTTTGATATGGCTGGTCCAGGACAAGTTGCTGAGTACAAAGTCACCTCGTTGTTATCAGTCAAAATGTGTACAGATATATATCAAAGGTAAAGGGAATAAGCAATCATATATCTTACCATTATCATGAGTAAGGAGTCTCCTGGCTTCCAAATCAAACTCCTCTTTACTTATCTTTTGCTTGAACCAAAGTTTCCCATTTGCCCAGTATCTGAAAAACGTTTAAAAACTGGAGATGAGAATTGTGTACCAGGCAGCTTCACTAAATGACTTTTATACAGTGGCTTTATGGTACAAGAATGTCACAATGCACAGTGTTACACATTGCATGGGTGGCACAGTGGCGAAACAGTAGAGTTGCTGCCTCACAGCACCAGAAACCCGGGTTCCATCCTGACTACGGATGCTGTCTGTTCGGAGTTTGTACCTTCCCCATGTGACTGCATGGGTTCCAGTTTCCACCCACACTCCAAAGACATGCAGATTTGTAAGTTAATTGGTTTCAGTAAAAAATACCCCTGGTGTGTGGAGGATAGTGATAGTGTACTGGTCAGCACGGACTTGGTGGGTCGAAGTGGTAAGCTCGGATTTTATTCCTTGGAGCGCAGGCGGCTGAGGGGTAATCTTCTAGAGGTGTATAAAAAGTGAGGGGAATAGGGTGAATACACACTCCTTATTTCCCGGGATAGAGGAATTAAGAACCAGGGTAATAACTCAGCCTTAGCAACTGATCCAAGGTTATCGATATTGAGGGTAGCTATTGGATGGAGGGAAAATGCCAGATGTTTTTATGGGGAAGGTGACTTGGAGGGTTATTAAAATTTTGCAGCAGTTGGAGAGGGAATCTTATGACAAGAATGAGAGATGTTTTCTTTAATTTCAACAGGTCTTGGTTTACTAAAGTTAATAAGGAGAAGGGCAAACATGAGTGGTGATTGATCCATTGAAATATGAAAACAAGATTGTTTATTATTCACGAAAAACCATACAAGATAGTGTCAGTTCAGACTATTTTAAGATGGATAAAAACAAGTTTGGTTGCTGCAGGTGTGAACATTGATGGTTTTACATTCCATTCAATTTAGCAGCAACATTGGCGACCAGGGCGAAGGATGTCCCGTCGACCATATTTTCACAGTCGCCGGGTGATCTAATAAGTTGGTGTTTCAACACTTTACCATCGGCCTATTGCCAATACGGGGCTGTTTGCAGATACTATATTAAGTTCTGCTTAAATTTCCCTGTGTTAAAGGGGATACTGTTAATTATTTTATTCAAATAAATGAAATGTCATGCAAATGTCATGCAAATGTCATTATTAATGCATTATTGATTATTTCTCGTTCCGAGTCAATCAATGCAGTGAGAAGCCGGGATTTGTATCTGCGGCATGAAATCACAAAGCTTTAAAATCTTCACGTAGTCACTCACGTGACTCCGAAGTAAAATAGTAAGATTAAACGAGCTTACCAGTTTGAAGTTTGATCTTTATTTTATGAGGTGTTACGTTGGTGATTACGTGCCCACCACGCCCAACCCTCTATCATAAAGGTCAGATGGAAGTTCTTAATTTACTCGTATTATTAGGTTACTATATTACTTCGTTCTTGTTGTTTGTGATTTCACACCGCTGCTTTGAAGTTTGACGCACAGGCGCCCTGACGGGTCTGCTTCACGTAATCACCAACTTAACTCTTCATAAAATAAAGATCAAACTTCAAACTGGTACGTTCCAATTTAATCTTACTATTCATTGTCACAGAAGGTTGCAGAGGCCAAGTCAATTGGATATTTTAGCGCAGAGATAGATAGAGTCTTGATTAGTACGGGTGTCTGGGGTTATGAGGAGAAGGCAGAAGAAGGAAAAGATAGATCAGCCATGATTGAATGGTGGAGTATGTTTTAATATTGTGTTTCCTTACTGTAAACTGCTCCATTACAGCTTCACAACTAATTAACAGAGGCTTTACACTCGAGCCTTGGGTTCAGCCATTTTTGTTCGGGATCCATCTTGGCTGCAGCCTCATGGGTATTGCATCATGGGTACTGCACCACCGATGGTGCTATTCCCATAACATCCCCCTTTGTTTACAAAACACATATGTACAGGCACTTTACATGTATAGCAAGAACTTACATTCTTCCATGGCATCGTATGCTCAGAGCTCACGTGGATTTTGAAGCAACAGCAACAAAGAGAAGCAGGAGAAAATACTGATTGGCTCTAGCCCGAGTGGGAGGAGAGTTAGAAGTGAGTCAGAGGGGGAAAACTGTTTAAAACTGAGGAATTTGGTTTGTAAATTGGTAAATTAGGCAATTTATCAATCAATATACGCAGGACGGCCTTGTGAGGGAAGTGCCCTGTGAGAAAAGTGTGAGTCTTTGGCTCGAGAGTCTTTGGCTCGGAGGCTGAGGCTGAGGAGAGGAGGCTACGCAAAACGCTGGAGAGGGAGAGACGAAAGAAGGAGATATCAAGCAAGCTGATTCAGTGTGATGCTTGCAGAATGTGGGAGGTCTAGGACACTGCTGGTGCCTCTGCTGCTACAAATGTGAGAATGCATCCTTTGTGCAGGCTTTGTGTCTCAATGCAAGGAGCATTCGTAATAAGGTGGATGAGTTGAATGTGCAGATAGCGATTAATGACTATGATATAGTTGGGATCACGGAGACATGGCTCCAGGGTGACCAAGGCTGGGAGCTGAACATCCAGGGATATTCAATATTCAGGAGGGATAGAGAGAAAGGAAAGGGAGGTGGGGTAGCGTTGCTGATTAGAGAGGAGATTAACGCAATGGAAAGGAAGGACATTAGTTTCGAGGATGTGGAATTGGTATGGGTAGAGCTGCGAAACACTAAGGGGCAGAAAACGCTGGTGGGTGTTGTGTACAGGCCACCTAACAGTAGTAGTGAAATTGGAGATGGTATCAAACAGGAAATTAGAAATGCGTGCGACAAAGGCAAAACAGTTATAATGGGTGACTTCAATCTACATATAGATTGGGTGAATCAAATTGGCAGGGGTGCTGAGGAAGAGGATTTCTTGGAATGTATGCGGGATAGTTATCTAAATCAACATGTAGAGGAACCAACGAGAGAGCAGGCTATTTTAGACGGTTTTGAGTAATGAGGAAGGGTTAGTTAGCAGTCTTGTTGTACGTGCCCCCTTGGGCAAGAGTGACCATAATATGGTTGAGTTCTTCATTAGGATGGAGAGTGACATTGTTAATTCAGAAACAATGGTTCTGAACTTAAAGAAAGGTAACTTTGAGGGTATGAGACGTGAATTGGCCAAGATTGACTGGCAATTAATTCTAAAAGGGTTGACGGTGGATATGCAATGGAAGACATTTAAAGACTGCATGGATGAACTACAAAAATTGTTCATCCCAGTTTGGCAAAAGAATAAATCAGGGAAGGTAGTGCATCCGTGGATAACAAGGGAAATCAGGGATGGTATCAAAGCGATGGATGATGCGTACAAATTAGCCAGAAAAAAGCAGCATACCGGAGGACTGGGAGAAATTCAGAGACCAGCAGAGGAGGACAAAGGGCTTAATTAGGAAAGGAAAAATAGATTATGAAAGAAAACTGGCAGGGAACATAAAAACTGACTGCAAAAGTTTTTATAGATATGTGAAAAGAAAGAGATTAGTTAAAACAAATGTAGGTCCCTTGCAGTCAGAAACAGGTGAGTTGATCATGGGGAACAAGGATATGGCGGACCAATTGAATAACTACTTTGGTTCCGTCTTCACTAAGGAGGACATTAATAATCTGCCGGAAATAGTAGGGGATTGGCAGGTAGCAAACATAACCCCACATTTTAACAAGGGAGGGAGAGAGAAAACGGGGAATTACAGACCAGTTAGTCTAACATCGGTAGTGGGGAAACTGCTAGAGTCAGTTATTAAAGATGGGATAGCAGCACATTTGGAAAGTGGTGAAATCATTGGACAAAGTCAGCATGGATTTACGAAAGGTAAATCATGTCTGACGAATCTTATATAATTTTTCGAGGATGTAACTAGTAGCGTGGATAGGGGAGAACCAGTGGATGTGGTGTATCTGGACTTCCAGAAGGCTTTCGACAAGGTCCCACATAAGAGATTTGTATACAAACTTAAAGCACATGGCATTGGGGGTTCAGTATTGATGTGGATAGAGAACTGGCTGGCAAACTGGAAGCAAAGAGTAGGAGTAAACGGGTCCTTTTCACAATGGCAGGCAGTGACTAGTGGGGTACCGCAAGGCTCAGTGCTGGGACCCCAGCTATTTACAATATATATTAATGAACTGGATGAGGGAATTGAAGGTAATATCTCCAAGTTTGCAGATGACACTAAGCTGGGGGGCAGTGTTAGCTGTGAGGAGGATGCTAGGAGACTGCAAGGTGACTTGGATAGGCTGGGTGAGTGGGCAAATGTTTGGCAGATGCCTTATAATGTGGATAAATGTGAGGTTATCCATTTTGGTGGCAAAAACAGGAAAGCAGACTATTATCTAAATGGTGGCCGACAAGGAAAAGGGGAGATGCAGCGAGACCTGGGTGTCATGGTACACCAGTCATTGAAAGTAGGCATGCAGGTGCAGCAGGCAGTGAAGAAAGCGAATGGTATGTTAGCTTTCATAGCAAAAGAATTTGGGTATAGGAGCAGGGAGGTTCTACTGCAGTTCTACAGGGTCTTGGTGAGACCACACCTGGAGTATTGCGTACAGTTTTGGTCTCTAAATCTGAGGAAGGACATTATTGCCATAGAGGGAGTGCAGAGAAGGTTCACCAGACTGATTCCTGGGATGTTAGGACTGTCTTATGAAGAAAGACTGGATAGACTTGGTTTATACTCTCTAGAATTTAGGAGATTGAAAGGGGATCTTATAGAAACTTACAAAATTCTTAAGGGGTTGGACAGGCTAGATGCAGGAAGATTGCTCCCGATGTTGGGGAAGTCCAGGACAAGGGGTCACAGCTTAAGGATAAGGGGGAAATCCTTTAAAACCGAGATGAGAAGAACGTTTTTCACACAGAGAGTGGTGAATCTCTGGAACTCTCTGCCACAGAGGGTAGTCGAGGCCAGTTCATTGGCTATATTTAAGAGGGAGTTAGATGTGGCCCTTGTGGCTAAAGGGATCAGAGGGTATGGAGAGAAGGCAGGTACGGGATACTGAGTTGGATGATCAGCCATGATCATATTGAATGGTGGTGCAGGCTCGAAGGGCCGAATGGCCTACTCCTGCACCTAATTTCTATGTTTCTATCCAGGTACAGCTCCTGAAGGACCGTGTTGGGGAACTGGAGAAGCAAGTGGATGACCTCAGGTTCGTCCGAGAAATGGAGTGGTTCCTCGACAAGTCCTACAGTAAGATTGTTACACCTAAGGTACTGGAAGAGAGAAGGTGGGTGACGGTGAGAAAGGGAGGGAAACATGGAATGCAAAGGTCCCCGGGTGTTGTACCTCAGGTTCACCCACTCGGGACAGAAGACGTTATCACACTGAGCGGCGGACTGGCTTGCGAAGCAAAAAGGGCTGTTGAGCCAAAACCAAAGAGGCCAACATCAGGCAATGCCATTGTAGTTGGAGACTCCATTGTGAGAGGTACGGACAGGGGTTTCTGCAGGAACAGACGGGATTCGAGGATGGTGTGCTGCCTTCCTGGTGCCAGGATCCAGGATGTCACGGACAGAGTGCAGAAAATCCTCAAGGGCGAAGGTGAACAGCCAGAAGTGGTAGAGTATGTCGGCACAAACGATGTCGGAAAGAAGGGGATGAATATTCTGCAGCGTGACTTTAGAGAGCTCGGAAAAATGCTGAGTAGTAGGACCTCCAGGGTTGTTATTTCCGGTTTGCTTCCAGTTCCTCGTGCTGGCGAGAGCAGGAACAGGGAGATACGGGACCTGAATGTGTGGCTGAGGAACTGGTGCAGGGGGCAGGGATTCAGATTCTTAGATCACCGGGATCTGTTTTGGAGTAAGGGGGAAACTGTACAAAAGGGACGGATTGCATCTTAACAGGTGGGGGACCAGCATTCTGGCAGGCAGGTTTGCCACTTCTACACGGGTGGTTTTAAACTGAATAAGGGGGGTGGGGTGTCAAATGGGATAGTCGAGGATGGAGTTAAAGGGAAAGGGAGTAAAGGGATGGTTAATGACCCCAGAAAGGGATAGGAGAGTATGGCCAAGTGTAATTGAAGCAATTTTACTAAATTTTGAGATTTTAAAAATCAAGTCTGCAATTTATCCCATCAGATAAAGCATAAAAAGAAGTTTAATTGGACACCTAATTCACTTTCATATCTTCAGTATTAAAAAGGTTATGGCCATTTTCATACTCGGAAATTAGCACCTTCTTCCCTATTGCTTTTCCATTGACTTAACACAAAAGCTGTGATCAAGGACAGTCAAAAGCCCATAACTTTCTTAAAAATTAAGAGAACCGAAATAATTTTTCAGTTATTATAGATTGAAGTATTCTGAAACAAATATGAAACAATCTTACTTGGATGACCTGAAATTAAAGCATATAATTAGTTAGTTACCCAATTGTAGCTAATTACAAAATTCAATTACTAGATCTAAACATTTATAAATTTCTTAAGAAAAGATGAACATTTTTAAATAGCCTAAGTGTCCAAATAACATTCACACAAGAATTCACAATATAACATGATTTTTAAATGTCATTGTCATTAATTTATAGGACAAATGGAAGGAATTTAATCTTTAATGGCCATTTAAATCATCTTGGGAGTGAGATTTTCTGGAACGCGATCAATTGGAACGTTGCATTTGCGGTGAATTTAAACCCCATGTCGGCAGGAAAAATACTGCCGGTTCGTATGGGGAATAAGTCACCTTCTCGCAACGTGAAATTTTGATTAAAGGTATCCTAAGAAGCACATTGCAATGAAAAAATAAACTGTACCTTGCCTTGTCCCCTACGTGAGGTCCATCCCGTTGTCGGCGTTCACGGCTTTAGAAGATGATTTTTTAATTTACTACAGTAATTAAATTAGTAAGTGTAGTTTAAAAATAATTCCAAGAACGGCAGACGAAACGATTTTTCTTCAGCAACTAAGTAGCCTGTCCAAGATCGATTTGAATAGGCTTCCGAAATACCGCATTTTAAACCCGCCCCCCTCTCAACGGCGCCAAGGTTGCGCACACGGGCAGTGACAGAACTGCAGCGGCACTTAAGGTAAGTTTTGTAACATACCTAGTAATAGGGATCGATGTGAAAGGTGAGATGCGTAAGGAATTAAAATTATTGTATATAATGCGCGAAGTATAAGAAGTAAAGTAGATGGGCTTGAGGCTCAGTTAGAGGTTGGTAGATATGACATTGTGGGGATTACTGAGATGTGGCTGCAGGAGGATCGGGCCTGGGAACTTAACATTCAGGGTTATACATCCTATAGAAAGGACAGGCAGGTGGGCAGAGGAGGGGGGTAGCTCTGCTGGTGAGGGATGGAATTCAATCCCTTGCGAGGGAAGACATAGGGACTGACGAGGTAGACTCACTGTTGATTGAGTTGAGGAATTGTAAAGGCAAGAAGACACTAATTGGTGTTATTTACAGACCCCCAAATAGTAACCGGGATGTAGGGTGTAAGTTGCAGCAGATTTCAATATGCAGGTAGACTGGGGAAATCAGATTGGTTCAGGACCCCAAGAAAGAGAGTTTGTAGAATGTCTCCGAGATGGATTCTTAGAGCAGCTTGTAATGGAGACGACCAGAGAAAAGGCAATTCTGGATTTAGTGTTGTCCAATGAACCAGATATGATAAGAGAACTCGAGGTAAAGGAACTGCTTGGAGGTAGTGATCACAATATGATTAGTTTTAATGTGCAATTTGAGAAGGAGAAAGTTAAATCGGAAGTGGCAGTGATGCAGTTGAACAAAGGGGATTATGAAGGCATGAGAGGGGAGCTGGCGAAGGTAGACTGGAAAGGGATCCTAGCAGGAATGATGGTGGAACAGCAATGGCAGGTATTTCTGGGCATAATCCGGAAGACGCAGGATCATTTCATTCCAAAAAGGAAGAAAGATTCTAAGGGGAGTAGGTGGCAACCATGGCTGACAAGAGAAGTTAGGGATAGAATAAAACTAAAAGAAAAGAAAAAAAGCAATGAGTAGCCGGAAGCCAGAGGATTGGGAAACTTTCATAGGGCAACAGAAGGAAACAAAATGGACAATACGGGCTGAAAAGATGAAGTGCGAAGGGAAGCTGGCCAGGAATATAAAGAAGGACAGTAAAAGCTTCTTTAGATATGTTAAAGGAAAAAGAGTAGCAAAGTCAAATGTGGGTCCCTTGAAGGCAGACACGGGTGAAATTATTATGGGCAACAAGGAAATGGCAGAAAAGTTGAATAGGTACTTCGGATCTGTCTTCACTAAGGAAGACACAAACAATGTCCCAGATGTACTGGAGGACAGAGGATCTAAGAGGGTAGAGGAACTGAAAGAAATTTTCATTATGCGAGAAATAGTATTGGGTAGGCTAATGGGACTGAAGGATGATAAATCCCCTGGACCTGATGGTCTGCATCTCAGGGTCATCAGGGAGGTGGCTCTAGAAATAGTGGACGCATTGGTGATCATTTTCCAATGTTCAATAGATTCAGGATCAGTTCCTGTGGATTGGAGGATAGCTAATGTTATCCCACTTTTCAAGAAAGGAGCGAGAGAGAAAACGGGGAATTACAGACCAGTTAGCCTGACTTCTGTGGTGGGAAAGATGCTGGAGTCAATTATTAAAGATGTAATAATGGGGCATTTGGATAGCAGTAAACGGATTCGTCCAAGTCAACATGGATTTATGAAAGGGAAATCATGCTTGACTAATCTTCTGGAATTTTTTAAGGATGTGACAAGTAAAATGGATGAAGGGGTGCCAGTGGATGTAGTGTATCTAGACTTTCAGAAAGCCTTTGATAAGGTCCCGCACGGGAGACTGGTGCCTAAAATTAGAGCACATGGTATTGGGGGTAGGGTGTTGACATAGATATTGGTTGGCAGAGAGTAGGAATGAACGGGTCCTTTTCAGAATGGCAGGCAGTGGCGAGTGTAGTGCCGCAAGGCTCGGTGTTGGGGCCGCAACTCTTTACCATATATATTAATGATTGGAAGAAGGAATTAGGAGCAACACTAGCAAGTTTACGGATGACACAAAGCTGGGTGGCAGTGTGAACTGTGAAGAGGATGTTAGTAGGTTGCAGGGTGACCTGGACAGGTTGAGTGAGTGCGCAGATGTGTGGCAGATGCAGTATAATATAGATAAATGTGAGGTTATCCACTTTGGCGACAAAACAAAGGGGCAGATTATTATCTCAATGGGGTTAGGTTAGGTAAGGGGGAGGTGCAGCGAGACCTGGGCGTCCTTGTATACCGGTCACTGAAAGTTGGCTTACAGGTACAGCAGGCAGTGAAGAAAGCTAATGGAATGTTGGCCTTCGTAACAAGAGGATTTCAGTATAGGAGTAAAGAGGTTCTTCTGCAGTTGTATAGGGCTCTGGTGAGACCACATCTGGAGTATTGTGTACAGTTTTGGTCTCCTAATTTGAGGAAGGACATCCTTGTGATTGAGGCAGTGCAGCGTAGGTTCACCAGATTGATCCCTGGGATGGCAGGACTGTCATATGAGGAAAGATTGAAAAGACTAGGCTTGTATTCACTGGAGTTTTGAAGAATGAGGGGGGATCTTATAGAAACATATAAAATTACTAGACTAAGGGGGACCTGTTGGGTCCCATGTTCACACGGGAGGGCTGGTCCCCTGATGCAATATTCCACCTCTCCAGCAATTCCAATATTGTGGCAAGTGGGGGGGGGGGGCTTTCTGGAGTGCTGGTATATGTGTTGTTGGCTGCAGGGACTACTCGTCTCCAGAGGGCTAGTATGGACATTGTGGGCCAAATGGATTCTTCGGGTGGCAGCTCAGTCCCTCAAGCCTAATGTGCTGGCAGCTCACTCACGGCTGGTGGACGGGCAGTTGACTCACGGCTATTCCTTGAAATTCCATTTCAAGCAGAGTGCAAGGCCAAAAATTCAAATCCATTTCCCTACCATTTCAAGCAGGGTGCAAGGCCACCAAATTCAAGTGCAGTTTCATACCATTTCAAGGTGGGTGCAAGGCCACCAAATTCAAATGCAGTTTCATACCATTTCATGCAGGGGGCAACGACACCACATTCAAATGCAGTTTCATACCATTTCATGCAGGGTGCAAGGCCACCACATTCAAATGCAGTTTCATACCATTTCAAGCAGGGTGAAACCACCATAAAACCACACAAAACACCACACTCACAGTTCAGTAGATATTCAGCGTGTTCAGTTGATTCACAGCTCAGACAGAGTCGTGACCTCTCCCTCCCCCATCATGCAGAGGCTGAGCCACACCCGCACTTCCGGGTTTTTTAATCCCTCCCCCTCCCACCGGAAAAGGTGTGGCCTTCATGGCGTGATTGACAGGAGAGAGATTCTCAACATTTTTTAAACACGAATAACACTTTTATTTTTCATTGATGGGAAGAATCCTCTGCACCTGATGAGCGGAGGGGGGCTAAGTAAGATGGCCAAAAATCACAGCCGTAAGTGGTAGCGATTTATCTAAATTCAATATAGTGCAAACAGGAAGTTGTCAAGTTTGGACAAACAAGCATTTGCAGTGCCTTTTACTTCAACCCAAAACCCCCAAACAACCATTTGCAGTGCCTTTTTACTTCACCCCAACCCCCCCAAACCACCATTTGCAGTGCCTTTTTACCAACCCAAACCCCCCAAACAACCATTTGCAGTGCCTTTTTACTTCAACCCAAACCCCCCAAACAACCATTTGCAGTGCCTTTTTACTTCAACCCAAACCCCCCAAATAACCATTTGCAGTGCCTTTTTACTTCAACCCAAACCCCCCAAACAACCATTTGCACTGCCTTTTACTTCAACCCAAACCCCCGAAACAACCATTTGCAGTGCCTTTGTACTTCAAACCAACCATATTTTCATTTTCAAACCACATTAAGGGCACTCACAGTTGAGTAGACATGTGTTCAGTGTTATTCAGAGCTCAGAGAGACGTGACCCTCCGGCTTCCTCCATCTTGCAGAGACTGAGTGAGGCACACCACTTCCAGGTTTTATAGTCCCTCCTCCTCCCAACAGCACGGGCAGCAGAGCGAATGGCAAAAAAATATATATATATAATATATCTTTGATTTTTAATCGATAGGGAAAATCCTCTGGTCCAGTCTGGCGGAGGGGGGCTCTGAGCAAGGTGGCCAAACATGATTGCCGTAAGTAGCAGCGTTCTCTCGGAAATCACATCGCAGTGAGTCAAAAGCGGTCAAGATCTGACTTTTAGTAATATATAGATAAATGGACTGGACAAGCTAGATGCAGGAAAAAATGTTCCCAATGTTGGGTGAGTCCAGAACCAGGGGCCACAGTCTAAGAATAACGGGAAGATCATTTAAGACTGAGGTGTGAAAAAACTTTTTCACCCAGAGAGTTGTGAATTTATGGAATTCCCTGCCACAGAGGGCAGTGGATGGATCTAAGAGAGAGTTAAAGGCCTGTCTCACGAGTCTGCCGTCATTGGCAGCAAAACGGGAAGAATTTGCCGCCATAGACCGCGCACTCGTGAGAACGTACAATTCCCAACACCGCACGGTGCTAAAATAAAACCGACAATGTCGAAAACTATATACTCACCGCACAACCTCCACCAGTGATGCACGAGTGCGGCACTGCCGCCCGCACGGGCCGCCGCCAGTGTGGCTCGAGCGCCGTGCGTCAAACCTCCACTGCCACAGCCTCCGCCAGTGAGACACGTGCCGCCGCCAGTGAGGCACGTGTGCGGCACGGCCGCAGGCACAGCCACCGCTACAGCGCCGCGATCAGGATGGCCGCCGCCACAGCCGCCGCTAGTGAGTCACGTGTGGCGGGCCGACGTCATCGCAGTCGGCCCGCCCTTTTTTTTACTTACCGCAAGCACGTGGGACCCGCCGTGTTTGAATTAACTCGGCCCCAGCGCAGCATCCGTGCGGCGCTCCGGTGGATAGGCTCGGCGCTCTCGCCGTTGCCGTGCGGTCTCCGCTACCGGCGATGCCGCGCTTCACCGCCGTTGACCGCAAACAGGTAAGACAGAGCCTTTAGATAGAGCTCTAGGGGCTAGTGGAGTCAACGAATATGGGGGAGAAGGCAGGCATGGGTTATTGATAGGGGACGATCAGCCATGATCACAATGAATGGCGGTGCTGGCTCGTAGGGCCGATTGCCCTCCTCCTACACCTATTTTCTATATTTCTATGTAACTCATTTAATAGAAGTTGCGTAATAGGATCTTTTGCACATTCAGTAGTACTTGGCACTTTACATACGTTGAAAAGAAAATGTTTTTTAATCAGGGCAAGTACAGTTACTGCACAGTTTACATCTCTTCACTATTGAAAATCTTTTCAGCTAAACTCCAGTTGAGGAATGATGCCTTTAATATTATACGGAAACCGATACTACTACAAATGCCAAGATTGATTAAGGATACGATTGGATGAGATTGCTCTGGTGCCTGTGAATAGGATGCTTTTATGATAGAATGTAAAGATGATTTGATGCGATGTGATGCGATGCTAATAGAGGTTAGGTGATTTGTATTTTGCTATTTCTTTTTTGTTTTTCTGTGTTTTGTTTGTGTGTATTTTGTTATGTCAATAAATGTTGAGTTAAAAAAAGAAATACAATATTTTCAGTTGTACCAATACATTGAACATTTTATAATGTTCAATGTTTATATTATGACGAATAGGAATTGAGAATTTGCTTTTTAAAATAAAAACAAAGTCCTAGGCTTTAAAAAAATTCCACTATCTTAAACTATATTAAAAGCATCACTCCATGAGATATTCAGAGACTGCAGGAGGTCCATTGGAAGTGAAGCATAACACTTAATTGTTTGTTGGTAACCAAATAGTGTTATAACCTGACAAAATCCCATGATGTTGTGTTTGCTTTTGGTATCCATGTGTACAGTTGTAAACACAAGACAAAGCATCAAGCCAGTGGGGCTGCAATATGCATGTCTTTCTGCAAGCTTCCATCATTACAGTTTGAGTCACTATCTTGGCTACAAGTTATGTTAAAACCAAATGACACATTTGTGATAAAAATAAAATCTCTGGTAATATGTCTGTGGTCAAGGCTGCAGCTTATTTGATTTCCTGATCCTGCTAGTTGCTGCACTTGTGATTTTGGCCACAAAGCTGGAGTAACTCAGCAGGACAGGCAGCATCTCTGGAGAGAAGGAATGGGTGACGTTTAGGGTTGAGACCCGTCTTCAGTCTGAAGAAACGTCACCCATTCCTTCTCTCCAGAGATGCTGCCTGACCCGTTGAGTTACTCCAGCATTTTGTGTCTATCATCGGTTTAATCCAGCATCTATATTTCCTTCTTACATACTTGTGATTTTTAAAAAAGAATTGAATTCTATCTATCTCTGCCTTAATATTTTCCAATGACGGCCTACACAGCCTTTTGTGTTCACAACTCGTGTTAAATGAAAGAGATTTGGAACCTTCTACCCATCATGCACAGTGAAGGTACACAAAAATGCTGGAGAAACTCAGCGGGTGCAGCAGCATCTATGGAGCGAAGGAAATAGGCAACGTTTCGGGCCAAAACCTTCTTCAGACTGATAGGGAGTTGGGGGGGGGGTGGGGGGTGGGGGGTGGGCGGGGAGAAGACAGGAAAAAGGAGGAGGAGCCCGAGGGCTGAGGAAGAGATAGGAAGGGGAGGAGACAGCAAGGCCTAACAAAATTGGGAGAATTCAATGTTCATGCCACCAGGATGCAGACTGCCCAAGTGCTGTTCCTCCAATTTCCCGGTATTGCTTGCTCTGGCCATGGTGGAGACCCAGGACAGAGAGGTCGGATATGGAATAGGAGGGGGAGTTGAAGTGCTGTGCCACCGGTAGGTCAAGTTGGTTATTGCGGACATGCACAGAGTGACGCTTGCTGAACTTCCACCCATCATGCACGGAGTGATGCTTCCTGACCTTCTACCCATCATGCACGGAGTGATGCTTCCTGACCTTCTACCCATCATGCATGGAGTGATGCTTCCTGATCTTCCACCCATCATGCATGATGCTTCCTGACCTTCCACCCATCATGCACGGACTGATGCTTGCTTACCTTCCACCCATCATGCACGGAGTGATGCTTCCTGACCTTCTACCCATCATGCATGGAGTGATGCTTCCTGATCTTCCACCCATCATGCATGATGCTTCCTGACCTTCCACCCATCATGCACGGACTAATCCTTCCTGACCTTCCACCCATCATGCATGGAGTGATGCTTCCGGACCTTCCACCTATCATGCACGGAGTGATGCTTCCTGACCTTCCACCCATCATGCATGATGCTTCCTGACCTTCCACCCATCATGCATGGAGTGATGCTTGCTGATCTTCCACCCATCATGCATGGAGTGATGCTTCCCAGGGCTGCCAACATTGGGTGAGAGTTGGGAGTGAGAAATTGTGACAGACCCAGCCTGAGGGAGCATAGCGACCGGCGGGGGGGGAGGAGGGTGTCCCCCTCCCATTGGTACGGAACTTTTGCATTTTTCAGCTTGAAATTGTGCAATATGGTGCATACTGAATCGAGTCTTTTAACTAACACTTGAATGCAATATAAATGCTTTAAATTGGATTGGAGCGGTTTTGAAAGGGGGGAGGCTGAGCGATCACTGACCTTGGGGGTACCCGGTGAGGGAGGGGAGCATCCGAGTGGGGAGAGGGTGTGGAAGAAGGGTGTCCCCTCACCCAGGGTAGGAACTTTTTGAAATTTGATGTATTAAAATCATGTGTTAATGCATTGCAGAAGTATGATTTCAATGTTTTTTGTATGAAGTATTTTTAAGAGGTAACCTTTTAAGGGGTAACTTTATCCACACAAAGGGTGATGGGTGCATGGAACAAGCTGCCAGAGGAGGTAGTTGAGGCAGGGACCATCCCAACATTTAAGTAAAAGTTAGACTGATACATGGATAGGACAGGTTTGGAGGATGGAGCAAAAGCAGGTAGCGCAGCTGGGACATGTTGGCGGGTGTGGGCAAGTTGCGCCGAAGGGCCTGTTTTCACACTGTATCACTCTATGACTACATTGTACCTCCACCATGAATGAATGCTTCAAAATCAAGTGATCGAGTTTTATTGCCATATACTCAAGCATGGAAACATAGAAAATAGTGCAGGAATAGGCCATCGGCCCTTCGAGCCAGCACTGCCATTCAATATGATCATGGCTATTCATCTAAAATCAGTACCTCTTTCCTGTTTTTTTCCCCATATCCCTTGATGTCGTTAGCCCCAAGAACTAAATGTAACTCTCTCTTGAAAGCATCCAGTAAATTGGCCAGCACTGCCTTTTGTGACAGAGAATTCCACAGATTCACAACTCTCTGTGTGAAGAAAGTTTGTCCTCATCTCAGTCCTAACTGCCCCCCCCTTTATTCTTAAACTGTGACCCCTGGTTCTGAACTCCCCCAACATCGGGAACATTTTTCCTGAAGTTACAGTAAGTGAAAATCTATCAGGCAAGCAGGATGCTTTCTCCAACCACCCCCATTTGAAGTCCACTATCTTCCACCGTTTCCACCCAGTGCTTGGTACTTACTTCCAGCAGCCACTGGTTGTCCTCCTTGATGCACCGAGCCGCAGCCTGATCCATGCCGGTCACCTGGGCGAATTTGGCACAGAGGCTCTCACGGCAGCGGCGTAACGCTTCCGACGCCTTGCACTGAGGCTGCTCCATGGCCGGAGCTGCAGTGAGCGACTCGCCAGCCCGGCAAACACTCGCCAGCCCCGCTCCCCGTCCGCATCTGTCCCCGCCGCTGCTTCTGCTTCCAACACAGCCCATGCAGTTGATATGAGTTTTGAAATTTTCGTTGATCACTTAATTTCTCACAAGAGAGCGAGAGAAATTTGTGATCAGCGTGAGAAGTTGGCGAAATGAGTGATTCTCACGCTCAATGCATGGGAGTTGGCAGCCCTGCCTCTCTATCCCCCTCTCTCTCCCCCTCTCTCTCTCTCCCCTCTCTCTCTCCCCCTCTCTCCCCCCCTCTCTCCTCCCTCTGTCCCCCTCTCTCATCCCTCTCTCTCTCCCACTCTCTCCCTCCCCTCTCTCCACCTCTCTTTCTGTCCCCTCTCTCTCCCTCCCACCTCGCTCTCATCCCTCTCCCCTCTCTCTCCCGCTCTCTCTCCCCTCTATCTCTTCCCTACCCCTCTCTTTCTCCTCAATCTTTCCCTCTCTGTCTCTCCTCTCACCCCTCTCTCTCCCGTCTCCTCCCTCACTCTCTCCCCTTCCCTCTCTCTTCTCTCTTCCCCCTCTCTCCCTCCCACCTCACTCTCCCCCTCTCTCTCGTCCCCTCTCCACTCTCTCCCCCTCTCCTCTCTCTCCCTCTCCCCTCTCTTTCCCCTAACTCTCTCTCCCCTAACTCTCTCTCCCCCTCACCCTCTTCTCTCTCTATCTCTTTCTCCCCCTCACTTCCTCCCTCTCCCCCTCTATCACCCCCTCTCTCCCTCTCCACACACTCTCCCCCCTCCCTCTTTGTCTCTCCTCTCTCTCTCCTCCATTTCTCCCTCCCACCTCACCCTCCCCGTGCTTTCTCTCCCCTCTCTCTTTCTCCTGTCTCTATCTCCTCTTTCTCTTTGCCCCCCATCTCTCTCTCTTTCCGCCGGTGGACGACATCGTCGGGAGCTCGCAGGTCACAGGTTGGTGACCTGTTTTTCTGGGGCTCCCGCAACTACAGCTGCGTCCGCTGGATTGGAGGGCGGCAGCTTCGGCAGCTTCGGCCACCCCGGGCCGCGGGGTTTGAACCGGCCCGTCGCGGACGGAGCTCGGATTCAGCCGCGGGACTGACTTACCATCACCCGGCGGGGCCACAACATCAGAAGCCTGGATCGCCTCAGCGCAGAGGGAAAACAAAGAGGGAATAGACAGAGACTTTAAGACTTTTGCCTCCATCACAGTGAGGAGGTGCCTGGTGAACTCACTGTGGTGGATGTTAATTTGTGTTTATTGTGTGTTTTGTTATTTATTATGTGTATGACTGCAGGCAACGAAATTTCGTTCAGACCGAAAGGTCTGAATGACAATAAAGGAATCTAAGTCTAAATCTAAGTCTTACCCCCTCTCTCCCTCTTCCCCCTCTCTCTTTTGGCACCCCTCTCTCTTACCCCTCTCTCTCCCATTCTCTCTTCCCTCTCATCCCTCTTTCTCTTCCCCCCGTCTCCCACCTCACTCTCCCCCTACCTCTCTCTTACCCCTCTCTCCATCTTCTCTCTCTCCATTCACCCCCCTCTGTCTCTCCCCTTTCTCTCTCCCCCGTCTCCTTCCCCTCTCTCTCTCTCTCTCCACCTCCCTTTGAGAGTCTCTGTGCCGAAGCCAGCGGCGCAGCGCTTCCGACGCCTCCGACGGTCCGGGACTCTTGCACTGCGGCTGCTCCATGGCCGGAGTTGCAGCGAGCGACTCGCCAGCCCCGCAAACACTGGCCAGCCCCGACTCCCCGCATCTGTATCCACCCGCTGCTTCCATCCCTCCCTCAGCACCGGCTCTCCAACACCCGCAGACCATGCAGTTTATATGAGTTTTGAAATCGTTGATCACAGAATTTCTCACCACAGAGCGTGAGAAATTTCTGATCAGCGTGAGGGCGTGAGAGTTTATTCAAATGCGTGATTTTCACGCTAAAAGCGTGAGAGTTGGCAGCCCTGTGCTTCCTGACCTTCCACCCATCATGCACGGAGTGATGCTTCCTGACCTTCTACCCATCATGCATGATGATTCCTGACCTTCCACCCATCATGCACGGACTGATGCTTCATGACCTTCCATCCATCATGCACAGAGTAATGCTTGCTGACCTTCCATCCATCATTCATAGAGTGATGCTTCCTGACCTTCCACCCATCATGCATGGAGTGATGCTTCCTGACCTTCCACCCATCATGCATGGAGTGATGCTTCCTGACCTTCCACCCATCATGCACGGAGTGATGCTTCCTGACCTTCCACCCATCATGCATGGACTGATGCTTCCTGACCTTCCATCCATCATGCATGGAGTGATGCTTCCTGACCTTCCACCCATCATGCAAAGTGATGCTTGATGACCTTCCACCCATCATGTAGAGTGATGCTTGCTGACCTTCCACCCATCATGCACGATGCTTGCTGACCTTCCACCCATCATAGAAACATAGAAATTATATTCAGGAGTAGGCCATTCGGCCCTTCGAGCCTGCACCGCCATTCAATATGATCATGGCTGATCATCCAACTCAGTATCCCGTACCTGCCTTCTCTCCATACCCTCTGATTCCTTTAGCCACAAGGGCCACATCTAACTCCATCTTAAATATAGCCAATGAACTGACCTCGACTACCCTCTGTGGCAGAGAGTTCCAGAGATTCACCACTCTCTGTGTGAAAAAAGTTCTTCTCATCTCGGTTTTAAAGGATTTCCCCCTTACCCTTAAGCTGTGACCCCTTGTCCTGGACTTCCCCAACATCGGGAGCAATCTTCCTGCATCTAGCCTGTCCAACCCCATAAGAATTTTGTAAGTTTCTATAAGATCCCCTCTCAATCTCCTAAATTCTAGAGAGTATAAACCAAGTCTATCCAGTCTTTCTTCATAAGACAGTCCTGACATCCCAGGAATCAGTCTGGTGAA
>JAXLNO010001537.1:155732-239187 GCA_038087875.1 Malacoraja senta
GTGAGTGTGAGTGAGTGAGTGAGTGAGTGAGTGAGTGAGTGAGTGAGCGAGGTGAAGAGTGAGTGAGAGTTAATGGGAGAGTGAGAGTGAGTGAGTCAGATTGAGTGTCGGTGAATGAGAGTGAGTGAGTGAGTGAGAGATGTAATGTAAATAAAGTTGAAGCGGGAGATGTAATGTAAATGCCAGCGCCTCTTGAGGCCAGGAGACCTGTAGTCCAGGATAGAGACCTGTAGCCCAGGATAGAGACCTGTAGTCCAGGGTAGAGACCTGTAGCCCAGGATAGAGACCTGTAGCCCAGGATAGAGACCTGTAGCCCAGGATAGAGACCTGTAGCCCAGGATAGAGACCTGTAGCCCAGGATAGAGACCTATAGCCCAGGATAGAGACCGGTAGCCCAGGATGGAGTCCTGTAGCCCAGGATAGAGACCTATAGCCCAGGATAGACCTCTGAAGCCGGGGATAGGCCAACTTTAGACAGACATGAGAAACCTAGATGGAGGAGCCAGTCTCCCAGAAGCAAGAAATTGTCTCCCAGAAGGAGCCAATCCCGCAGATGACACGATTCGCCGAGACGCAGCGAGATGCAGCAGCTAGTCTCCCCGATGAAGTGAGAGGCAACGAGACAGAACCCTTGCGTTTCTAGGTTTTGAGGTGAAAGTGGAAACAGCAACACTCTTAATTGATTCTAATGTAAAACTTTATGTGGATATTAAAGCTCATTAGAAGAATTTAAATTGAATTCAAAATATTATTGAAGGAAACTACATGGAAAATGTACAAATGTTCTGCTGAATTAAATGAAGCCAAATCTAAATGGCTTTAGATTTGCAATTTAGTAAATAGTATTGTATTTTCATTTATATGCCGTGGACGTACACGTAAATGAAACCCCAAAGTTGAAGGATGAGATGTAACGTTTGTATTTGTCATCAATATTAGTATTGAAAATAGTTTGTTATCCACATTAAATTGATTCAAGTTTAAATTTATTAGTATTGAAAAAATTGTGACCTCAAATTTGAAGGGGGAGATGTAATGTAAATGTCAGCGCCTCTTGAGGCCAGGAGTACAAGGTGGCGAGTTGGCGTGTGCCTCGTGACTGAGGTCAAGTGGGCTTCTAGAAGTTTCTGTTAGTTGTTGGAAACAAACTCTTCTTACAAGATGTCATAGTTGTCAGACCGTATTCATTGTGCTAGTCACAACATGGTTGGACAGCAGACATTACAGAGTGTGAGTGAGTGGGAATGTGGGTGAGTGAGAGTGAGTGAGAGAGTGGGGTGAGAGAGAGAGTGAGTGTGTGGGTGGGTGAGTGTGGGTGTTGAGTGAGTGAACGGTGAGAGAGTGGGTGGGTGAGTGCGTGGGTGAGTGAAGAGTGAGAGTGGGTGAGTGAAGAGTGAGTGAGTGAAGATTGAGTGAGTGAGAGTAAGTGAGTGAGAATGACTGAGTGGGTGAGTGAGAGTGTGAAAGTGAGTGAGTGCCATGAGAGTGAGAGGCAGTGAGTGAGTGGGAGTGAGTGGGAGTGACTCAGATTGTGAGTGAGTTGATGAGTGCAAGTGAGTGTGCGTGAGTGAGTAAGACTGAGTGGGTGTACTGTGAGTGTGGGTGAGTGAGGAGTGAGTGAGTGAGTGTGAGTGTGTGTGTGTGGGTGAGTGAAGAGCGAGAGTGAGGGAGTGGGTGAGTGAGAGTGAGTGAGTGAGTGTGAGAGTGAGTGAGAGTGTGGGTGAGTGAGTGAGAGTGAGTGGGTGATAGAGAGTGAGTGAAGAGTGAGTGAGAATGAGTGATCATGGGTGAGAGTGAGTGATTGTGGGTGAGTGAGAGAGTGAGTGGGTGTGACTGAGATTGTGAGTGAGTTGATGAGTGCAAGTGAGTGTGTGTGAGTGAGTAAGACTAAGTGGGTGTATAGTGAGTGTGGGTGAGTGAGGAGTGAGTGAGGATGAGTGAGTGTGTGGGTGAGTGAATAGCGAGAGTGAGGGAGTGAGTGAGTGAGAGTGAGTGTGTGAGTGTGAGAGTGAGTGAGAGTGTGGGTGAGTGAGCGAGTGAGTGAGAGTGGGTGAGAGAGAGTGAGTGAAGACTGAGTGAGAATGAGTGATCGTGGGTGAGAGTGAGTGATTGTGGGTGAGTGAGAGCGAGCAAGTGGGTGAGAGGGTTTGAGTAAGTGAATAGTGGTTGAGTGGGTGAGTGAAGATGAGTGAGAGTGGGTGAGAGAGTGAGTAGGTGAATGAGAGTGGGTGAGTGAATGTGAGTGTGAGTGGGTTAGTGTGACCATGAGTGAGAGAAGAGTGATTGAGTGAACAGTGAGTGGGTGAGAGTGAGTAAGTTTGTGAGTGACTGAAACTGAGTGAGAGGGTAGTGAAGAGTGTGAGTGAGAGAGTGAGTGAGTGAGTGGGTGTGAGAGTGTAAGTGAGTGAATGCGTGTGTGTGTGAGAGTGAGAGAGTGAGAGTGAGAGTGTGGGAGAGTGAAGAGTGAGTGAGTGAGAGTGAGTGGGTAAGAGATTGTGAGTAAGTGAAAAGTGAGTGTCGGTGAGTGAGAGTGGGAGTGAGAGTGTGAGTGCGACAGTGAGTGAAGAGTGGTTGTGAGTGGGTGAGTGAAGAGTGAATGGGTGAGAGTGAGTGAGAGTGAGGGAGTGAGAGAGTGTGAGTGAGAGAGTGAGTGTGTGAGTGTGAGAGTGAGTGTGTGGATGAGAGTGAGTGAGAGTGAATGAGAGTGAGAGTGAGTGGGTGAGTGAGAGTGAGTGACAGGGTGGGTGAGTGTGAGTGGGTTAGTGAGAGCGAGTGAAGAGTGAGTGAGCGGTGATTGACAGCGAGTGAGAGTTTGAGTGGGTGAGTGCAAGTGAGTGAGTGTGAGTGGGTGAGAGTGAGTGAGAGTGGAGTGACAGTGTGGGTGAGTGACAGTGTGAGTGAGTGAGTGTGAGTAGGTGAGTGAGGAGTGAGTGGTGAGTGAAGAGTGAGCATGTGAGTGAGAGCAAGTGAGAGAGTGTGTGAGTGAGTGAGTCAGCGAAGAATGAGTGAGAGAGTGAGTGGGTGAGTGTGTGGGCGATTGAAGTGAGAGAGAGTGGGTGAGAGAGTGGGTGAGTGAGAGTGAGTGTGAGAATGTGTGTGTGAGAGTGAGTGAGAGTGAATGAGAGTGCGTGAGAGTGAGTGGGTGGAGTGAGTGAGAGTGAGTGAGTGAATGCGTGAGCGTGAGTGAGAGAGTGTGAGTAAGTGAGAGTGAGTGAATGGTGAGTGAGAGTGAGTGGGTGAATGAGAGTGGGTGTGAGAGTGAGTGACTGTAAGTCGGTGTGAGAGTTAGTGGGTGAGTAAGAGTGAGAGGATGAGTGATTGAAGAGTGAGTGAGTGTGACAGTGAGTAAAATTGTGAGTGAGTGAGAGAGTGAATGAAGAATGTGAGTGAGAGTGAATGAGTGGGTGAGTGACAGTGAGAGTGAGTGTGCATGATAGTGAGACAGTGAGTGAGTGGGTGAGAGTGAGTGAGTGGGTGAGTGTGGGGTGACTCAAGAGTGAGTGAATGAATGAGAGTGAGTGAATGTGACTGGGTGAGTGACTGAGAGTGAGGGTGTGAGTGAAGAGTGAGCGGGTGAGTGAGTGAGTGTGAGTAAGTGAGTGAGTGAGTTAGTGTGTGGGTGACTGAAGAGTGAGTGGGGGTGAGAGAGTGAGTGGGTGAGAGTGAGTAAGAGTGAGTGAGAGTGTGGCTGAGTGAGTGAGAGTGAGTGATAGTGGGTGAGTGAGAGAGTGAGTCAGTGAATGGGTGAGATTGAGTGAGAGTGAATGAGATAGTGAGTAAGTGAATAAGAGTGAGTGAGTGAGTGAGTGGGAGTGAGTGAGAGTGAGAGTGTGGGTGAGTGAGTGTGAGTGGGTGAGTGAGAGTGAGTGAGTGAGAATGAGTGAGTGAAGAGCGAGTGAATGGTAGTGAGAGAGTGAGTGAGTGAGTGGGTGAGTGAGTGAGTGAGTGAGTGAGTGAGTGAGTGAGTGAGTGTGAGAGTGGGTGAGTGGGAGTGCGAATCAGTGAATGGGTGAGATTGAGTGAGAGTGAATTAGATAGTGAGTAAGTGAATAAGAGTAAGTGAGTGTGAGTGAGTGAGTGTGAGTGAGTGTGTGAGTGTGAGTGAGTGTTAGTGAGTAAAGAGTGAGCGAATGAATGAGAGTGAGTATGAGTGGGTGAGTGACTGAGAGTGAGTGGGCGAGTGAAGAGTGAGTGAGTGAGTGAGTGAGTGAGTGAGTGAGTGAGTGAGTGAGTGAGTGAGTGAGTGAGTGAGGGTGAGTGAGTGAGTGATTGTGAGTGAGTGGGTTAGTGTGTGGGTGAGTGAAGTGAGTGGGTGAGTGAAGAGTGAGTGTGACAGAGTGAGTGAATGATAGTGAGACTGTGAGTGAGAGTGGATGTGAGATAATGAGTGTGGGTGCGAGTGAGTGAGAGTGTGGGTGGGTGAGTGAGTGAATGAGAGTGAGAGTGAGTGAGTGGGGAGTGGGTGAGTGAGAGAGTGAGAGTCAGTGAATGGGTGAGATTGAGAGCGAATGAGATAGTGAGTGAGTGAATAAGATTGAGTGAGTGGCAGTGAGAGTGAGTGAGAGTGTGGGTGGAGTGAGTGTGTGGGTGAGTGAGAGTGTGAGTGAGAATGAGTGAGTGAAGAGCGGGTGAGAAGTAGTGAGAGAGTGTGAATGAGTGAAGAATGTGAGAGAGAGTGAGTGAGAATGAGTAAATGAGTGTGAGAGTGAGTGAATGTGAGTATGAGTGGGTTAGTGTGACCATGAGTGAGAGAAGAGTGATTGTGCATGAGTGGGTGAGAGTGAGTAAGTGTGTGAGTGACTGAAACTGAGTGAGAGGGTGAGTGAAGACTGAGTGAGAGAGTGAGTGAGTGGGTGAGTGAGAGTGGAAGCGAGAGTGGAATGAGTGTGTGTGAGTTAGTGAGAGTGAGAGTGTGTGGGAGAGTGAAGAGTGAGTGAGAGAGAGAGAGTGAGTAAGAGATTGTGAGTAAGTGAATAGTGAGAGTGAGTCGGTGAGTGAGAGTGAGAGTGTGAGTGCGACAGTGAGTGAAGAGTGGTTGTGAGTGTGTGCGTGAAGAGTGAATTGATGAGAGTGAGTGAGAGTGAGGGAATGAGAGAGTGTGAGTGAGAGAGTGAGTGAGTGAGTGGTGAGTGTGAGAGTGATTGTGTGGATGAGAGTGAGTGAGAGTGAATGAGTGAGAGTGGGTGAATGAGAGTGAGTGACAGTGTGGGTGAGTGTGAGTGGGTGAGTGAGAGTGAGTGAAGAATGAGTGAGAGTTGAGTGAGGTGATTGACAGCGAGTGAGTGTGAGTGAGTGAAGGTGAGTGACAGTGTGGGTGAGTGACAGTGTGGGTGAGTGAGTGTGAGTGGGTGAGTGAGTGAGAGTGAGTGGCTGAGTTAAGAGAGAGCATGTGAGTGAGAGTGAGTGAGAGAGTGTGAGAGTGGTCAGTGAGAATGAGAGAGGGAGTGATGGGGTGAGTGTGTGGGCGAGTGAAGAGTGAGAGAGAGTGGGTGAGACAGTGGTTGAGTGAGAGTGAGTGAGTGTGGTTGATGTGTGTGACTGAGTGAAGAGTGAGCGAGTGTGTGAGCTTGAGTGAGAGTGAGAGAGTGTGAGTAAGTGAGAGTGAGGAATGGGTGAGTGAGAAGTGAATGGGTGAATGAGAGTGGGTGTGAGACTGCGTGTGTGTGAGAGTGAGAGTGAATGAGAGAGTGAGTGAGTGAGTGAGTGCATGAGTGTGGTTGATGTGTGTAACTGAGTGAGTGAAGAGTGAGCGATGTGTGTGAGCGTGAGTGAGAGTGAGTGTGAGTAAGTGAGAGTGAGTGAATGGGTGTGAGAGTGAGTGGGTGAATGAGAGTGGGTGTGAGACTGAATGACTGTAGTGCGTGAGTGAGAGTTAGGGTGAGTAAGAGGTGTGAGGGTGAGTGAGTGTGAGTGTGAGTGGGTGAGTGAGAGGGGTGAGTGTGGCAGTGAGTAAATTATGAGTGAGCATGTGAGTGAGTGATAGTGAGTGAGTGAAGAGCGAGTGAGTGGTAGTGAGAGAGTGTGAGTGAGTGAGAGAGTGAATTAAGAAATATGAGTGAGAATAAGTGAGTGGGAGTGAGTGGGTGAATGACAGTGAGAGTGAGTGAGTGTGCATGATAGTGAGTGAGTGGGTGAGTGTGAGTGTGAGTGAGTGAGTAAAGAGTGAGTGAATGAATGAGCGTGACTAAATGTGACTGGGTGAGTGACTGAGAGTGAGTGAGTGTGAGTGGGTGAGGAAAGAGTGAGGTGTGAGTGAGACAGTGAGTGTGTGAGAGTGAGTGAGTGTGTTAGTGTGTGGGTGAGTGAAAGAGTGAGTGAGTGAGAGTGAGTGGTGAGAGAGTGAGTAAGAGTGAGTGAGAGTGAGTGAGAGTGTGGCTGAGTGTGTAAGAAGTGAGGGATAGTGGGAGTCAGTGAATGGGTGAGATTGAGTGAGAGTGAATGAGATAGTGAGTAAGTGAATAAGAATGAGTGAGTGAGAGTGTGGGTGAGTGAGTGTGTGGGTGAGTGAGAGTGAGTGAGGTGAGTGGAATGAGTGAGTGAAGAGTGAGTGAATGGTAGTGAGAGTGAGTGAAGTGTGAGAGTGAGTGAGTGAGAGAGGTGAATGAGAGTGTAAGAGAGTGAGTGGCATGAGAGTGAGGCAATGAGTGAGTGAGTGGGAGTGAGTGAGTGGGAGTGAGAGGTGAGTGAAGAGTGAGTGAGTGAGAGATGAGTGAGAGTGAGTAATAGAGAGAGGGTGAGAGGTGGGTGAGAATTAGTGAATGGGTGAGATTGAGTGAGTGAATGAGATAGTGAGTAAGTGAATAAGAGTAAGTGAGTGGGAGTGAGTGAGTGGGAGTGAGTGGGTGCTAGTGAGTAAAGAGTGAGTGAGTGTGGGTGGGTGAGTGACTGAGAGTGAGTGGGCGAGTGAAGAGTGAGTGAGAGAGTGAGGGTGAGTGAGTGAGTGTGATGAGTGAGTGGAGTGGGTGAGTGAGACTGAGTGAATGATAGCTGAGACAGTGGGTGAGAGTGGGTGAGTGAGATAATGAGTGAGTGGGTGAGTGAGTGAGATGTGGGGTGAGTGAGTGAGTGAGAGTGAGTGAGTGGGAGTGGGGAGTGAGAGAGCGAGAGTCAGTGAATGGGTGAGATTGAGAGTGAATGAGTAGTGAGTGAGTGAATAAGATTGAGTGTGGAGAGAGTGATAGTGAGTGAGAATGTGGGTGAGTTGAGTGTGAGTGGTGAGTGAGAGTGAGTGAGAATGAGTGAGTGAAGAGTGAGTGAGTGAAGTGAGTGAGTGGTAGTGAGGAGAGCGTGAGGGGAGTGAAGAGTGTGAGTGGAGTGAGTGAATGAGTGTGTGAGAGTGAGTGCGCATGAGAGTGAGACAATGAGTGAGTGATTGGATGGTGTGAGTGTGAGTGAGAGTGACAGTGTGGGTGAGTGAGTGTGTGGGGTGAGTGAGAGTGAGTGGGTGAGTGAAGTGTGAGCATGTGAGTGAGAGTGAGAGAGTGAGTGTGAGTGAGTGAGTCAGTGAAGAATGATGAGTGAGTGGGTGTGTGTGGGCGAGTGAAGAGTGAGAGAGTGGTGAAAGAGTGGGTGAGTGAGTGAGAGTGGGGGTGAGTGTGAGAATGCGCGCATGTGTGAGAGTGAGTGAGAGTGAATGAGAGAGTGAGTGAGAGTGAGTGCGTGAGAGTGAGTGAGAGTGTGGTTGAGTGAGTGAGTAAAGAGTGAGTGAGTGTGAGCATGAGTGAGAGTGTGAGTTAGTGAGTATGAGTGAATGGGTGAGTGAGAGTGAGTGGGTGTGAGAGTGAGTGACTGTAAGTGGGTGAGTGAGAGTTAGTGGTGAGTAAGAGTGAGATCGTGAGTGTTAGTGTGAGTGGGTGAATGTGAGTGAGTAAATTATGAGTGAGCGTGTGAGTGAGTGAGAGTGAGTGAGTGAAGAGCGAGTGAGTGGTAGTGAGAGAGTGGGAGTGAGTGAATGAAGAATGTGAGTGAGAGTGAGTGAGTGGGAGTGGTGGTGAATGACAGTGAGTGAGTGAGTGTGCATGATAGTGAGACAGTGATGTGAGTGAGTGAGTGTGAGTGAGAGTGAGTGAGGGGGTTAGTGTGTGGGTGAGTGAAGTGTGAGTGGGTGAAATGAGAGAGAGTGAGTGGGTGAGAGTGAGTAAGAGTGTGAGAATGAGTGAGAGTGTGAGAGTGGGTGATGAGAGTCAGTGAATGGGTGAGATTGAGTGAGAGTGAATGAGATTCAGTGAGTGAATAAGAGTGAGTGAGTGAGTGGGATGAGTGAGTGAGAGTGTGGGCGAGTGAGTGTGAGTGGGGTGTGAGTGGAAGTGTGATGTGATTGAGAGTGGCTGATTGAGAATGTAAGAGTGAGTGTGCATGAGTGAACAATGAGTGAGCAAGCGTGTGAGTGTGAATGGGTGAGATTGTGTGAGAGTGAATGATATAGTGAGAGTGAATAAGAGTGAGTGATTGGGAGTAAAGTGGGGCGAGTGAGTGTAGTGTGAGTGTGAGTGAGTGAGAGAGTGGGCGATGAGAATGTAAGAGTGAGTGTGATGAGTGAGAAAATGAGTGAGCAAGCATGAGTGAGTGTGAGTGAGTGAGTGTGAGTGAGAGTGAGTGAGTGTTAGTGAGTAAGATTGAGTGAATGAATGAGAGTGAGAGTGTGAATGCATGATTGACTGAGAGTGAGTGGGTGAGTGAAGGTGAGTGAGTGAGTGAGTGTGAGTGTGTGTGAGTGAGTGAGTGAGTGTGAGTGAGTGGGTTAGTGTGTGGGTGAGTGAAGAGTGAGAGTGGGTGAGTGAAGAGTGAGAGTGGGTGAGTAAGAAATGATGAGTGGGTGAGAATGAGTGAGAGTGTGGGTGAGTGAGTGAGAGTGAGTGAGAGAGTGAGAGTCAGTGAGTGGGTGAGATGGAGAGTGAATGAGATAGTGATTGAGTCAATAAGATTGAGTGAGTGGGAGCAAGTGAGAGTGAGGGTGAGTTAGTGTGAGTGGTGTGGTGAGAGGCGTGAGTGAAATAAGTGAGTGAAGAGCGGGAGGAGTGGTAGTGAGAGTGTGAGTGAGTGAGAGAGTGAGTGAAGAGTGTGAGTGAGAGGGTGGGTGAATGAGGTGTGAGTGAGTGTGCATGAGGGTGAGACAATGAGTGAGTGAGTCGTGAGTGAGTGAGTGAGTGAGTGTGAGCGAATTAGTGAGTAAAGAGTGAGTGAATGAATGAGAGTGAGTGAGTGGGTGAGTGACTGAGAGCGGTGGTGAGTGACTGAGAGTGAGTGGGTGAGTGTAGAGTGAGAGAGTGAGTGTGAGTGAGTCGGTTAGGTGTGGGTGAGTGAAGAGTGAGAGTGGGTGAGCGAGAGTGAGTGTGAATAAGAGTGGGTGAGTGAGAGAATGTGTGAGTGGGTGTGGGTGAGTGAGTGTGGTTGAATGAGTGAGAGTGAGTGAGGTGAGTGGGTGAGTGAGAATAAGAGAATGGGTGAGATTGAGTGAGAGTCAATGAGATAGTGAGTGCGTGAATAAGAGTGAGTTGAGTGAGTGAGATTGAGTGAGAGTGTGGGTGAGTGATTGTGGTGGTGAGTGAGAGTGAGTGAAGAGTGGAGTGAGTGAGAGTGCGTGGGTCAGTGAGAGTGAGTGAGTGAGATTGGGTGACTATGAGTGGGTGGGTGAGTGAGAGTGTGAGAGTAAGTGAGTGAAGAGCGAGTGAGTGGTAGTGAGAGAGTGTGAGCGTGAGACAGTGAGTGAATAGTGTGAGTGAGAGTGAGTGAAGATGAGGTGAGAGTGGGTGAATGACAGTGTGAGAGTGAGTGGGTGTGCATGAGAGTGACAAAATGATGTGAGTGAGTGAGTGTGGGTGCGTAAAGAGTGAATGAATGAGAGTAAGAGTGTGACTGGGTGAGTGACTGAGAGTGAGTGAGTGGGTTAGTGAGAGTGAGTAAAGAGTGAGTGAATGAATGAGAGTGAGTGAGTGAGTGAGTGTGACTGGGTGAGTGACTGAGAGTGAGTGAGTGGTTAGTGAGTGCATGTGAAGATTGAGAATGGGCGAATGAGACTGAGCGAAGAGTGAGTGAATGATAATGCGACAGTAAGTAAGAGTGGGTGAGTGAGAGAATGAGTGGGTGAGAGTGAGTGAGAATGAGTGAGAGTGTGGGTGAGTGAGTGAGTGAGAGTGAATGAGTGAGAGTGGGTGATAGAGTGAGAGTCAGTGAATGGGTAAGATTGAGTGAGAGTGAATGAGATAATGAGTGAGTGGATGTGAGTGAGTGGGTGAGTGAGTGAGTGTGGGTGAGTGAGAGTGAGTGGGTGAGTGAGAGTGCGTGAGAGTGTGGGTGAGTGAGAGTGAATGAGTGAAGTGAGTGAGTGAGAGATTGAGAGTGAGTGACTATGTGGGTGAGTGAGTGAGAGTGAGTGAGTGAAGAGCAAGTGAGTGGATGAGAGTGTGGGTGAGTGAGAGATTGGATAAGAGTGGGTATGAGTTAGTGAGAGTGAGAGCGATGGGTGTGTGAGAGTGGGTGTGAGACTGAATGAATGTGAGTGGGTTAGAGAGTGTGAGTAGGTGAGTGAGCAAAAAGTGACTTGAATGATTGAGTGAGTGAAGAGTAGAGTGAGTGGGCTGCGTGAAGTGAGTGAGAGTGAGAGTGAGAGTGAGTGGGTGAGTAATATAGTGAGTGAAGAGAGTGAGTGAGAGTGCATGGGTGAATGAGAGTGCAAGTGTGATGGTGAGTGACAGAGTGAGTGAAGAGTGTGAGTGAGAGAGTGAGTGATAGTGAGTGTGAGAGAGAGTGAGTAAGTGTGAGAGAGAGTGACTGAAGAATGTGAGTGAGTGAGTGAATGAAGAGTGTGAGTGAGAGTGAGTGAGTGTGAGCGAGAGTGCAAGTGAAAATGAGTGAGTGGTCGCGTGCGAGTGAGAGAGACAGTGATTGGGTGAGCGTGAGAGAGTGGGAGTGTGAATGAGTGGGCGTGAGAGAGTGAGTGAGTGAGTGAGTGTGTGGTGGAGTGAGAGTGAGGGTGAGTGAGAGAGTGAGAGAGTGTGAGTGAGTGAGAGTGGGTGAGTGCGAGTTACCCGGATGTGGTGTCGAAGGACGAGATGCCGAAGCAAAGAAGTGGAAGCCAATTAAACCGAACGGAAAACGATGCCGAAATGCCAAATAACCGAAAGGGCGCAAGGGTGAGTGGGTGAGTGAGAGTGCGTGAGAGTGTGGGTGAGTGAGAGTGAGTGAATGAGTGAAGTGAGTGAGTGAGAGATTGAGGTGAGTGACTATGTGGGTGAGCCAAATAACGAACGGACACAAGAATGAAAAGCTAAATAACCGAAAGGGCGAGACGCCTAAAAGCAACAAACCAAATGGAAACGACAACGAAAAGCCAAATAACGGACATGATGTCACCAGGGGCTGGGATTTATCAGCGATTGGTCCAGAACCCCGCGTCCCTCACATCACTGCCGGGGGAGACAGAAGGGTGGGGATCATTTTTAATTTTCCTTCGCTACCTTTGGTCTTTCCTAAATATAAAATAAAACCCCGTGTGATTGGTACTTTCGGTTTCTTTAACAAAATAATAATACAAATTGGTTCCATTGATATTTACAGCAACTGTAACAATTATATTTTGACTACCACAATACATTTACGTACACTACCGTGCATCTTGAAGGCCACTGGTCCTTTTGGGTGTGAATCGAGAAACCAGACGAAAATTATGACTGATTTTTAAATAATATCTTAGCTCACTGAGTCAGCTCACTGATATGAGTAAGTGTGAATCGGCGTGAGTTAGTGTCAGCGTGCACACCCGAGAGATGGGAAGTGTCCACGCTGCGCTGCCTCGTGTCTTTATTCCCAGTAAGCAGAATTCTTCGAACCTCCGTTGACCCCCAGCTGAGGCAGTGGGCGGCCGTGGCTGGAGAGCACTGACCCGGGGAAGAGAGTGCGGGCTGTCCCAAAGGTTGAGCTCCTTCGGCCGCTTACACAACGGGACAGGCAGTATCTCTGGAGAGAAGAAATGGGTGACGTTTCGGTTCAAGACCAATCAGAGTGAACTGAAGTCTCGTCGGTGAGAGTACTTGTGATTGTCTGAAGATGGGTCTCTACCCGAAAAGTCACCCATTCCTTCTATCCAGAGATGATGTCTGTCCCGCTGCATTACTCCAGCATTTTGTGTCTATTTGTCAGTGTGTACCAGCATCAGCAGTATCTTCCCACACAAGAATGCCCGGGGCTGGAGGGTGACACTGGGCACTCTGTAACCGAGAACCAAGGTGTAAGAAGCCGAAGGAGCGCATCATTCGTGACAGCGCTGTCTGGCCATGGCCAAGCTCCACCTCAGCTGGAGGTCCACGGAAGTTCGAAGAATTCTGCTTACTGGGAATAAAGGCCCAAGGCAGCGTAGCGCCGACACTTCCCATCTCTCGGGCGTGCACGCTGACACTATCTCACGCCGAAACACATTTACTCATATCACTGAACCGACTCAGCAAGCTAAGGTATTCTTGAAAAAAAGTCATGTTTTTTTCGTCTGGTTTCTTGATTCACACCCAAAAGACCAGTGGCTTTCAAGATGCACGGTGGTGTATGTAAATGTATTGTGATAGTCAAAATATGATTGTTACAGTTGGTGTAAATATCTATGGAACCAAATCAGATTATTATTTTGTATAATCAACCGAAGTTCCAATCACACGAGGTCATATTTTATATTTAGGAAAGTCCAAAAGCGGCGAATGAAAATTAAAAAAATGATCCCCACCCTCCCATCTCCCCCAGCCAGTGATGTGACGGACTCGGGAGTCTGGGCCAATCACTGACAAGTCCCCCCCCCCCCCCCCGGTGACGTCATGTTTGTTATTTGGTTTTTTGGCGATGCGTCCGTTCGGTGAGTTGGCTTTTAGATGTCCTGCCCTTTCGGTTATTTGGCTTTTCGGCGATCCGCCCTTTCACTGAGTTGGCTTTTCGTTGTCATTTATGTTCCGTCAGTTGGCTCTTAGGCGTCTCACCCTTTCAGTTATTTGGTTTTTCGGCCTCGCGTTTGTCGGATTTTTGGCTTTTTGGCCTTGCGCTCTTTTGGTTATTTGACAATGAGTGAGAGTGAATGAGAGTGAGTGTGAGTTGAGAGTGTGGGTGACTGTGAGTGAGTGTGTGAGTGAGTGAGAGTGAGTGGGTGAGTGAGAGTGAATGAGAGTGAGTGTGAGTTGAGAGTGTGGGTGAGTGTGAGTGAGTGAGTGTGTGTGTGAGAGTGAATGAGAGTGAGTGTGAGTTGAGAGTGTGGGTGAGTGTGCGTGAGTGAGTGAGAGAGTGAGGGTGAGTGTGAGTGAGTGAAGAGTGTGTGAGAGAGAGGTGTGAGTAGGTAAGTGAGTGAGGGAGAGTGAGTGAGAGTGAATGGGTGAGTGAAGTGTGAGTGAGTGAGAATGCGGCTCTTTCCTTGTGCCTTTCTTTGCGGCTCTTCGGGCGTGTTGGTGGCATTGTCTGCAGGCGTGTCGGTGGCCGTGTCTGCAGGCGTGTCGGTGGCCGTGTCTGCAGGCGTGTCGGTGGCCGTGTCTGCAGGCGTGTCGGTGGCCGTGTCTGCAGGCGTGTCGGTGGCCGTGTCTGCAGGCGTGTCGGTGGCCGTGTCTGCAGGCGTGTCGGTGGCCGTGTCTGCAGGCGTGTTGGTGGCCGTGTCTGCAGGCATGTTGGTGGCCGTGTCTGCAGGCGTGTTGGTGGCCGTGTCTGCAGGCGTGTTGGTGGCCGTGTCGGTGGGCGTGTTGGGTGCCGTGTCAGTGGGCATGTTGGTGGCCGTGTCTGCAGGCGTGTCGGTGGGCATGTTGGTGGCTGTGTCTGCGGGCATGTTGGTGGCCGTGTCGGTGGGCATGTTGGTGGCCGTATCGGTGGGCATGTTGGTGGCCGTGTCTGAAGGCATGTTGGTGGCAGTGTCTGCGGGCATGTTGGTGGCCGTGTCGGCGGGCATGTTGGTGGCCGTGTCTGAAGGCATGTTGGTGGCCGTGTCTGAAGGCGTGTTGGTGGCCGTGTCGGTGGGCATGTTGGTGGCCGTGTCTGAAGGCGTGTTGGTGGCCGTGTCGGTGGGCATGTTGGTGGCCGTGTCTGAAGGCGTGTTGGTGGCCGTGTCGGCGGGCATGTTGGTGGCCGTGTCGGCGGGCATGTTGGTGGCCGTGTCTGAAGGCGTGTTGGTGGCCGTGTCGGTGGGCATGTTGGTGGCCGTGTCTGAAGGCGTGTTGGTGGCCGTGTCGGTGGGCATGTTGGTGCCGTGTCTGAAGGCGTGTTGGTGGCCATGTCGGCGGGCATGTTGGTGGCCGTGTCGGTGGGCATGTTGGTGGCCGTGTCGGCGGGCATGTTGGTGGCCGTGTCGGCGGGCATGTTGGTGGCCATGTCGGCGGGCATGTTGGTGGCCGTGTCGGCGGGCATGTTGGTGGCCGTGTCGGTGGGCATGTTGGTGGCCGTGTCGGCGGGCATGTTGGTGGCCGTGTCGGCGGGCATGTTGGTGGCCGTGTCGGCGGGCATGTTGGTGGGCATGTTGGTGGCAGTGTCTGAAGGCATGTTGGTGGCTGTGTCGGTGGGCATGTTGGTGGGCATGTTGGTGGCCGTGTCTGAAGGCATGTTGGTGGCCGTGTCGGTGGGCATGTTGGTGGCTGTGTCTGAAGGCATGTTGGTGGCCGTGTTGGCGGGCATGTTGGTGGGCATGTTGATGGCCGTGTCTGCGGGCATGTTGGTGGCCGTGTCTGAAGGCATGTTGGTGGCCCTTTCGGCCGGCGTGTCGGTGGGCGTTGTGCAGGTGTCTTTGTTGTTGTGGTCGGATGAACAAAAGCTGACGGAGTCCATTCTCTCCCCAGAGGTGCTGCTGGGCAGGGACTTGGGCTGCTCGCTGTTCTTGGGAGTGCTGTTCCTGATGACCTCCGACCCAAGAAAGAGCCTGCAAGTAGGGAGCACAATCCATCAGCACACACATCTGGAGAAGCCATGCGGTCACAGAGAGAACATGCCAACTCCACACACACACACACACACACATACATACAGCCGGAGGAGAAGGCACACGGTCACAGGGAGAATGTGCAAATCCACACATACAGGCAGCAGTCAAGGTCAGCATCAAACACATTCCTAGACTCGGCAAGGCCAGCAGCATAATCAAGGATGTCAAATCCTGGACATTCCCTCTTTTCCCCTCTCCCATCAGGCAAAATGTATAGAAGTGTGAAAACGCACAGATTCAGGGACAGTTTCTTCCCAGCTGTTATCAGGCAACTGAACTATCCTACCCCAACCTGAGAGCAGTGCTAAACTACTATCTACCTCATTGATAGTACTCCCTCTATACTCATGGGGTGAGAATCCGGAAATCAGAGGTGCAAAGGGAGTTGGGGGTTCTGGTGCAGGATTCCCAAAAAAGGTAATCAGCAAGACAAATCAGTGATAAAGAAGGCAAACGCAATGCTCGCATTTATTTCAAGAGGGCTAGAATACAAAAACAGGGATGTAATGCTGAGGCTCTATAAGGCGCTGGTCAGGCCACATTTGGAGTATTGTGAGCAATCTCGTGCACCATATCTGAGGAAGGATGTGCTGGCTATGAAGAGGGTCCAGAGGAGGTTTACGAGAATGATCCCAGGAATGAGCAGGTTAACCTATGATGAGCGTTTATGACGGCAGTGGGCCTGTACTCGCTGGAGTTCATTGAAATGCACCAAATAGTGAAAGGTTTGGACGGTGTGGATGTGGATAGGATGTTTCCACTCATGGGAGAGTCTCGGACAAGGATTCCCAGCCCGGAGTAAATTTACCGCCAGAGGGTAAATTTCGCATACCCAGGGGGTAAATTTATTGATTATGGATTTGTACCTCGTTTTTCACTTTGACTGACTGTGGTTGGTTCTGGTATACTGGTGTCTGTTCATCATTCGTTGTTCATAAATAAGTGAAATAATATTGTGATGTGTTATTAAAGTTGCCACGGTAAATGGGATGAAAAAGGTTGGCAACCCCTGGTCTAGGATCAAAGCCTCAGAATTAAAGGACATTCCTTTAAGAAGGAGATGAGGAGGAATGTCTTTAGTCAGAGGGTGGTGAATCTGTGGAATTCATTACCATAGGCGGCTGTGGAGGCCAAGTCGATGAATATATTTAAGGTGGAAATAGATAGATTCTTGATTAGAACGAGTGTCAGGGGTTATGGGGAGAAGGCAGGAGAATGGGGTTGAGAGGGAAAGATAGATCAGCCATAATTGAATGGTGGAGTAGACTTGATGGGCCGAATGGCCAAATTCTGCTCCTGTAACTTATGAGCTAGGGGTCAATGTTAACTGAGGTGTTAACATAGGATGGACAACTAAATGGGATTATGGTGATGTCCAGGATACAGAGAGTATTGCACAACATGATGAAATGATACACTGTCATCCCTTCTAAGCTTACTTTAGAGATACAGCATGGAAACAGGACGTTTAGCCCACCAAGTACGCGCCGACCAGCGATCACCCGTACACTATGTCTACCCTACTCACTGGGGGCGATTTTCAGAATTAATCTACACACCTGCACATCTTTGGAATGTGGGAGGAAATTTGAGCACCCAGAGAAAACCCACGCAGACACAGAGAGAACGTACAAACTCTAGTCCCACCTGCCTGCATTTGGCCCATATCCCTCCAAATCTTTCCTATTTCCAGACCTGTCAAAATGTCTTTTAAATCGAAGATAAGACGCAAAATGCTGGAGTAACTCAGCGGGACGGGCAGCATCTCTGGAGAGAAGGAATGGGTGATATTTCGTGTCGAGACCCTTCTTCAGGGTGATGACATGGGAGTGGGCAGCACAGAGATAAAATGTAGTCGGAGACCGTGAGACTAGTGAGGAAACTGGGAAGGGGGATGGATGGAGAGAGAGGGAAAGCAAGGGCTACGTGAAGTGAGAGAAGTCAATGTTCATACCACTGGAGTGTAAGCTGCCCAAGCTAAATTTGAGGTGCTGTTCACAAGATCATAAGTGATAGGAGCAGAATTAGACCATTCGGCCCATCAAATCTACTCCACCATTCCATCATGGCTGATCTATATTTCCCTCCTAACCCCGTTCTCCTGACTCTCACCATAACCCCTGACACCCGTACTAATCAAAAATCGATTTATCTCTCTCAGTCTGAAGAAGGGTCTCGACCCGAAACGTGGCCTATTCCTTCTCTCCATATATGCTGCTTCACCTCCTGAGTTACTCCAGCATTTATGACTACCTTTGATTTTTCCAGCATCTGCAGTTCTTTCTTAAACAAAAATCTATCTATCTCTGCTTTCGAAATATCCATTGACTTGGCCTCAACAGCCTTCTGTGGCAAAGAATTCCACACAATCACCACCCTCTGACTAGCAGCAATTGTGAAACCACGTATGCAGACGTGGAACCGAAAGACGTGTAGCCGAAGCAAAGAAGTGGAAGCCCAATAACAGAATGGAAACAAAGCCGAAACGCCAAATAACCAAACGGAAACAAAGCCGAAACCCCAACTAACTGAAAGGGTGGGACACCTAAATGCAAATTAATCCGAAAGGACGGGACGTCTAAAAGCCAACTAACAGAAAGGCTGCATTGCCTAAAAGCAAACTCATCGAGTGGCTGCTCTGCCGAAACCCACCTACTCGAAAGGCGGCATAGCGTACAAGCCAATGGACCGACTGCCGCTCAACAGAAAATTCAAATAATGGTCATGATGTTGCCGGGGGGCGGGACTTGTCCACGATTGGTCCAGACCCCTGTGTCCATCACATCACTGTGGAGGGATGAACATTGTCCCACGCCTCCGCTCCATCCGTCCCACAGCCCGCGGAGGGTGGCCGTGGGAGAGTGCGGGATGTCCCGAGGGATGCGCACATTCGGCCGCTTACAACTTGGTGCTTGGGTTCAGATTGCCCAGTCACCTATGGCTTGTGTGGGAAAATGACGCCCCACCCTCCCGTCTCCCCTTTTCTCTCCCCTCTTCTCTCTCACCCCCCACTCTCTGCCTTCTCTCTCTCCCTTCTCTCTCTCCCTCTCCCTTCGCTCTCTCCCCTTCTCCCTCCCACCCACACTCCCCTCCTCTCTCTCCCCCCTCTCTCCCCTTCTCTCTTTTTCTCCCCTCTTCTCTCTCCCCTCTCTCCCCCTCTCTCTTTCTCTCCCCTTTTCTCTCTACCCCTTTTCTTTCACACCCCTTCTCTCTCTCCTCCTCCCCTCTCTCCCCCCCTTCTCTCCCTTCTCCTCCATCTCCCCCTCCACTCTCCCCCCCTCTTTCTCCCTTCTCTCTCTCCCCTTCTCTCTTTCTCTCCCCTCTTCTCTCTCTCTTTCTCTCCCCTTCTCTCTCCCCTCATCTATCTCCCCCCCGCTTTCTCCCTTTTCTCTCTCTCTCCTCTCTTTCTCTCTCCTTTTCTCTCTCTCTCTCTCTCTTTCCTCTCTCTCCCTCCCCCCTTCTCGCTCTTCCCCACTTATTCAGAGCAGCTATGGAAGTTGAGAAAACTGGCACTGACAGAAAGATAGACACAAAATGCTGGAGTGACTCAGTGGGACAGGCAGCATCTCTGGAGAGAAGGAATGGGTGACGTTTCGGGTCGAGACTCTTCCGATTCAGTCTTCGGGTCTGAAGAATAGTCTTGACACGAAACATCACCCATTCCTTCTCTCCAAAGATGCTGCCTGTTCCGCTGAGTTACTCCAGCTTTTTGAGTCCATCTTTGGTTAAAACAGTTTACAGATTCTGGTGTTTTGTGCGTGGGAGCTTGTGCGCGTTCCGCAAGCAACCAGACGGTAATAAATAAAATGTGCTTCTTGTTTTCGTGGGAGAGTGGGGCTGTCCCGAGGGATGCGCACCTTCGGCCGCTTACAACTTGGTGCTTGGGTTCAGATTGCCCAGTCACCTATGACTTGTGTGGGAAAATGACTCGCACCCTTGCAGAACACATACAGGCTCCCACGCACAAAACACCTGAAACTGTAAACCGAAGATGGACATAAAAAGCTGGAGTAACTCAGCGGGACAGGCAGCATCTCTGGAGAGAAGGAATGGGTGACGTTTCATATCGAGACCCTTCTTCAGACCTGAAGACTGAATCTGAAGAGTCTCAACTCGAAACGCCACCCATTCCTTCTCTCCAGAGATGCTGCCTGTTCCAATGAGTCACTCCAGCATGTTGTGTCTATCTTTGCTGTCAGTGCCAGTTTTCTCAACTTCCATAGCCGCTCTGAATAAGTGGGGTAGAGAGAGAATGGGGAGGACAGAGACAGAAGGGAGAGAGAGGAGAGAGAGAGAGTGGAGAGAGAGAGAAAAGGGTGGAGAGAGAGAGAGGGGGAGAGAGAGGAGGGGAGAGAGAAGGGGGAGAGAAAGAGGGAAGGGGAGAGAGAGAAGGGGGAGAGGGGGAATGAGAGGGGGAGACAGAGGAGAGAGAGAAGGGGAAGAGAGAGAATGGGAAGAGAGAGAGAGGGAGAGAGAGGTGGGGGAGAAAGAGAAGGGGGAGAGAGGGAGAGAAGGGAGAGAGAGGGGGGAGAGAGAAGAGGGGAATGAGAAGGAGGAGACGGGAGCGTGGGGGTCATTTTCCAACACAAGCCACAGATGACTGTGCAATCTGAACCCAAGCACCAAGTTGTAAGTGGCCAAATGTGTACATCCCTCGGGACAGCCCCCACTCCAACGGCCACCCTCCGCGGGCTGTGGGACGGGTGGAGCGGAGGTTTGGGACAATGTTCATCCCTCCACAGTGATATGATGGACATGGGAGTCTGGACCAATCGCTGACAAGTCCCGCACCCCGCAACATCATGTCCGGTATTTGACTTTACTGTTGAGCGGCATTCGGTTTGTAGGCTTGTCGTCAACGCCGTCTTTCGGGTGGGTGGCGTTTCAGCAGAGTGGCCATTCGGTGAGTTTGCTTTTAGGCGACACAGCCTTTGGGTTAGTTAGCTTTTAGGAGTCCCACCCTTTCGGTTAGTTGGCATTTCGGCTTCGTTCCCATTCGGTTATTTGGCGTTTCGGCTTTGTTTCCATTCGGTTATTTAGCTTCCACTTCTTTGCTTCATCTTCTCGTCCATCGGCGCCACGTCCGGGTACCGTGAAACCTGTCTCAGACAACTGGATACCTCCTACCACCCTAATGTCAGGCCTCAGGAATCATACATGTTTACACGTATCCAACATTGCTAATTATGACCAATGCAGTGAGCTGCAGCCAATGCTCACGTTAAACCCACTAAATGGTTTAATCTTCTTTAAACAGATCTCCTGGCAACAACTTCAAGGAAGCTAATTTCAATTTGATCGTCCAAACCCTACCTCCAATTTGCGCTAGGCCTCACTTTTACAATGGAGGAGGCCCAGGAGAGAAAGGTCAGTGTGGGAATGGGAGGGAAATTAAGTGTTGAGCAACCGGGAGATCAGGAAGGTTCTCCAGTAAAGTCTCGAAGGCTGGGACCTCTATTCGTCTGGCAAAACGGATAATCCAGAAAGGCTCTGGAACCAAGGGTGCCGGAAAATCGGTGGTGGACCTGTACATGGCAGCATCTTTGACTGGTTTCATCACGGCCAGGTTCGGCAACTCGAAAGCCCAGGAAAGAAGGAGATTGTAAAAGGTGGTGGACACTACCCGGTCCGTCACAGGTACTGACCTCCCCACCATCATACGGTCCTGAGAAAACAAGGCCTGTATACCAAAAGGCTCTACTCACCATGAGGGAAATGTCAAAGTTCAATGAAAAACTGAAGATAGACACAAAAGGCTGGAGGAGCTCAGCGGGACTGACAGCATCTCTGGAGAAAAAGGGCAGGTGACGTTTTGGGTCTGATTACACTGTCCTGATTAATTTTACTGAATGTATGCCTTGTCATCTTATTCCCTGCCAACAATGAAACATTCTAGTCTGCAGAAGGGTCTCGACCCGAAATGTCACCCAATTCCTTCTCTCCAGAGATGCTGCCTGACCCTCTGAGTTACTCCAGGTTTTTATGTCTAACTTCGATTCAAACCAGCATCTGCAGTTCTGCTCCTTCCTACACATTAATGAGGGACCGTGCTCTCTGGGTTAACAGATACCGTGTTATTTTACTTCGGAGTCATGTGAGTGACTACGTGTAGACCAGGCCAGCACGCATGCGCGACATATCGTCTATCGCATTGCGCAAAGGACAGGCTGGGGAGGCCGCGATGAGGGTAGAGGGCGGCGGTTGAGTTCCCTTTTTCGAGTCGATGGCGGTGGAGCCAGCGGCTTCAGACTGGTGGCAACCCAGTGGAGGCAGCTGTGAGAACCGCGGGGACATGGACCTCGCGGGGATTCCCTTCTACAATGACTGTAGAGGGAGTCCCGGCTGCGAGAACCGCGGGGATACCAGGCTCGGTGGAAAACCCGACATGGATCTCGCTGTAAACCCCTTCTACAAGGACTGTAGAGGGAGGTACACAAAAATGCTGGAGAAACCTAGCGGGTGCAGCAGCATCTATGGAGCGAAGGAAATAGGTAACGTTTCGGGCCGAAACCCTTCTTCAGACTGATAGGGGGTGGGGAGAAGAAAGGAAAAAAGGAAAAAGGCGGAGGAGGAGCCCGAGGGCTGGGGGAGGGGAGGAGACAACCAGATGGCTGATGAAGGGGAGGGGACAGCAAGGGCTAGCAGAATTAGGAGAATTCCGCGCCGCCCCACCGACCATCCGCCTACCGGGACCTGCCACGCATCGCCCGTGGACCCCGACTCTACTGCCCGAGGACCCCGACCATCGGGTCCACCGACCCTCGCCACTGCAACGCCCTCCAGCCCCACCGACTCTACTGCCCGAGGACCCCGACCATCGGGTCCGCCGACCCTCGCCACTGCAACGCCCTCCAGCCCCACCGACCCCGACTCCACTGCCCACGGACCCCGACCATCGGGTCCGCCGACCCTCGCCACTGCAACGCCCCCTAGCCCCCCCCGACCCTGACTCCACTGCCCGAGGAACTGAAGAAGGGTTTCGGCCCGAAACATTACCTATTTCCTTCGCTCCATAGATGCTGCTGCACCCGCTGAGTTTCTCCAGCATTTTTGTGTACCTTCGATTTTCCAGCATCTGCAGTTCCTTCTTTAACACGACTGTAGAGGGAGTACCGGCTGCAAGAACTATGGGGGGAAACCCGATATGGGCTTTGCGAGGAATCCCTTCTACAGGGGCCGCAGGGAACCGCTACGGAGACCGCAGACTGCGGGTAGCGGTCGAATCCGCTTTTTCCAGATAACAAGACCTGCAGGGAATTTCGTTACTCTGGGGTCGTATTTTGTTCCATTTCTGTGTTACAGGGAAGGAACAATGGACAAGTCGGTAACGAAGTCCAAACGGGCTGCATCCAGACTGGCTGGACCGCGGAATACGGGCAGTCAGCAGCGGCCGACTGCATCTGGATCGCAATCTGTGGGGTCAGCAGTCTCCGTCCCGGCACCTATACAGTCTGAATCAACACTACAGACTGGCGGTAAGACCAAGCAGAGGACGGACAGGCCATAGACTCGGACGAGTCGGGCCGTGAAGAATCACTGCCGGCAGGCAGCGACCGAGATCGCATATCCCGCATGGGCGGTTGATGGAGCAGATGCTCCAATGTGACATGCTCCAGGATATGGAGCCTTGTCACCATGGGCCTCCTAGGACGGCCATGGCAGCACCTCGTTGAGGGCTGCATAATGCATCTCCCTCGACAGAGGGGAGCATTAGGAGTCACATCTGGGCCGACTCTGAAGACATGGGGTTGGCTGAAGATGCCACAAGTCTAGTATGCACCCACCAGCAGACACCGAAGCTGGTGAAAGCCGAAGGCCGTACGATCAGAACAGAGGTCTTTTTTAGACCGCGGCCCAGAACGGCCTTCGTGGAAGATGTGCCAACCCCGCAAGAGTGTGGAAGGCATGTCAGGCAGCAGCTCCTGGTTCAGGGTTGCAAATTTCCTCCCACTCAAATGAGCCGGAGTGGTAGAGGGTGCTACTGAAGTGCACATATGCCCTAAGCGATACCTGTTTCAGGGTTGCAATTCCTCCCACTCGATAAAACAGATGGATGCAGATGGATGCAGATGGTGCTTACCTAAGGCAGCTCCTGACTCGGGTTGCATAAGTCCTACCATTCGGATGTATGAAGGATGAAGCTGATTGAAGGATGAAGCTGGTTGAGGCACCTCCTTGGCAGGCATAAGTCCTCCCATTTGGAGTATGAAGGAGAAGCTTCCGATTACGGATACTAGTTGGTAATATTTACACTTGGAGTTTACAGATCAGATTAGTTTATACTGCACAGCATTCAAGCACCAGAGTTCTCGAAAACATGGTTGGCGTTGCCTTTTTAGGCAGAATCGCAATTGGGGCAATAAGGCCTGTTCATTGTTAACAGGTACAACTCGCTTGTGCAGTATAGACATTTCTGAATAGGGAACTTCGTGACTGTTAACTACCATGGGATCAGTTTCCATTCACAAGGCACCAGAGGTATTTCAAAATTTAGCTGGAATTGAGTTCTCATCTATCCAGTTAAATTTAAGTTAAATTTACGTTGATACCAACTGAAATGTCTGGGACTCCGTCCTGAGGCAAGAGATTGGAATCAATTCTCAAGTACCATTCTCAAGTACCAAGTACCTTTCCTATTCCCGGCTGAAACTATCAAAGTCACCATGATGGACGAATAGTATTCAGCATTGCTCCATTAACTTTTCATCAATTATCTTCAGTTAATTACAAACGGATGCTATTGCTCAAAGATGGAAAATGACTAATATCAGCTCTAAATTACGGAGACGGATGGGATTTGCATGAGTTACCAAATGTTCAGTTATATGGTATCAACTACTTACAGACAACAGGTGCATTCTGTGGATTAAGGGGTGCATGCTTAAGTCCAAGTTGATTCACTTTGGTGGAGGTATATGTTGATCACATGGGTATAATCAGTCAAAGTATCCGGTGATAAATTACCTAACCTCATCTAGCACTGGTATATCATCAATTGTCAATACGGAATTGATGTTGGATCGCTAAGTGTTTAATGACATTGTGGCTCGATGAAACGCTGAAGATCGAAATGTCTGCATCCAAGGCGCAATCACCAGTTGCAATATATGTGGCATATCAATGGCGATGAATGTATTCTCACACTGGGGAGGAATGTCTTCCTCCATTTTGCCTCATCAGACGGGACTTGCAAATTCAGCAAGCTCCCGCTTCAGGTATTTTCATATTGCCTGCCTGGCTTCTACAGCCATGGTTCCCGCTGATGTGGGGAATGATGACAGAACCTTATATGGTTAATTCTGGACGTAAAATGTGCTGGCTTTACCGTGACTCGGGGAACCATCCTTTTGCAGGATATAACCTATGCTTTGATTACAGACTCTGCGAAGGCCATTCCTGCGGCTCAGGTTGTCAAACCATACCTTGGACGTGCTCACTGCAGATGCAGGGATAGCACCAAACAGTAGTATCTCCTCATAAGGAGATGGGAGGTATTTGTTTTATGTTATATTACATTCAGCTCGGCACGGATGACTGATGGCTTTAAGGTCAATTTTGTATGGGATTGACAATTATCAAGTTAAAGTGCTATTTACTGTGCCTAAAGTGCCTTCTCGTCATGCTGGCTGCGGGGAACAGAATCCACTTCTGTTGGGTCTCACCCTCTGGGATTCAGGTAATGAAGGGTATCTTCAACTCTAAACCTCCCAGGCCTGGGTACGCAGAGATCTAGGATGTTAACATTGTGCCACGTTGTTCGTCGGTGGGCTCCAGCTACATCCCTGTCCTTGGTCAAACTCGCCTACAAGTGGTTATGCCCAAGGCGCTGAGTTCAGCACAACGGGTCCAGACATGGCATTAGCAGTAACTGCGCACGATGATAATATCTGCGGGCTAAATGACATTATGTTTATGACTTAGTCAAGCAGAATAGACCAGGGGCATCAGGTCTAACTAGATTGTTCATATATCTCATGGACCTTTGGTTGTGTGTAGTCACACATCTACACCAGAATGTAGGTCTCTAGAGCATTAAAGACTGAACTAGAAATATTGTTAGTTACATTAGCCTTGTAAGAAGGGATCACTACAGACCATCTCCAGGTGGTTTTAAAGGGGCTGGATTATACAGGAGTAAACACTAATATTCAAGTCTCACTCCACCAGGGCTGCAACTACCACAGCAGCAGGGTATGGACGTTAGGGGGACCACATCCTAGGGACTGCAGGGTGGTCAAACTAACAATTTTTCCAACCATTTATAACAACCCATTACCAGATTGGGGGTAGTTGCCAACTCTATGCTAGTTCTGTTTCATAGTTCCCTCTCGGTTGAGTGAGGTTACTATTATCATTGTTTGTTTATTAAAGGCATCAACATGTCTATATCTAAGTCATGTCTGAATGCATTATTCATGATCACTCATCAGTAGTCAACTGATGCAGTGTGTGAAGCATGGACTCATTTCCACGGCATGAAATCACAGATCTTTAAAATCTTCGCGGGGCTGGCCGAGTCCGGAGTGGGTGGAGCTGTGGTGGAGCGCTGCTGCTACCCGGCCGCCGGAGATTCGGAGGCTACAACCGCGGATCTGGCGGATGGCAACACCGTAAGCCCGCGAGTCCCTGGTGGGAGACCGCTTTTCGGGGCTTCCGCAGCGGCGACTTCTCCCGCCCGAGTTGCGGGGTTGAAGCGCACCTGGAGCGGGGCTTTACATCATCGCCCCGCGCGGCTTGGAATGGCCACCGGACTTTGCGGGCGCGCGCCGGGGCTCTAACACCAAGACCCGGTGCGCGACCTTGCATCACCCGGCGTGGCTTTAATGGCTGCGGGACAATCACCATCGCCCGCCGGGGGCTTTGACTTTGACTCTGACATCGGGGGGGGGGGGAGTGCAGTGGAGAGAGACGTTTTTTTTGCCTTCCATCACAGCGCTGTGATGGATGTAATGTGTAAATTGTGTTGTGTCTCGGGTCTTCTTCGTTTTGTATTGTATGGCTGCAGAAACGACATTTCGTTTGGACCTCAAGGGGTCCAAATGACAAATTTGTCCAAAAGACAAATAAATTGAATTGAATTCAATTGAATTGAATTCACGTAGTCACTCACGTGACTCCGAAGTAAAATAGTAAGATTAAACGAGAACTTACCAGTTTGAAGTTTGATATTTATTTTATGAGGAGGTACGTCGAGGGATTACGTGCCCTCCACGCCCACCCTCTTGTAAAGATCAACTGGTATCCTCGTTCTTCTTATCTTACTATGTTTATTTCATTACTATTACTGTGATTCCACACCGTTGCTTTGAAGAATGTCGCGCATGCGTGCTGGCGGGGTCTTCACGTAATCTCTCTCTCTCTCTCTCTCTCTCTCTCTCTCTCTCTCTCTCTCTCTCTCTCTCTCTCTCTCTCTCTTTCTTTCTCTCTCTCTCTCTCTCTCAATTTTCAATTTCAATTTAAAAACTTTATTGGCATGATAAAAATACATTGTTATATTGCCAAAGTATAAAACATGACATACATATTTAAAATGCATAAGTATAAATACAAGTATACAGTGCATGGATAGATATGTCCCTGTACATAGACCGTTTATTGATTGCTACACGTTCTTGCAGCTGTAAGCAGTACAACAGGATAGCAAGTTTAGCAATTCAATATTAATTTCTTAGTGTCAGTTAATGTCAATTAGTGTGTGCGTACATATGTGCATATTGGTCATTCACCGTCTCTCAGGTTATGGCATGCTGTTACGTATTGTGCACCAAGATGTGCCGTATTTCCTTCACTAAGGATTATTCTTAGTTTTGATGTATCAACTAGTTCTTTAAAATCAGGTGTTGCCTGACTGAGTTTGTCAAAGTATGTTTTCCTTGTTTTGTCAATTTTTTTGCATTTTAGGAGGAAGTGCACCTCTGTTTCAACCTCATCTGTCAAACAGTGGCCGCATATTCTGTTTTCTTTTGGTTGCCAGAATCTCTTCTGCCTTCCTTTTTCGACTGCCAAATAGTGGTCACTTAGCCTCTATTTGTTGAGGGTCTGTCTCTGTTTTATGTCTCTAACAATTGAGAGATAGTCTGCCAATTTATAATCTCTTTTGAGGGCACGGTAGCGTTCTAATCTGCTTTGGCTTTTGGTTTCTTTATCCCAATGTTCCAAATATGTTTCTTTACATTGTTTGATAATTTGGTTCACTCTAACTGGTGATTGGAGATCAGTATTGATCTGGGGCTGGTCAGGATTTAACTGGATAAGGTTTAACTGAATGGGGGTAGTTAGTCTCAGTACTAACTGACACAGGGAACTCTTTTCTGGGCTCCCCCCTTGTGTTTTAAGGGCTTTAAACTGGAGGGTATCTGGTGGGCTAGATTTAAGGTGATTCCAAAAATTTAGTGCTCTTTTCTGGATATTTATTATCAGTGGGTATCTGCCTAATTCCGCCCTACATGCGTTTTTTGGTGTTTTCCTTTGGATGCGGAGGATGTTCCAACAAAATTCCGCATGCAGGGCCCCCGTTATATGTTTTTCCCATTTACTATAACTATGGTGACTTGGCGGCCCCCATACTTCACTACCATAAAGCGCAATAGGCTGGATTACACTGTCAAATATTTTAAGCCAGATTTTAATTGGAATTTGGATGTTGTAGAATCTTCTTTTTATTGCATACAGAGCTCTTCGAGCTTTCTCTTTTAGTGCATTCACTGCCATATTGAAGCTCCCTGTTGCTGCAACAGTTAGACCAAGGTAAGTATAGCTCATAGTGTGTTCGATAATAAAACCATTGCGAGTAAATTTGTATTTATCTTCCTAACATCTGGGTTTTTTCTGAAAAAGCATGATGTTTGTTTTCTTTAGATTTACTGCCAGGGCCCAATTTTGGCAGTACTCATCAAGTAGGTCCAACTGTTGCTGCAGTCCCTGTTCTGTGGGGGTCAGCAGAACCAAGTCATCCGCATAAAACAGGGATTTTACCTCTCCGTCCAGAAGTCAGAGGCTGGGCACAGTGCTCTGATCCAGCTTTATTGCCAAATCGTTGATATATAAATTAAACAGTGTCGGGCTCAGATTGCAGCCTTGCCGGACGCCTCTTCTCTGGGAGAAGAGATCAGTGCGTTTGTCCCCAATTTTAACGCCACATTTATTATTCAGATACTTTGATTTGATAAGGTCATATACCTTTCCTCCTATACCACAACAGAGGAGTTTGTAATAGAGCCCTTCATGCCAAATAGAGTCAAATGCTTTCTCAAAGTCAATAAAACAGGCAAATATTTTTCCATTTTTTGCTTGGTGTACATGTTTTTCAATGAGAGTGTGGAGGGTGTAAATGTGGTCAGAGGGACGGTGTTGTGAGAGGAAGCCAATTTGGTTTTTTTCTGAGAATGTTGTATTTGTTAAGGAAATCCTGCATTCTGTTATTTATGATACTGCAGAATAACTTCCCTAGGCAGCTACTGACACAGATGCCGCGATAATTGTTTGGGTCTAGTTTGTTTCCACTCTTATAAATGGGTGAGATAAGCCCTTGGCACCGGATATCAGTGAAATAATCTGAACGTAGTATGATGTTGAACAGCCTAAGCACTATGTCCTGCATCTCCGGAGTGCTGTACTTGAGCATTTCATTTTTAATGGTATCTGGGCCACAGGCTTTCTTTGAGTGAAGAGATTTTATTTTTAAGGTCAGTTCTTCCAAAGTAATTGGGAAATCAAGGGGGTTTTGATAATCTTTAATTACTATTTCTAGTGTTTGGAGTTTTCCTTTGATATGAGAATGATTTGAGTTTATTTTATTTATTGGGATGTCTTTATATAGATTTTTGAAATGTGCTCTCCAGATATCACCGTCTTGAATTGGTAAAGTTTGCAGTTTTGTTGTGCTCAGGTTATTCCACATATCCCAAAACTGGTTTTGATTTATGGAATTTTCAATTTGTTCAAGTCTTTTGTGAGTGTGATTTTGTCTTTTGTTCCTAATCGTGTGTTTATAACTTTTAAGAGTTTCATTATATCTAATGCGTAAGTCTGGATTGTTTGGTTGACGGTGTTTTTGGTTCGATATTTTCCTCAGATCTTTTCTGACATTTTTACACTCGTGGTCCAACCATTTTTCATGGTTGTTTTTTTTGATAATTTTTCTCTTCTGTTCTCTCTCTCTCTCTCCCCCCTCTCTCTCTCTCTCTCTCTCTCTCTCTCTCTCTCTCTCTCTCTCTCTCTCTTTCTCTCCCTCCCTCCCTCCCTCCCTCCCTCCCTCACTCCCTCCCTCCCTCCCTCCCGCTCTCTCTCTCTCTCTCTCCCTCTCTTTCTCTCTCTCTCTCTCTCTCTCTCTCTCTCTCTCTCTCTCTCTCTCTCTCTCTCTCTCTATCTCTCTCTATCTCTATCTCTCTCTCTCTCTCTCTCTCTCTCTCTCTCGCTCTCTCTCTCTCTCTCTCCCTTTTAAATAACTCAAAATTTAACCTCATAAACAGGGATAACACTTTTTATTTCTGTCATTCATGGTATGATTTACATCATTTTGTGTGCGAGATACAGGGTTGCAATGCTACACATATCAGCTAACCAACGAAAGTGATGTAATATTAAACATATTTTAAACAATGATAGCCCCACCCCTTCCTTACCCCAAAGGACAAAATGTCCAACTGAAAGACAATAATAATTAAATCGTCATTTACAACATTTCGCATGGGAAACAAATCAAAATTTCACACTATGTAGATAAAGAAGTGTATTACGACTTCCGGTGGCGCTATGGTGTAGGAGAGACTCGCGCCGACTAGCTCCGGGAAAAAAACGTTGAAAAGACGGGACCTACCTCTAGAAAACGGCACCGAGTGTTTGCAACAGGTCCGTGACGTCATCAGGCGCGCGACACCGGCAGCATGTCGATTTAACATACCCCCCCAAGACGAGAAAAACCGGCAAGGGAAAAGAGGTAGGTCCAACTGAAGCCTCGGGCTCAGTTTTAACAGCATCCCAAGAAGATATCTCAAGGAAGAAAAAAACAGAGGTGGAAGAATTAAGAACTTTCCTGACACGGGAAATCTCTAATATAATGAAAGAATTTAAAAATCTTAAACAGGAGCTGAAATCTTTAAAAGATGAAATTAAAAACAAATTAAAGATGAGGTTACAGCTTCTGTGCATGAAGTTCTGGAAGACTGGAAATTAACCATGGAAGAAAATATGCATCAAAATACTGAAGAAGTAAATGATAAACTGAATTCGATGGAATCCAGATTTGATGCTAAGTTGGAGCCTATCCTCCATACTTTAAATCAACACCACGAGGCTGTAAAGGAATTGGAGGAAATTGCTGAGACGAGCACCGAAACTACAAATAAACTTATTGCCGAGAACAAACGCCTATCGAAGTTATTACATCAAATAACCGAAAAATGTATTGACTTGGAGGGACGACAGAGACGTCAGAATTTAAGAATCGTAGGCGTCCAGGAAGGCAGAGAGGGGAATCATGACCCTCGCGAATTTGCTGCAGATCTGCTGAAAAAAGTCTTGAAACTGGATCAAGCACCGTTAATTGCCCGAGCGCACAGAGTATCAAGACGTCGCCCAAGGGAGGGCACCCCCCCAAGACAACTGATAGTGAAGGTGCAATATGACCATGTTTTGGATGATATGATGAAGATAATTGTTCAAAGCAGAAACCTCGCATTTGAAGGAGACAAGATAAGCATATTTAGAGATTATCCTATGGAAGTCGCCAAGAATAGAGCGCTGTTTACAGAAACAAGAAGAATACTTAAGAATATAAACAATTTGAGATATGGACTGTTATATCCCGCAACATTAAGAGTGACCTATGAACAGAAGGAACATTTCTTCGTCAAGCATACAGAGGCACTTGAATTTGCTCAGAGCATCGTGAATAAGACCGAAGATTGAATAATATTCTACACCCAACATTCACCTGAAGACAGTGGAAACTGTTATCCTGCACAGAAGAGATGGAACTTTAAACTATAATTTTTAAGAACTGTCCCCATTCTTCTTGCAGATTTTGTCCAAGATCTGCGGGAAGAATTGGGCAATTATCTCGCTACTGATACATAATATTTACATTTTAGTACTAATTTCTAACAATTAATTCTAATCACGAATACTAATCAATACTAAGTATTGTTAACTGGACCAACTTAGAATTGATTAAAAGTATGAAATATAAGTAAAGTGTGATCCAAGTAATTAATTAATAAAATATAGGAAGTTTTTTCCTTGCTATTTTGGATATTTGGATATTTTGGACTTGCATTACTCTTTAACAATGTTTTTTGATTACTCTTTAATAATGTTTTTTGATTACTCTTTAACAGTGTCTTCCCCTTTTTTTTAAATTAAAATAAAAGAGGAAAAATATTTTTAGCTTGCTATATGATACTAACATTTTAATTGGAGACTAACAAATACTTCAATTATGGAATAAAACTATTGTTTCCCTCCCCCCCATCAATTGTTTTCATTGTAATTGAAACTTTTCTTTTAAGGAAAGTACGGAGCTAGTAATATTTTTGTTTTTAACAAAAGCTACGGAAGTCTTTAGATGTTTAGCCACACTAGGGTGGCTATCACTAACTGCACTAATCATAGTTGTAGTTTTCTTCTTTTTCTACACTTTACACGTTACTAATACAAAATTGTATTACCTTTTCTATCTTATGTTATATTATATTTTGTATTTGGAATGGAATTATATGTTCTATTTAGGGAGATATGACCGGATGAAAAACCGACGAGACTTAGAATTCATCTACCTGAGGTTCAAGTATAAGGTAGGGTTTAATGCGCTGAGCCATCTGCTCCAACATAGACCACTTTAATCACAAGATGCAAGACGTTAATATGAAAATTGGGGGTGAAGGAATTAAATTCTGTAGCTGGAATGTTAAGGGAATTAATGAACCAATCAAGAGAGGTAAAGTATTAGCCTATTTAAAAACACTTAAAGCAGATGTAATATTTCTCCAGGAAACACATCTTAAAAAGGAAGCACAACATAGATTGAAAGCCAAATGGATTGCTAAAACGTATCATTCTTCATTTTCCCATAAATCTAGAGGGGTTGCAATATTAATTCGTAAAGGTATACCCTTTAAACATATATCAACGACAGAAGATATTGAAGGCAGATATATTGTATTAGTAGGGGAGTTATACTCAAAAAAAGTGACTCTCCTTAATGTGTATGGACCAAATTTTGATTCTTTAAGAGAATACTTAACATTATCCCGGAATGTACACAACATAACTTAATTATCGGTGGAGACTTAAATTGTACACTGGATGCTTACTTGGATAGATCATCAAGTCAAAGAAAATTAAAATCTCAGTCAAGTGATTTTCTAAATTCATATATTAATACTACCAACATTAAGGATGTTTGGAGAATTGAAAACCCATCTGGTCGAGAATACTCATTCTACTCACCCGTGCATAAAACTTACTCAAGGATAGACTATTTCTTAGTAGACTCTAAACTTATCCCATTTACCTATAATTCGCAATATCATAATATTATAATATCGGACCATGCTCCACTAACATTTATGATTAAACTAAACGGAATGACCGAGACAAAGACACAATGGAGACTTAACCCCCAAATCTTGAAAGAAAAGCTATGTAATGAATACCTCGTAAAACAGATTAATATGTTTTTCGAGGCTAATGACAGCCCTGGAATCTCCGCCTCCCTTCTTTGGGAAACATTTAAAGCATTTGTGCGAGGAGCATTAATCTCCTCCCAATCATTTATTAACAAAGAGAATAGGGCCAAACAACAGTCTTTGGAAACGGAAATAAGGCAATTAGACATAGAAAATGCAATAGCACCATCTATGGTAAAACACAATAAAATTGCAGTACTGAAATATAAGTTCAACAAGATATACTCAGACCAAGTAATAAAACTATATCAACGTACAAAACAATTAAATTTTGAATTTGGAGATAAACCACAAAAACTATTGGCGCGTCAACTTCGTAAACAGGACGGGGAAAAAACAATTTACAAAATTAGATCAGATAAGGGAGAAACATTAACACTACCTAAAGATATTAATGATAGATTTTTACAATATTATCAAAAATTTTATTCATCTAAAACGACAGAACAACCAGTAGGAATGGAAACATTTCTACAGAAATGTAATCTTACAGGTCTAGATCAATTTGCATACAGCGCCAAGCGGTCTGTGGAGGATTCTATCAACCTAGCCCTTCACTACTCCCTACATTATTTGGAATCACCGAACACTTATGCACGCATCCTGTTTATAGATTTTAGCTCGGCCTTTAATACTATACACCCAATTAAACTCTACAATAAACTGTTGGACATGGGCATTCACCTAGCCATGTGCCATTGGATTTTACATTTTCTGACAAACAGACAACAAAGAGTCAAGGTGGGTGAAAACTCTCCAGCCCTCTGACTATCAATACAGGAGCCCCTCAAGGGTGCGTTCTGTCACCTCAGCTCTTCTCACTTTACACCAACAACCTCACATCCCAATGCAGCTCATTTAAAATTTTCAAATATGCAGACGACACGACAATAATTGGCCTCATCTCAGACAACAATGAATCACAATACCATCAAACAGTGGACAGCGCAGTCAAATGGTGTGCAGAAAACAACCTCCAGCTTAACACCTCAAAAACCTTAGAAACCATTATAGATTTCAGACGCAAACAAAACCTCAAACCCCCCGGTCCATGTCAACTCCCATCCCATAACCTCCACGAACTTATTTAAGTTTCTGGGCACCTATATCTGCAATAATCTAAAATGGCACATCAATGCTGACCACATAATTAAGAAAGGACAACAATGCCTATACTTCCTCAGACAGCTCAAGAAGTTCAGAGTCCACAAACACCTCCTGGTACGCTTCTATCAATCCATCATGAAAGCATCATCACCTCCTCCATCACAGTCTGGTACGGAAACACTGACAGTCACTCACTACACAGAATACAGCGCATTGTCTCCAAGGCCTCTAGGATCATCAACTCTCCCCTCCCCTCAATCCATTCCATTTACCTCCAACGTACCTCAAAACGGGCAACAAAGATCATCTCGGACCCCTCCCATCCAGCAAACCACCTTTTCCAGTCTCTCCCTTCAGGGAGGCGCCTTAGGTCACTTGCTACAAAATCCACCCATTTTTAAAACAGTTTCTTCCCCTCAGCAATAAGAACACTTAATTCCCTCCAATAACTTTTTGACTTTGATGTATACAGTGTCTTGTCTATGGTTTTTGTCTGTTCTTTTGCACTATGTATTGTTGGTGAGATTTGTGATTTGTGATGTGCTTTATTATTATGATCTGTGTTGTTATTAGTGTTAATGTGCTAAAGCAGTGTACCATCATGTACCGAACCCAATTACCACCATCCCTGGTCGTGTGGCAAATAAAGTTTCTATTTTATTCTATTCTATTCTAGAAAGAGAGAGAATCACTAGATGTAGAAATTACGGTAAAAGACATCGAGGAGTCAATTAGATCTTTAAAAAATGGAAAGGCCGCAGGTCCTGATGGTCTAAGCTCTGAATTTTATAAACAATTTTACGATCTGATTTCTCCACGTCTACAGAGACTTTACAAACAAACATATACTCAACAGAAACTTCCAGAAACTCTAAATGAATCTACAATCATACTTATACCGAAACCGGATAAGGACCCTGAAGACCCAGGTTCATATAGAGCAATAGCTCTCTTAAATACTGATCAGAAAATATTAACCAAAATCCTATCTCATAGCTTAGTGATTAACAAATTAATACACCCGGACCAAACAGGTTTTATTCCAAAACGTTACTCATTTTATAACTTGAGAAGACTATTCAATATTATATATACAAATAGAATTCCAAATGCAGATCTAGCAATTATTTCGTTAGATGCTGAAAAGGCATTTGACCAGGTAGAATGGACATATTTATTTTCGGTAATGAAAACATTTCAATTGGGAGAGAAGTACTGTCCATGGGTTAAATTGTTATACTCTAATCCAACAGCTAGAATATTAACAAATCAAATGTTATCAGCCAAATTTAACCTTTCTAGAGGTTGTAGACAAGGATGTTCACTATCCCCACTATTATTTGCTCTTGCAATTGAACCATTAGCAGAAAGCGTTAGAAACCATCCAGGAATACATGGATACAACACTAGAGATACAAGGAATAACATTTCCTTATATGCAGATGATGTATTAATATATATTACAAAGTTAGAAACTAGTATTCCAAATCTATTAAATCTAATAACACAATTTGGTCAGTTCTCAGGATATAGGATTAATTGGAATAAAAGTGAAATCATGCCAATAACAAAATTCAACTTAAATACAATACAACAATCCCCTTTTAAAATAGTTAAAGATAAACTTAAATACTTAGGAATCTATGTAACTAAGACATATACCTCTTTATTTAAACAAAATTTTCCATCCCTTCTCAATAAATTACACAAACATATTCAGTACTGGAAAACACTTCCTATTTCAATGCTTGGTAGAATTAATGCTATAAAAATGATTTTCTTACCGCAACTACTATATTTATTTCAATTAATTCCGATATATATTCCAAAAAACTTTTTCAAAAAAGTCGACTCCATTGTTACAAGCTTTATTTGGGATTATAAGAATCATAGAATAAGTAAAAAACATTTATGTAAGTCAAAGAGCAACGGAGGTTTGGCCTTGCCAAATTTCTTATTTTATTTTTGGGCAGTCCATATTAAAAACATGAATTTCTGGCTGTAAGAAATGGACCAACAACCAGAATGGTTAAGGATGGAAAAGGAAGACTGTTTACCTTTTGAAATAGGTTCGATTATATTTGCTACCACAAAATTGCATAAAAAAACCTATAAGGAAAACCCTATAATACATAGTGGAATACGAATTTGGAAACAATTAAAAAAGGCTTTAAAATTGAATAATATACCACTATGTCTTCCCATTGTAAATAATCCTCTATTCAAGCCATCCATATTGGATAGAGGTTTAATACAATGGAAAAATTATGGAATTAAAAGGATTGGACATCTTTATAGGGAAGGCATCTTTCTGTCATTTCAAGAGTTACAACAGAATCATGGACTACACTCAAATAACTTTTTCAGATATTTACAAATTAGAGATTATGTTAAATCCAATACACAAGTTTATAGGACTAGGGAACCAGAAAATCTTGATGAATGTTTGAATAAGCATCCTAACACTGAAAAATTAGTAGCTTATATTTATAACATTCTCCTAAATAACGAGGTACCACCGATGGAACTATATAGACATAAATGGGAAAATTAGTTAGGTTATCCTATTACGAAAGATATTTGGGACGAAAGTTTACAACATATACATCAATGTTCGTTAAATGCCAGACATGCTTTAATACAATTTAAAGTCTTAGATTACATTACTCCAAAATAAAACTAAATAGAATTTTCCCACATATCTCTCCTATATGTGATAAATGCCTGCATCTAGAGGCCAATTTAACACATACCTTTGCAAATTGTATACAAATTAAAAATTACTGGACTGATATTTTTCAAATAATTTCTGAAGTTGTTAATACCAAATTGGCTCCAGACTCAAAATTAATAATACTTGGGATATCAGAACAAAGTTTAACACTCACAACAAGCCAAAGAAACTTCCTTGATTACAGTATAATAACTGGGAAAAAATTAATATTAAAATTCTGGAAAGGCCCTACAACCCCCACAATTAAAATGTGGATTGTGGAAATGTCGGAGACCCCACATCTAGAAAGAATTAGACTTGTCTTAATGGACAAGTAAGAACTTTTTGTTAAAATATGGGCTCCATTCATTGCCTATTTGAAGGGATAGAGTGGCCCAGCGCGAAAGCCCGACTGAAGCTTGAACTCAGGATTAGATGTAATTATATTTCATAACATACGAACTTATCTCCTATGACGTATTATAAGTAATTCATTCCACCTCTTTTTCTTTTTTGATATTGAAATTCTTCTTTCTTTCTCTTCTTTCTCTCTATTTTTCTTTTTCTATCTATATAAAAAAAACACTAGAAGCAGAATTAACTGAAAATTGACAAATTTAATAATGTATGTGATTGATGTATATGAAAAGTTTTTTCTTCTCCTATTATAATATGTTACTCTACATTATAATATGTTTGCTTCTAATAAAAAATTATATCACATAAATTTAAAAAAAAAAAAAAAGAAGTGTATTACTTTAAATATATATTTTAAGCAACTTATGTACTTTATTTATGTTCCACTTTTTGAACTTTCTTACACCTCCTTTAACGGTCATGACCTGCAGTTTTCTATTCTTAAATTTGAGTCGATAATGTATGTGAAGACTCGCATAGCCTTGGCTCTATTGCTGCACAAGTTCATGTCCTTGTATTCTTGTGTATTGTGTATTGCTTGGTGTAGCAGATGGGAAATGTTGTTCCTGGTCATTTTGACACCGTCAAATTCTGTGCGAAACACTTTCTCACACACTTCATGGAACGCTAGAAGGTATTCACAAGGCACCATCATGGAACCAAAGTCAGATGAAGATTTGTCATATGCTTTATGATTGATGAATATGAGGGCAGGATCAACTAAAGGTGCATCAGGTCGTAGTAGAACTCTGCATGTCTGGCATTTTGAGGACAGTTCATGTGAAGTGATGATTCTGTGACAGATGTGACCTGCAATGTAAGCCACTGTATTCTCTTCAAGGAGATCAATTGAAATGCTGTAGACTGCATTGCTCTGTTTTGTCATTGGCATGGGAGATAGATGGAGATGATATCTTTACTCTGTTCTTTGTCAGTGTTTGCAGTGTTAAGATAAATTTGTCAGAATCAGGGAACAGTTTGCACTCACTAACGGCCTCCCCAGGCAACTTTCTAAGAGCTGAATAGATGTAGACGCCTGCTGCTACCGAATGGCTGAGCCCCTGGGACCGGAAAACATGCAATTATGATTAGATGCTGGGATGAAATGCCGGGCTGGGGTACTGTCGGTGAAGATGAAGAAAGTGGAATGAAGGAGCCAGTGCTGTGTGGTGAGGGGAACATAAACCGTTTCATTTGCCTGCAACCAACATGTTACCTGTTTGATTTATGTGCGTAGTTACGGGTCAGAATCAGACAGGTATGTGTGGGAGGTACACAAAAATGCTGGAGAAACTCAGCGGGTGCAGCAGCATCTATGGAGCGAAGGAAATAGGCAATGTTTCGGGCCGAAACCCTTCTTCAAACCCTTCTTCAGTCTGAAGAAGGGTTTCGGCCCGAAACGTTGCCTTTTTCCTTCGCTCCATTGATGCTGCTGCACCCGCTGAGTTTGTCCAGCATTTTTGTGTACCTTCGATTTTCCAGCATCTGCAGTTCCTTCTTTAACAGGTATGTGTGGGATGTTGCTGTGCAGCGGTTACCTACTGAGGTTCCACCTGTCACCAAACTTCAGCAAGAGGTCCGTGTATTACAACCTGCTCCAATGTTCCTCTCGATCTATTTCACTCCACCTTCGCTCCCGGTATCATCTCATCCATCCTCGTCATATCGAATAATTCTGTGGCCCGGTAATCGATCAACAGCGGTGATAAAACAAAAAGTTAAAACATTCTGATGATTATTATTTGAGAAGAACTGGGGCATATGAATCAAGATGACTGGCCTTAAAACACAAGAGATAATAATCTGGATACATAATCCCAACATATAGCAAAGAGCAGAACTTAAGCCGAGGAGTTGCATCAAGTGACACGAGGAACTGTTGGTTTACAGAAAAAACACACACCGTGTAGTTCAGCAGGTGGGGCTCATTCCTGGAGAACATGGATAGGCGACGTTTCGGGTCCAAACCCTTTGTCTCTTTTCTATTCACCCACCCCTGTTCTTCAGAACTACGACGTGACCTGCTGAGCTAATCCAGCACTTTGTGTCTTTTGTTACCATCGTTTGACATCATGACTGAAAATGCTGTTAGTTTTATAGGTTTCGATCAAAAGTTATGCGTTGCGCTCCTGATCAGTTAAATGTCACGAGTATAACAATTGCTCTGGTATTTTATTTAAATGACATGTTTAATCAATAATGTTTTATTATTAATGTTTAATGTTTTATGTATCATTCTTAACTGTCACTGTATGTCATGTTGTCACGCAGGCGGAGCACCAAGGCAAATTCCTTGTATGTGAATACTTGACCAATAAACTTATTCATTCATTCATATTCATTCATTCATTCATTCATTCATTCATTCATTCATTCATTCATTCATTCAACTGTTAAATCTTCTCCGGGCACCGCACGGCTGCGGGATTCAACCATGAATTTAACGTTTTCACGTAATCAGCAGCGACCGGTGCCTCACATTATTTGCATCAGCCCCCCCCCCCCCATCACCCCCCTCCCACGCTCCCCGGCTCCCAACCCCCTCAGTCCCCCTGCATATTTTCCGTTCGTCTCTCTTAATTGCACGTTTCCTTAACGACCATTTCCAGCTGGCCCCTGCACCAGACCCAATTACTCGGCGGACTTTAGGACCAGGGGGAGCCCGGAGCTCAGGACCCGCCGCCCGCGGCTGCTGCTGAACCCGCGAGAAGGTCGATTGTTTCAATCTTTATATTTTCACAAAAGTAATTTCTGTTCCGTTGCCGGACGCGGTTAATGAACGGATCGACAGACAGCTCTGATATCAGTTGCTGTTTATTTCACTCTTCCCACATTTACCTCTCCCTGGTTTTAATTCCGCGCTCACTGGCGTTTCACGACGCGGAATTTGGGGATTAAATGGGAGCCGGTCGTTCAGCGCCGACCTGTTGTCCACCGGCTTTTCTGCCCCACAGCCTCTGAGCCCCGCTCCTGACGCCGGTCCCGGGTCCCGACCCATTTACACACATGGAGCGGAACCAGAGCAGATTCTCAGCCACTGCTTTTCAAGGAATTTATTCCCAGTGAAGGTGTGGAGATGGGACTTGGTGTCCGCGTCGTAAGCCGAAACTGTCCCTGACTGTAACTAAGATAAACTCCCACCCTGCCGGAGATGGGGCGGGCGGGGAGAGGGAATGGAGGGGAGGTAACTGCATCAAACCCGACACCACAACGCCTGATGCTCCAGACTCCATTCTGCGGGGTCAGTTCCACTGCTCCCTTCCTCTCAGCAGACTCTGCGGCGACTCCCAGACCCCAATACCGACTCCCCGCCACCTCCATCTCCCAGTAATGTCTTCCTGATGTGAATCCCTCCGATCCCAGCACATACCGACTAAGTGTAAATGGAGGAGAAACGCCACAAAAGACCGAGTCGGGCGCCCAGAAATCTTTGTTTTCTGAAACAGTTCCATTTCCTGTATCTCTGATATTTATTTTCGTGATAGATTCCATGGAAGATTCCATCTGAGCCTGTAAATGGGTTTGCAAAAATCAAAAAGCGAAATGAAAGAGTTGTACATGAGAAAAAATGAGGTAGAATTCATGTGATCGAAAGATGTTTGTTTTTAGCTTGTTTTTACCAACAGCTTCTTTTATCGGTAGGAAGCGGTCCTCTCTGTGTTCCCGCGCGTCTCGACAAATCACACAGATCAATTTATTGTCAGTTTGACAACATAGCATCAGTTCTTCCTGATGTTTCTCGAGCTGAAGTTTACTTTCCTTCTCTGTCCGATTCAGGCTCAGTGTTCGAGCTTTCTCAGACAGTCTCGCCAAGGCCCAACTAACCCCGAGGCTGCATTCTACAAACTCCTCTCTACATTCAGGGCAGGAGTTTCTCTCCTCTCTTTCCCAACATTGTGTGATACAGGAGCGGCAGAAGTTGTGTCCGTACTGCAGGAAGAAATCCAGGCGGACGGGACAAATTAACTTCGCGTAAACGCTAGAAGTTAGAAGATTGAGGGGGGATCTTATAGAAACTTACAAAATTCTTAAGGGGTTGGACAGGCTAGATGCAGGAAGATTATTCCCGATGTTGGGGAAGTCCAGAACTAGGGGTCACAGTTTAAGGATAAGAGGGAAGTCTTTTAAGACCGAGATGAGAAAATCATTTTTTACACAGAGAGTGGTGAATCTGTGGAATTCTCTGCCACAGAAGGTAGTTGAGGCCAGTTCATTGGCTACATTTAAGAGGGAGTTAGATGTGGCCCTTGTGGCTAAATGGATCAGGGGGTATGGAGAGAAGGCAGGTACAGGATACTGAGTTGGATGATCAGCCATGATCATATTGAATGGCGGTGCAGGCTCGAAGGGCCGAATGGCCTACTCCTGCACCTATTTTCTATGTTTCCATGTTTCTAACCTGCTTTTCGGCAGCCATTCTCGCCATTTCCTGACGTTACTTTCGGGGAGGCACTAAACACACCTGAGATACCGCCACTGCCCAATCAACGTGCTGCACTGTCAGGAAACGAACACTAAACCCGGACATTTTAACTCCCCTTCACATTCCCAGACGAACCTTTTTGCCCTGGGCCTCCTCCACTGTCAAACTCGGGGAACAACACCTGCTCTTTCAATAGACAATAGACAATAAACAATATACAATAGATGCAGGAGTAGGCCATTCGGCCCGTCGAGCCAGCACCGCGATTCAATGTGATCATGGCTGATCATCCACAATCTGTACCCCGTTCCTGCCTTCTTGTCATATCCCCAGACTCCGCCATCGTTAAGTGTTCTATCTGTTGAAAGCATTCAGATAATTGGCCTCCACTGCCTTCTGAGTCAGAGAATTCCACAGATTCACAAACCTCTGTGTGAAAACGTTTTTCCTCGTCATTCTAAATGGCTTACTCCTTATTCTTACAGTGACTCCTGGTTCTTTACTCCTCCAACATCAGGTACATGTTTCCTGCCTCTAGCGTGTCCAAACCCTTAATAATCTTATATGTTTCAATAAGAGCACCTCTCATCCTAAATTCCAGAGTATACAATCCCTGCCGCTCCATTCTCTCAGCATAGTCCCGTCATCCTGGGAATTAACCCCGTGAACATTTGCTGTACTCCCTCAATAGCAAAAATGTCCTTCCTCAAATTTAGAGACCAAAGCTGCACACAATACTCGAGGTGCGGCCTCACTAGGGCCCTGTACAATTGCAGAAATACCTCTTTGCTCCTATAATCAACTTCTCTTGTTATGGCCAACATGCCTTTCGCTTTCTTCACTGCCTGCTGTACCTGCATGCTTACTTTCAGTGAATGACGAGCAAGGACCCCCAGATCTCGTTGTACTTCCCCTTTTCCCAACTTGACACCATTCAGATAATAATCCGCCTTTCTGTTTTTGCCACCAAAGTGGATAACTTCACATTTATCCACATTAAACTGCATCTGCCATACATCTGCTCACTCAACCAACCTGTCCATGTAACCCTGCATCCTCATAGCATCCTCATCACAGTTCACACTGCCACCCAGCTTTGTGTCATCTGCAAATTTGCTAATGTTACTTTTAATCCTTTTACCTATATCATTAATGTATATTGTAAATAGCTGCGGTCCCAGCACCGAGCCTTGCGGTACCCCACTAGTCACAGCCTGCCATTCTGAAAGGGACCCGTTTATCCCTACTCTTTGTTTCCTGTCTGCCAACCAGTTTTCTATCCATGTCAGTAAGCTACCCCCAATACAATGTGCTCTAATTTTTCCCACTAATCTCCTATGTGGGACCTTATCAAATGCTTTCTGAAAGTCCAGGTACACGACATCCACTGACTCTCCCTTGTCCATTTTCCTAGTTACATCCTCAAAAAATTCCAGTAGGTTAGTTAAGCATGATTTCCCCTTCGTAAATCCATGCTAACTCGGACCGATCCTGTTACTGCTATCTAAATGTGCCGCTATTTCATCTTTTATAATTGTTCCAGCATTTTCATCACCACCGATGTCAGGCTAACTGATGTATAATTCCCTGTTTTCTCTCTCCCGACTTTTCTACAAAGTGGGATGACATTAGCTACCCTCCAATCCATAAGAACTGATCCCGAATCTATAGAACATTGGAAAATGATCACCAATGCATCCTCGATTTCTGGAGCCTCCCCCCCCCCTCCCACCGTAAAAACGTGCGGGTTTGTAGGTTAATTGGCCTCTGTAAATTGCCGCTACTATGCTGTAGTGCGTGAGAATGTGGAATAACATAAAATGATACGGGTAACATATTACCTTCACGTGGACGGGTGGTTATGGGACGGGACCGGAACACATGCAATTATGATTAGATGCTGGGGAAAAATGCTGGGCTGGGGTACTGTCGGTGAAGATGCAGAAAGTGGAATGAAGGAGCCAGTGCTGTGTGGTGAGGGGAACATAACCCGTTTCATTTGCCTGCAACCAACATGTTACCTGTTAGAATTATGTGCGTAATTACGTGTCAGAATCAGATAGGTATGTGTGGGATGTTGCTGTGCAGCGGTTACCTACTGAGGTTCCACCATTCACCTGTCACCAAACTTCAGCAAGAGGTCCGTGTATTACAACCTGCTCCAACGTTCCTCTCGATCTAGTTTACTCCACCTTCGCTCCCGGTATCATCTCATCCATCCTCATCATATCGAATAATTCTGTGGCCCGGTAATCGATCAACAGCGGTGATAAAACAACAAGTTAAAACATTCTGATGATTATTATTTGAGAAGAACTGCGGCGTAGGAATCAATATGACTGGCCTTTAAACAAAAGAGATAATAATCTGGATACATAATCCCAACATATAGCAAATAGCAGAACTTAAGCCGAGGAGTTGCATCAATTGGCACCGTGACACAAGGAACTCAGCAGGTGAGGCTCATTCCTGGAGAACATGGATAGGCGACGTTTCGGGTCCAAACCCTTTGTCTCTTGTCTCTTCATCCACCCGTGTTCTCCAGGGCTACGACGTGACCTGCTGAGCTAATCCAGCACTTTGTGTCTTTCGTTTCCATCGTTTGACATCGCGACTGAAAATGCATTGAGGTTTTGATCAAATGTAATGCGTTGCGCTCCTGATCAGTTAAATGTAACGAGTATAACAATTGCTCTGGTATTTGATTTAAATCACATGTTTAATCAATAATGTTTTATTATTAATATTGAATGTTTTATGTATCATTATTAACTGTCACTGTATGTCATGTTGTCACTTGTGGGCGGAGCACGAAGGCAAATTCCTTGTATGTGAATACTTGACCAATAAACGTATTCATTCATTCTTATTCATTCATTCATTCATTCATTCATTCATTAATTCATTCATTCATCTGTTAAATCGTCTCCGGGCACCGCACGGCTGCGGGATTCAACCATGAATTTAACGTTTTCACGTAATCAGCAGCGACCGGTGCCTCACATTATTTGCATCAGCCCCCCAATCACCCCCCTCCCACGCTCCCCGGCTCCCAACCCCCTCAGTCCCCCTGCATATTTTCCGATCGACTCTCTTAATTGCACGTTTCCTTAACGACCATTTCCAGCTGGCCCCTGCATCAGACCCAATTACTCGGCGGACTTTAGGACCAGGGGGAGCCCGGAGCTCAGGACCCGCCGCCCGCGGCTGCTGCTCAACCCGCGGGAAGGTCGATTGTTTCAATCTTTATATTTTCACAAAAGTAATTTCTGTTCCGTTGCCGGACGCGGTTAATGAACGGATCGACAGACAGCTCTGATATCAGTTGCTGTTTATTTCACTCTTCCCACATTTACCTCTCCCTGGTTTTAATTCCGCGCTCACTGGCGTTTCACGACGCGGAATTTGGGGATTAAATGGGAGCCGGTCGTTCAGCGCCGACCTGTTGTCCACCGAGTTTTCTGCCCCACAGCCTCTGAGCCCCGCTCCTGACGCCGGTCCCGGGACCCGACCCATTTACACACATGGAGCGGAACCAGAGCAGATTCTCAGCCACTGCTTTTCATCCCAAGTCCAGAAGGATGGATACAGTTTCTCCGTGAATTTATTCCCAGTGAAGGTGTGGAGATGGGACTTGGTGTCCGCGTCGCAAAATGAAACTGTCCCTGACTACAACTGAGATAAACTCCCACTCTCCCGGAGATGGGGTGGCCGGGGAGGGGGGGATGGAGGGGAGGTAACTGCATCAAACGCGTCACCACAACGCCTGATGCTCCAGACTCCAGTCTCCGGGGTCAGTTCCACTACTCCCTTCCTCTCCACAGACTCTGCGGCGACTCCCAGACCCCAGTACTGACACCCCGCCACCTCCATCTCCCAGTAATGTCTCCCTGATGTGAATCCCTCCGATCCCAGCACACTAAGTGTAAATGGAGGAGAAACGCCACAAAAGACCGAGTCGGGCGCCCTTCCAGGAAAAGAGAGAACCCCAGCCTTGGACCCTGTCGCGAATGATGCCAAGTGATCAACAACAGGATACAATCCGGCGGCGTCCTCTGCTGAGTTCTCCGGGTTTGCGAGCGCCTACGCGGATTCGTGAGTCTATGTGCCCTTTATGTATTGTAATAAAATACCATGTTATTCAAACTCTGTTGTCTGAATCCGGTGATATATCGAACACAACAATGATGAAATTGCAAATTTCACATAGGAATATTGGACAATAAGTTTAAAAGCAAGCTGTACAGTCCAAGCAGTCGGGGTTTATTTCCAAAATAGTATACCAAGGCACTTAATTTAAATGAAATCTATCTTTCCATTAATGCTTATGAATGTTACACGCTGTGCAAATTATCAAAATGCAATGAAATTACATTAAATATATCTAATGAATTCAACTATGAATTGAATGGAGTTAATCAGCCTGCAAATGTGTTTCATTTGAAAGGTCCAATACCTTTACATTTTTGCAACCCTGATCATCAGCCCCTGTTGCTTCCCTCCTTTTCCCTGTCCTTTTCTCTTTGTCATGGAGAAATACAGCACGGAAACAGGCCTTTCTGTCCACGTTGCCAATGGCGACCAAGATGCCCCATCTACACTCATCCCACCTGCCCGCGTTTGGCCCTAATCCTTTCCAAATGTATTTGAATCGTCCTTATATTACCTGCCTCTGACACCCCCACGGTGGAACGCAGATATTGATGGGGAAATGCACCTGCATAATTTGTTGCCGTTTGAGGAAAGGTGTGTTTGCAGATCAGGAAACAATTCACAACTCTTCAATCATTTTGTCACATCATTTTGTCTCTGCCCTTCATCTAACCATCTGCCAATCGAAATTCCCCATCGCCTGCGTCAACCTATTACGTCAGGCTTTGTTCTGCGCGCTTTCTTTTCCAACTTTCTTGCATCCCACCCCCACGCATGCAATCAGTCTGAAAATCCCGAAAGATCACCTATCGAAATAGACACAAAAAACTGGAGTAACTCAGCGGGACAGGCAGCATCTGTGGAGAGAAGGAATGGGTGACGTTTCGGGTCGAGACCCTTCATCCGTTCTCCAGAGGCGCTGCTTGACCCAGTTACAGTTACTGCAGGTGCAGACCCAGGTGCAGTTATTCCAACACGTTGGGCCTTTTTTTGTAAACCAGCACCAGCAGTTCCTTGTTTCTACATCTACACACGCTGAGTTACTCCAGCATTTTGTGTCTACCTTCGATTTAAACCAGCATCTGCAGTTCTTTCCTACACTTCTTCACACTGAACACTTGCAGTTTTCATTCCCCGAGACGACAGCATGCGCAGTGAACACTCGCGGTACTGCAGGGGTGCAGCAGCTCCCGAAACGGAAGGCATTTTGAACCAGGAACGGCCGGGAAACCATAGCTTCGAAAGACCAAATGAAGAGTTTCACCGAGGAGGTCGTTTGTCCCATCTGTCAGTATATCTTCACTGGTGTAACTGGAGTGTGGGCACAACTTCTGCTGCTCCTGTATCACACAGAGTTGGGACAGGGAAGGGAGAAACTCCTGCCCGGAATGTAGAGAGGAGTTTGTGGACCGCACCCTCGGGGTAAGTCGGGCCCTGGCAAGACTGTCAGATACATTTCGGGCACTGAGCTTGAATCGGAAGGAGAAGGAAGATAAACTTCACTGCGAGTAACATCAGGAAGAACTGAAGCTGTTTTGTGAAACTGACAAGAAACTGATCTGTGTGATTTGTGCAGCTGGGCGGGAACACAAGTCTCACAGCTTCGCGCTGACAGCAGAAGCTGCTAAATTCTACAAGGTAAAGGCAACCGGATTTTGGTCACATTATTGTTTAATTCTTCCTTTATTGTCTAACAATTTATTTATCTGATTTTCAAACACAATTCCAGGATCAGGTTAAATCTTCCTTCGAATCTCTCACAAAAAAGAAATCGGAGTTCCAGCAAATGGTGCAGCAACAGAAAGAGAAGATTTCTGGAGTTCTGGTGAGGCTTTTCATTTTCGATTCCCTGATCTTGTGTAGATTTGATCACTGAGACCCGTGTAATAATGCGCCCGAGTTATAGAGGTCGCGCAGGGAAGTACTTTATTCTTTGGACCGGAGGAGCGATCCTATGTGAGATAACGAAGGGAATATAATAGAGTGAATGCACAAAGTCTTTACTTGGAGCAGGAGAATCAAGTACGAGAGGACACATGCTTAAGGTGAGAGGGGAATCATTTAAGGGGGAACTGAAAGGTAGTTTTTTTGCACACAGAGGTTGGTGGATATATGAAACAGGATGCCAGGGGAGAGAATAGACAATAGACAATAGACCATAGATAATGGGTGCAAGAGTAGGCCATTCGGCCCTTCGAGCCAGCATCGCCATTCAATGTGACCATGGCTGATCATCCCCAATCAGTACCCCGTTCCTGCCTTCTCCCCATATCCGCTGACTGCGCTGTTTTTAAGTGCCCTATCTAGCTCTCTCTTGAAAGTATCCAGAGAACTGGCCTCCACCACCTTCTGAGGCAGAGAATTCCACAGACTCACAACTCTCTGTGTGAAAAAGTGTTTCCTCATCTCCGTTCTAAATGGCTTACCCATTATTCTTAAACTGTGGCCCCGGGTTCCGGACTCCCCCAACATCGGGAACATGTTTCCTGCCTCTAGCTTGGCCAAACCCTTAGTATTCTAATATGTTTCAATAAGATCCCCTCTCATCCTACTAAACTCCAGAGTATAGAAGCCCAGCCGCTCCATTCTCTCAGCATACAACAGTCCCGCCATCCCGGGAATTAGCCCTGTAAACCTACGCTGCACTCCCTCAATAGCAAGATTGCCCTTCCTCAAATACGGGGGCCAAAACTGCACACAATACTCCAGGTGTGGTCTCACTAGGGCCCTACAGAATGACCTCTTTGCTCCGATACGCAACTCATCTTGTTATGAAGGCCAACATGCCATTCGCTTTCTCCACTGCCTGTTGTATCTGCATGCTTACTTTCATTGACTGATGAACAAGGATCCCCAGAACCCATTGTACTTCCCCTTTTCCCAACGACACCATTTAGAGAATAATCTGCATTACTGTTTTTGCTACAAAAGTGGATAACCTCACATTTATCCACATTAAACTGCATCTAGCATACATCTGCCCTCTCACCCAACCTGTCCAAGTCACCCTGCATTCTCATAGCATCCTCCTCACAGTTCACACTGTCACCCAGTTTTGTGTCATCTGCAAATTTGCTAATGTTACTTTGAATCCCTTCATCTAAATCATTGGTTTATATTGTAAATAGCTGCGGTCCCAGCACCGATCCTTGCGATACCCCACTAGTCACTGCCTGCCATTCTGAAAGGGACTCGGTAATTCCTACTCTTTGTTTCCTGTCTGCCAACCAATTTTCTATCCATGTCAGCACTCTACCCCCAATACCATGTGCCCTAATTTTGCCCACTAATCTCCTATGTGGGACCTTATCAAATGCTTTCTGAAAGTCCAGGTACACTACATCCACTACACCCTTGTCCATTTTCCTAGTTACATCCTCAAAAAAATCCAGAAGATTAGTCAAGCATGATTTCCCCTTCGTAAATCCATGCTGATTCGGACAGATCCTGTCACTGCTATCCAAATGTGCCGCTATTTCATATTTTATGATTGACTCCAGCATCTTCCGTACCACCGATGTCAAGCGAACTGGTCTATAATTTCTTGTTTTCTCTCTCCCGCCTTTCTTAAAAAGTGGGACAACATTAGCTACCCTCCAATCCCACAGGAACTGATCCTGTATCTATAGAACATTGGAAAATTATCGCCAATGCGTCCAGGATTCTAGAGCCACTTCCTTAAGTACCCTGGGATGCAGAACATCAGGCCCAGAGGATTTTTCAGCCTTTAGTCCCATCAGTCTACCCAACACCATTTGTTGCCTAATGTGGATTTCCTTCTGTTCCCCCGTCACCCCAGATCTCCTGGCCACTAGTACACGGTCGCTCCATACTCTCCTTGGAATCTGTATTCCTCTTTGGAATGTACTGATCCTGCACCTTCTGCATTCTTCCCAGAAATGCATGCCATTGTTGTTCCACTCTCATCCCTGCTAGGGTATATTTCCAGTCAACTTTGGCCAGCTTCTCCCTCATGGCTCCATCGTCCCCTTTATTCAACTGAAACATTGACACCTCCGATTTACCCTTCTCCCTCTCCAAATGTAGATTAAACCTGATCATATTATGGTCACTACCTCCTAATGGCTCCTTAACCTCAAGATCCCTTATAAAATCCGGTTCGTTACATAAAACTAAATCCAGAATTGCCTTCTCCCTGGTACGCTCCAATAGAAGCTGCTCTAAGAATCATGGAGGCACTCCACAAACTCACTTTCTTAGGGTCCAGTACCAACCTGATTTTCCCAGTCTACCTGCCTGTTGAAATCTCCCATAAGAACCGGAGCATTAAGTTTACTACATGCCAATTTTAACTCCTGATTCAACTTGCACCCTGTATCTAGGTTACTGTTTGGGGGCCTGTAGATAAGTCCCATTAGGGTATTTTTACCTTTACAATTCCTTAATTCTATCCATACTGACTCCACATCTCCTGTTTCAATGTCACCCCTTGCAAGGGACTGAATTTCATTCCTCACCAACAGAGCTACCCTACCCCCTTTGCTCAACTGTCTGTCTTTTCGATAGGAGGTATACCCTTGAATATTCCGTTCCCAGCCCTGGCCCTCTTGCAGCCATGTCTCTGTAATTCCCATATCATATTTGCCATTTCTAACTGAGCTTCAAGCTCGTCCACTTTATTTCTTATAATTCGTGCAGTCATATACAACACTTTGACCTCGGCATTCATCTCCCTCTCGCACCGCACGCAATTGGCCCTCACCTTACTCTCTTATCCCTTCTCGAACTTTCCTTCACATTAATTCGGGAGTCTTTTGTAACTTTTCCTGTACTCACTTCCCCTTCAACTCCATCTTTATACTCCCAATTTGTCAATCCCTCCCCACCACCTCCCCATTTTTTATTTTAAACCAACACGTGTAGCCCTAGCAAACCTGCCTGCCATAACGTCGTTCCCTCCAGGTAGTTGAGTCGGGTATGATAATAACATATATGGAAACGTTTGGACAGGTTCGTGGATGGGGAACGTGTAGAAGCTTACGGGCCAAATACTGGCTGGTGGAACTAGCGTAGATGGGCAATATGGTCGGCAAGGATAAGTTGGGCCGAAGGACCCATTTCACACAAGGCGACTTTGTGAGTGGAAGTAGCGCTGTTGTGTCCTTGTATGAAATGGGTCCTTCAGTCCAACTCATCCATAATGACCCGATTCGATCCTGATCTCGGTTGCTGTCCATGTGGGTCGCTCGTTCTCCCAGTGATCGCGTCTGATTGTGTCCACAACCTACAGTACGGTTGTTGGATGGTAAATCGGCGGCTGTAAATTAACCCAGTGAATGTAGGTGGTGGGCGAAAGGGTGGGAATTAATATGCAGGTAAAATCGAATACGCTGCAGGGAATTGGACTTGGGAGAATGGGAAGGAGAAATTTTAGATTATTTTCAGATTTGAAAAGCATGTAGACAAGCGCTTGAATTGCCAAGGTAATGAAAGATACGAATTAAATGCAGGTAACTGGGATTAGTATAGATAGGTACAGGGGCCAGCATGGACATGGTCCGCCAAAGGGCTTATTTCTGTGTTCCGTGACGCACGGTTGATTGGCTAACTATCATCTCCCATGCCGTGAGGAAATACTATACAATGACATTAAATAATGATCTTCAGCTTTCATTTCACAGGAACAGTCACACAACCTTCAGTCCAAGACCACATCCCAGTTTGCTGAACTGCACCAGACTCTCACTGAGAAAGCGTAGCGAGTACTGGCAGATATCCGGGAAGAAGCGGAACAAATTCTGAATACATTGGAGAAAAATCTTCAAGAGATTCAAGAGAATATAAATTCAATTCAGGAGGAACTCTTAAAGCTACAGGAACAGATGGGTCAAAAAGACAGTGTGATATTTCTGAAGGTAAGAGGTTACACTATATTTTGGAGAAGTCAATATGCGCACACAAAATGGTGGATGACATTTCTGAAATAAAAGTCGCATTTACTAGTCATTCAGAACTGGGTAAATGTTCCGCCTGCACCAGCTCTGTGCTGTTGCTGCTCCCAAACTAAACGACCTCCCGCAAAATCTTCCCTATCTCAGCACTGCCTGCAAACTCCTTGAGAAACTGTCTCTGTGAACTTGTCACTGAGTTAATGATTGTTTCATATGTTCCTCAAATGAAGAAGAATCTCCACAAATCACAAAACCATGGGAAATGTTAGCCGCATGGTGAACCTAAATGCAGAGGGAATTCGCGGTGTTAAACCAACCCGGTGAAGGAAGCTTAATGGATAGGCAGCTAGGATACACTTGGTCAGACCCAGGGATTTATCCACCTTAAGGTCGCTCTCACATAATCGACGTATTCTCTCCCAATGATCCTTTTACTTTTCAAGGGACACATTATCTTTCTAGTTATTCGTTTGTTATTAATGTACTTGTAGATTCTCTTAAGATTCTAATTCATCTTTTCTGTCAAAGCTTTGTCCTGGGCACGTTTCACGTCCTGTTCTTCCTCAGGTGTACTGCTACATCTTGTATACTCCACAGAATCCAGCCATCTTTATCTAAGCAGGCCCCCAACCCTTTGTCGATCAGATTCGTTTTATCCTTCCAGCCTTGTCCTTCTTGCTGACAGGTACATTCTAGTATTAGTACTGAATTATTTACTCTTTATGTTAACAACCAGAAGGAAGGGGCAGAGTCTGGAGCAAGTTGGCATGCGATCATTGTGGTTCTGCAATAAACTGAATGTGTTCAAATATCTGTCAATGTGGTAAAGTGGGAAATTATGCACTTCAGTGAAATGGAAACTGACAGCAAAATGAGTGAAATGCAGAAGGGTCCAGGTGTTTTTGTGCATTAGCGAAAAATGATGGGCAGGCGGGGAGGCACGGTGACGCAGCGGTAGAGTTGCTGCCTTACAGTGCTTACAGCACCAGAGACTGGTATTCGATCCTGACTACCGGTGCTGTCTGTAGGGAGATTGTACATTCTCCCCGTGAGTTTTCTCAGAGATCTACGGTTATCAAGATATCAAGACGTACAGGTTTGTAGGTTAATTGACTTGATATGTGTATACAATTGTTCCGAGTGTCCAGGATAGTGTTTAATCTGCGGGGATCGGTGGTCGGTGCGAACTCGGAGGGCCGAAGGGCCTGTTTCTAAAACGAAATCTTACGTTTTAGTCTATCTCTAAAGTCTATCTCTAAAACTAAAAAAAGCTAAAAGGTGCAGTAAGCAGTTTAGAGAAGAAATGACACGTTGAGCTTTGTTGTAACGTGGTTGAAGTTTAGAAGCAAGGAAGCTTGGTCACAATTGTACAATTGGTGAGGCCACACCCAGAGCATAGATTTGATTACCTTAACTAAGAATTGATATAATAGCAATGGAGGCAGCACACAAGGGAATCGCCAATTTTGGGATTGGGATGAAGGGGTTGTTGTATCAGGAGAGGATAAACATGTTATGTTTAGAAGAGTGAGAGGTGATCCTTTATCTGTTCCCATGGTCCACGACTGGGCAAAGGGCAGTGAATCTTTGGGAATGTCTAACCAAGAGAAATTGAGAGGTTTAACCCGTAGAATAATTTAAACCAAAGGGAGACACATCTTTGAAAGTTGAAGGAATTGAAAACAAAGGGAATGTGGCACAATGAAGGATTCAGTCAAGGACTAGATCAGCCATGACCACACTGTAGGGATTAACATTGAAATGTAGAACGTGACAAACATATCAGATTTAACATCTATATCCGGTTCCCATCAGCAGTGAGTGGTCACCTTGAGGGTGGGGGGGGGGGTGGGAGGGGTGGGCCGGGATTTGCTCTGGTTGTTTTGTCCATCTGTGTTCACCGTAGAATTGCATCCGTTTCTATATCATGGACAAGCCATTCGGTCCATCTTCTCCGGTCAATGGTTCTGTTCCACTCATATAACCATATATAACCATATAACAATTACAGCACGGATCAGGCCATCTCGTCCCTTCTAGACCTAACTTGTTCAACCTTTCTCTGTAACTTAGGTGCTGAAACCCAGGCAACATTCTAGTAAATCTCCTCTGCACTCTCTCTATTTTGTTGACATCTTTCCTATAATTTGGCGCCAGAATTGAACACCATACTCCAGAATTGGCCTCACCAATGCTTGTACAATTTTAACATTACATGCCAACTTTTATATTCAATGATCTGATTTATAAAGGCCAGCACACCAAAAGCTTCCTTTACCACCATATCTACATGAGATTCCACCTTCAGGGAACTATGCACAGTTATCCCTAGATCCCTCTGTTCTTCTGCATTCCTCAATTCGCTACCATTTACCATGTACGTCCTATTTTGATATGTGCTGCCAAGATGTAGCACCTCACACTTATCAGCATTAAACTCCATCTGCCATCTTTCAGCCCACTCATCCAAATGGCCTAAATCTCTCTGTAGACTTTGAAAATCTACTTCATTATCCACAACACCACCTATCTTAGTATCATCTGCATACTTACTAATCCAATTTACCACACCATCGTCCAGATCATTGATGTATATGACAAACAACAGTGGACCCAACACAGATCCCTGAGGCACCCCACCAGTCACCGGCCTCCAACCTGACAAACAGTTATCCACCATTACTCTCTGGTATCTCCCATTCAGCCACTGTTGAATTAATCTTGCTACTCCACTATTAATACCCAATATTTGAACCTTCTTAACCAATCTTCCATGTGGAATATTGTCAACGGCCTTACTGAAGTCCATATAGACAACATCCACCGCTTTACGCTCATCAATTTCCCTAGTAACCTCTTCAAAAAATTCAAGAAGATTAGTCAAACATGACCTTCCAGGCACAAATCCATGTTGACTGTTCCTAATCAGACCCTGTTTATCCAGCTGATTATATATATTATCTCTAAGTATCCTTTCCATTAATTTGCCCACCAGTGACGTCAAACTAACAGGTCTATAATTGCTAGGTTTACTCTTAGAACCCTTTTTAAACAATGGAACAACATGCGCAGTACGCCAATCCTCCCGCACCATTCCCGTTTCTAATGACATTTGAAATATTTCTGTCATAGCCCCTGCTATTTCTACACTAACTTCCCTCAATATCCTAGGGAATATCCTGTCAGGACCTGGAGACTTATCACTCAACATCCCTCTTATCTACTCACTACACCCGGCAACAATGCCCCGAATTCGAGGAAGCCTCGTGTGTTTATCCCGCTTCCCCTTAAATGTATCTGCAACATTGGCTTCAGCTACCCCCTTGCAAGTGAGTTTCACGTTCCCTCATTGTATTTCCTATGGGATTTATTAAAGTCCATCCTACATTTCAGCTTTGACGTTTGCTGTTTCCGGTATTGGTGGTATTATTCTACCCCCACCGATTTAAGTCCATCGATCATCTTAAATGTGTCCATCCCATCATGTCTGACATCTTCTACAGATAAAATCCCACGACCTGCCCATAATTTCCTGCAAGTTGCGCCCTCTCTGTTATGGCATCATTTTCGTGAATATTCATTCTATCTTGCCCCGTGTTTCTATGTCCCCAGGACATTTCCATTCTCTGTCTAACAGCGGCAATGCGCTTTGAGAAAGGGGTATTATCTGAAGAATGTCATAATTTAGCTGAAACTCTTCCTATCGTGATGTGGCTGTTTCTTCTCAGTCGACTCAAATTTGTGTTTTATTTATTTCAGGATGAAGCTCGTCGGAAAAGGAGGTAGGACGTGCTCTTGACTGAAACACTGCGTGTTTGTGCTGAAAGAATTTCCTGCTCAGTTCATAACCAGCTGTTCAATATTTGCAGGTTTAGCGATGAAACCAAGCTACTGTTCATAGTAGATGGTGCCTTGCCGATTGAAAAGTTTGATCGCCCTGTTTTGTTCAACACGGTATTCGGAGAAACTTCTGATGACTTCAAGCACGGTAAACCTTCTCCATTGTTCTTGGTTATGATATATTTAAGTAATACAGATGCAAGGATTGATGTTATTAATCGATTGAAGGGAAATTGAAATGTTGTTCAATGGGTAGGCATTAGAACATAAGACCGCTGAGCCCTGCCGTTCACTGTGTTGGTTCTGCCTTAGCTTGTTTCCCTAATATGCAACACCTCGCACTTCGAAATATTAAACTTCATTATTAACTTCAATATTAACCATTCCTCAGCCCACCTGCCCAAATGATCATGATTTCCCGTCCTCTTTTTGTTACCCCGTGGGAGGTAAAACAACTTCCAGTGTTCATATGCACCCGATGAATGAACTCCTCGTGTTCATATGCACCCGTGTACCGATAAATGGGTCGCTTTGACATAGGGGAAATGCAGCAAAGATTGACTATGCGTGTTCCTGGGAGAACGTTTGCTGTGCGGGACTAGATGAAGTAGACTAGGCCTGTGCTGCAGGTGTTTTAGAGGAGATCTTAGTGAAACACAAAGTTCTTACAGGGCTCAGTGGGTTGTATGCAGGGAGGGTGTTTCCCCTGTCTGATGGGTCTGGAGCCAGCGGACCATTAAGGATAACGATCAGGAGACACGCAGAGACTAGTGAACTTTTGTAATTCCCTGCACCGGTGGCTGTGGAGACTCAGTCATTCAGTGTTCAGACATCCATGGTTGTCCATTACAAAATCAGGCCCTTCTGCCCGTCACGGCCATATTCGCCTTTTTCTAAACTGGACCAATCCATTTCCCCACATTAGATCCCTATTCTACTAAGCCTAACCTATTCAAGTGGCTCTTAAATATCGTGATCATATCTGACTGCAGCACCTCTTCTGCAGCATTTTGCAGATATAAACCACTCTCCGTGTGAAGAAAAAATATCACTCAGATCCACGAAAACTCTTTCCTCTCATAATAAACCTGCACTCTGTTGTGTTGCTATACCTGCATGTGTATAACGTTTTGATAATCTACCATGTATCCTGCTTTAGACGTTGACAACAATCCTCGCTGTCCACAATCGTTTGCTTCCTCCATAAACGTACTAATCATAGTTCCTACATTCGCATCCAAACAATGAAAATATTAAATAAACAGCAAAGGTTGCAGCACCGATCTCTGCTGCTCACCACCAGTCACAGACCTCCAAGCAGAAAATGCATCCTTCTACCGCTACCTTCTACAGACTAGTTAGGGATAAGTGAAACGAGGGACATCCCTAATTAGTCTGAAGAAAGGTCTCAACCAGAAACATCACCCATTTCTTCTCTCCGGAGATGCTGAATTACCCGTTGAATTACTCCAGCTTTTTGTGTCTGTCTGCCTCCATATCTGAATAGCCCGGTTCATTTCTCTAACCCCACCGCAATCTCATAATCCCATTTATAATGGATTAATAAATAATCCTCTGCACTCGTCCGCCCCGCCCGCACGCCCCCGACCCCACCCATTCCCTATACCTCACGAAATTCCCCTCTCCAGCCGGGATAAAAAAAACACCGGGAATTATGTCTGTTGTCCATCTAACATTGTTGGGGGGGGGGGAGGGGTGAAAACCCGGCAATGTTTAAGTTGCCCGACTACCTATTACTAAGGCAGATCGGCTTCTACCCTAGTCCTGGGACTGCGTTGCCCGAGGGGCGGAAAACCGGGGGGGGGGGGGCAGAGGGGACATGGCCCCTCCATGTTTTGGGAGGTGGGGGACATCCCCCCCAAGTTTTTGTAATCCGGATTTTAAAATCTCCGTTTTCCGCGAGACAGTGGGGGTGGGACTGCTGATCGAAGGCGCTGATTGTAGAGAGAGACGTCGGTCAGCAGGCAATGGGGGCGGGACATGATTCAGCGCGATGATTGGAGGAGGGAGACGTGGCACAGACCTGCGCTTCATCCGCAGCGAAGATCCATCCCGGCCGGGTCTCCGGCGCTGACCCGTCCCCACCCGAGTACCCCCCCCCTCCCACGGGTGGCCGAAGAGGTCGGGAGCAAAGATCCTCCGCTATAGGATCTTTGGTCAGCAGTCAGACGGGCCAGCGCAGAGAAACAGCGCTAAACCCAGCTAACTCTGCCTGTCCTGCCAGGTGAGCTTACAACCCTTCCTGGACTTGCGGGAAATATGGCCAGCGTGGAGCAGCAGCGCTGGTATCCCGTCAGTCCAGCCAGGGCTGTAGTTAACCCAGTGAGACAGGCAGTTGAGCTGCATTTAGCGCTGGGTTGAGCCTCCGAAGCCTCGCACACGCGTGTGTGAGTGTGCGCATGCGCGCGTGGCCGCCAAAAAATTGTGTCCAGTCCCCTCAATGTTTTGACAGCGAGTTCCTTTCTGATTCTCTGATTCTCTGCTTCTCCCACCCCCACCCCCCAGTGTCCGTCGCCCATGATGTGGAAACAGCGCATTCGTTGTTGAAGGTGTCTGAGGATCGGAAGAGGGTGAAATGGACCGAGACGCTGACAAATCTCCCTGACACCGGGAAAAGATTCACAGCCTGGCCGTGTGTGCTGGGATCGGAAGGATTCACATCAGGGAGATATTACTGGGAGGTGGAGGTGGCGGGGAGTCGGTGGTGGAGTCTGGGAGTCGCCGCTGAGCCTGTGGAGAGGGAGAGAGAAGAAATCGACCTGACCCCCGAGACTGGGGTCTGGAGGATCGACCGTGATGGTGACGAGTTTTATGCAATTACCACACTTGCATCCCGTCTGCCCGCCCGTCCAATCCCCGGGAGGGTGGGAGTTTATCTCAGTTACGAGTCCGGAACAGTTTCATTTTGCGTCGCGGACACCAAGTCGCATCTCCACACCTTCACTGGGAATACATTCACGGATAAACTTTATCCTTTCTTCGGGCCTTGGGATGTGAACCAGTGGCTGAGAATCTGCTCCGGTTCCTTTCCGGGAATGTAAAAGGGTCGTGTCCCCGGACCGGCGTCAGGAGCGGAGCTCAGGGGCTGTGGGGCGGAAACCCGGTGGACAAGTCGGCGCAGAACGGGTCCCATTTAATCCCCAAATTCAGCGCCGTAAAACCCTATTGAGCGCGGAAATAAAACCAGGGGGAATGTAAATGTGGGAAGAGTGAAAAAAACAGCAAGAGTAATTGAAGCAGCCGATCCGTTCTTTTTTTTTAACGCGTTTACTTTGTCGGTCAACGGAATATAAATACTTTTGTGAAAATACAAAGATTGAAATAACCATATAACCATATAACCATAACAGCACGGAAACAGGCTATCTCGGCCCTTCAAGTCCGTGCCGAACATTAAAAAAAAAAAAAAAAACTTCCCCCTAGTCCCATCTACCTGCACTCAGACCATAACCCTCCATTCCTTTCCCGTCCATATACCCATCCAATCTATTTTTAAAGGATAACATCGAACCTGCCTCCACCACTTCCACTGGAAGCTCATTCCACACAGCTACCACTCTCTGAGTAAAGAAGTTCCCCCTAATGTTCCCCCTAAACTTCTGTCCCTTAATTCTCAAGTCATGTCCCCTTGTTTGAATCTTCCCTACTCTCAATGGGAAAAGCTTATCCACGTCCACTCTGTCTAACCCGCTCATAATTTTAAAGACCTCTATCAAGTCCCCTCTTAACCTTCTGCGCTCCAAAGAATAAAGACCTAACTTGTTCAACGTTTCTCTGTAACTTAGTTGCTGAAACCCAGGCAACATTCTAGTAAATCTCCTCTGTACTCTCTCTATTTTGTTGACATCCTTCCTATAATTAGGCGACCAAAATTGTACTCCATACTCCAGAATTGGCCTCACCAATGCCTTGTACAATTTTAACATTACATCCCAACTTCTATATTCAATGCTCTGATTTATAAAGGCCAGCACACCAAAAGCTTTCTTTACCACCCTATCTACATGAGATTCCACCTTCAGGGAACTATGCACAGTTATTCCTAGATCCCTCTGTTCAACTGCATTCCTCAATTCGCTACCATTTACCGTGTACGTCCTATTTTGATTTGTCCTGCCGAGATGTAGCACCTCACATTTGTCAGCATTAAACTCCATCTGCCATCTTTCAGCCCACTGTTCCAAATGGCCTAAATCTCTCTGTAGACTTTGATAATCTACTTCATTATCCACAACACCACCTATCTTAGTATCATCTGCATACTTACTAATCCAATTTTCCACACCTTCATCCAGATCATTGATGTACATGACAAACAACAGTGGACCCAACACAGACCCCTGAGGCACCCCACTAGTCACCGGCCTCCAACCTGACAATCGCCCTTCCAGCGGGACCTGAGCTTCGGGCTCCCCAGGGTCCTAAGAAGCAGACCCCGAAGATAGAATACTACGATGATGTGCAAAACACACCAGAGAAATATTAAACTATAGATTGTGAGGAGAGCTGGATCTTTTTCCCCACCCTAGTATAGTGGGGGTGGGTTTTTGGCCCAGTTATCCAGGATTCCAGAGAAAGAACACTATAAGGCTGAGCATTACAATTTTATGGTCCCTGAGTTTAATTTGACGACCGATATGTGCAGCTTGTGGTTTTCTTTTTCTGTGAGACCATTTTTCGTCTCAAAGGGGGGATATACTGTATAGTATATTTTATATTAAATGTATCTTGTATAATCTTGTATTGAAAATAAGTTATATTTTAAAAGTAGTTTGTCAGTGGGGCCCGTTCTCAGGTCACAGGCCATTTGGTCACAGGCATGTGACCAAATGTCATGTCGATGTCACATTCTTGTGAAGTGTTGTAATGACATGGCTCAGGATTTATGACTGTTTATACGTCCAAGACAACAAGGCTGGAATAATATTGGATTCTGTATTAAGTTTGCTACGTTTAATTATACTCATGTTGAGACTAGAGATAAGACATATGTGAAGGGGAAAGGTGTTCGGGTGAGGGTTATGTGACCTTTGTATGTTGGATTTATTATGTTTATAAAAACTGAGGTGGCTATACTCTGAGATTGTGATAATGGTGTCTGCAGCTGTATCATTTCATTTGATCTGTAATGCTGTTGGTGAGGAGTCATAAAGAGGCCCAATGGTGAGTTTGGAATTCCATCCCCTGGAGATAACAAGAGATGGGGGGGGGGAGCGAGCCAAGAAGCAATTATCATTTATCAAGTGTGACATTTATACGACCCGTGTGTGCTTGGAGATAGGAGGTGCGTGATTGGAATCAGCTTGAAAATCTTTGTGGACTTTGCAAAGCTAAAACAAATTCATACTTTTCAGGTTTATAATACATAGTTAATTATATTCTAACTATGTGCTGTGTAATAAAACCATCTGTGCTCTGGGGGTGAGATTTGTTGTGTTTGAAAGGATTATAACCATTAGGACCCTGTATTTAGGTTTATAGGTTACATAGAAACATAGAAAATAGGTGCAGGAGTAGGCCATTCGGCCCTTCGGGCCTGCACCGCCATTTGATATGATCATGGCTGATCATCCAACTCAGTATCCCATCCCTGCCTTCTCTTCATACCCCCTGATCCCTTTAGCCACAAGGGCCACATCTAACTCCCTCTTAAATATAGCCAATGAACTGGCCTCAGCTACCTTCTGTGGCAGAGAATTCCACAGATTCACCACTCTCTGTGTAAAAAATGATTTCCTCGTCTCGGTCCTAAAAGTCTTCCCTCTTATCCTTAAACTGTGACCCCCTAGTTCTGGACTTCCCCAACATCGGGAATAATGTTCCTGCATCTAGCCTGTCCAACCACTTAAGAATTTTGTAAGTTTCTATAAGATCCCCCCTCAGCCTTCTGAATTCCAACGTGTACAAGCCGAGTCTATCCAGTCTTTCCTCATATGAAAGTCCTGCCATCCCAGGAATCAGTCTGGTGAACCTTCTCTGTACTCCCTCTACGGCAAGAATGTCTTTCCTCAGATTAGGAGACCAAAACTGTACGCAATACTCCAGGTATGGTCTTACCAAGACCCTGTACAACTGCAGTAGAACCTCCCTGCTCTTATACTCAAATCCTTTTGCTATGAATGCTAACATACCATTTGCTTTCTTCACTGCCTGCTGCACCTGCATTCCTACTTTCAATGACTGGTGTACCATGACACCCAGGTCTCGTTGCATCTCCCCTTTTCCTAATGGCCACCATTCAGATAATAGTCTACTTTCCTGTTTTTGCCACCAAAGTGGATAACCTCACATTTATCCACATTATACTGCATCTCCCATGCCTTTGCCCCCTCACCCAACCTATCCAAGTCACCTTGCAGCCTCCTAGCATCCTCCTCACAGCTAACACTGCCCCCGAGCTTCGTGTCATCCGCAAACTTGGAGATGTTGCATTCAATTCCCTCATCCAGTTCATTAATATATATCGTATATAGCTGGGGTCCCAGCACTGAGCCTTGCGGTACCCCACTAATCACTGCCTGCCATTCTGAAAAGGACCCGTTTACTCCTACTCTTTGCTTCCTGTCTGCCAGCCAGTTCTCTATCCACATCAATACTGAACCCCCAATACCATGTGCTTTAAGTTTGTATGCTAAACTCTTATGTGGGACCTTGTCGAAAGCCTTCTGAAAGTCCAGATATAACACATGCACTGGTTCTCCCTTATCCACTCTACTAGTTACATCCTCGAAAAATTCTATAAGATTCGTCAAACATTCGTCAGACATGATTTACCTTTCATAAATCCATGCTGATAACGAGATAACATTCTTCCCTGAGACGTACAGAGTTTAATGGGAACAATGTGTCTTGTGTATATAAATTAAGTGACCACTGTATCTCTTATATTTTGAGTATTGGGTTCTGGGAATTGAGTCCACTTTTATTTGATTTCTTCGATTTCTCTTTGTTAAAATGCTACGACTCTGAACAAAGAAGTCAAGAGCACATGGCTGACAGAGGCCATAAAAAGGGAGCATGTGACTATAAATATTATAAGCTTGGAAAAACACCGGGGAGGAGATAAGTTGGAGCAAGTGATTAGCTGATGATGAGGGAATGTCGGCAAATGATTGGATATAGAAATGCAACAGGGGTGGGGCATGCAGAGTTGGACATGGTATAAAAAGAGATGATCCTTTGTTTGTTTGATCCTAATACATTGTGAGAATTCGGGCCTACTGGTAAGCCCACCAGACCAGGCAAATAAAATGGGGCAATAGGGTCTCAGCCCCATTTTGGGTTAGCAATGGTGTTAGACAAGGGGGAATTTTGTCCCCAGTCCTTTTTAATCTTTATATTGATGATCTGTCCAAACAATTGAAAGCATGAAATACTGGGTGCACGATTGGTAATATTTTAGTGAACCATATATGCAGATGATCTTGTGGTCTTTAGTCCATCTAGCGCTGGTCTCCAGTAGCTCCTTACCATACGTTCTGCGTATGGCGTGGAACATGATATTAAATATAATGCTTGTAAGAGTGCTGTTATGATCTGTAGAACCAAAGAGGACAAATGTCTAAAATTTCCTGATTTTAAATTGTCTGACAATAATCTTAGTGTCTGTAATAAGGTAAAATATCTAGGGCATTTTATTACAGAACAAATGACAGATGATGAGGATATTTATCGGCAACGACGCATGCTGTATGTACAGGTGAATATTCCCTTGCGTAAGTTTGGTGAGTGTGTAGATGTGGTGAAGATGTCGCTATTTAGAGCATATTGCACACCACTGTATACTGCACACCTCTGGTCGAACTACGGAAAGACAAGTTTGCAGAGACTAAAGGTGTCATATAATGATGCCATGAGAACACTGCTAAGGAAACCTAGATTGTGTAGTGCTAGTAACGTGTTTGTGGCTGCAGGAGTCAGTACTTTAGAAGCTATCCTAAGAAATCATATGTATAAATTCATCGGAAGTGGCGGCGCGGCACTGGCTGCAGCGGCTCATCGGCAGTCCTGTTTGTTTGTGTTTTTTGTGTTGTTTATTTCGTTTTGGTTAGTCTAGTTTTTGGTTTTCAGTTTGTTTTGTGGGGGTGGGCGGTTGTAACGGGGTTTGCAGTCTCTCCCTGCGGGGGAATGCGACTTTTTGTCGTATTCCCCTTCTCTGCCTCCGTCTGCGCTGAGGCCTAATGGAGGTGGCGACCTCGAGGCTCCGGAGGCAGAGCCCGTCAGGACTCGCCCTAAGCTCGGTCCCGTGAGGGTGGTCCGGCTCAGGGCTGGAGCAGTGCTCCCGTGAGCGCCCAAGTCGGGGCGGCCCGACCCGGCCCGCCCCAAGGGAGGTTCGGCGCCCAAGTCGGGGCGGCCCGGCCCGAGGGAGGTTCGGCGCCCAAGTCGGGGCGGCCCGGCCCGGCCCGGGGAAGACGCGATGCCCATGTCGGAGCGGCCCGGCCCGGGGGAGGTTCGGCGCCCATGTCGGGGCGGCCCAGCCCGAGGCTGAAGACGGCACGGTACTCACGTGAGAGTGGCTGGGACGGTGTTCTGGCGGTGGTGGCCTGAGTCCGGGGTTCGGCCGCGGGCCAGCGGCTGCGTCTGCAGGACTGGTGTGCGGTAGCTTCGACCATCCCGGGCCGCGGTGTTTGAGCCGCGGGAAACATCGCCCGGGGGGTATCGCCTCAGCGCAGAGGGAGAAGAGGAGGGAAGAGACTGCAGACCTAAGACTTTTGCCTCCATCACAGTGAGGAGATGTTGGGTGGACTCACTGTGGTGGATGTTAATATGTGTTTATTGTTGTTTTATGTATGACTGTTGCAATTTCGTTCAGACTTCGGTCTGAATGACAATAAAGGGCTATCTATCTAATCTATCTAATCTGCAGGATAAATGACTTTAAACATGTAATTATTGTGGCTTTGTCAAACAAGGTTTAGCACTACACGCTATGAATCCCAGTTCTTTTATTCTGGATTTTAATTGATGTATTGTGTGTTGTTTTAATATATAATTTATGTTGTTTTAATATATAATTTATGATTCTTTTATAAGTGATATACTAAAACTTTATATGTACTTTAAATTTTTTAATATGCAATGCATTTTCATGTAATGTTGCCCCTTGTCTGGACCTGGAGTCCAAAATAAAGTTTATTATTATTATTTGTGGCTCAGAGAGCTCCACGTGGACTGATGACGTGGGATGATCCAGCTTTTATTTGCAAATAAAAGTTTAAACTTCTTGAAGAATTCTCCGCGTTGCCTGAGTTAATTTTCAGTATTGGAAACCATGACACCCCCCCCCCCATCCCTTACTCCCCCAAGCTGGCTACCTCCCATTTCCCTTACACCCACAAGCTGGCTACCTCCCATCCCTTACTCCCCACAAGCTGGCTACCTCCCATCCCTTAGTCTCCCAAGCTGGCTCCCGCCGCACTGTCACAGGCTGTGGGTCGGCAGCGTACTCACACACGGGGCCGCGGCTCCGGGCAGCGGACACACGCGGCCATAACCCGGCAGCGTCCCTGTCAGCTGCGGCAGAGTTGGGGAGTCTGCTCCCTCCACCCACCCAGAGTCACTGACCACGCTGCACCGGCACCACGACCCCCTTACCAGGGTGATCCACCGCCCCCCCGGACCCCCACATGGGGTGATTAACCCGGGTGGCGGGCTCTCCGTATCCTCGCCGCCGCGTTTCAGCCACCAAACACTAAACGATATTGTCAAGTGCAGGAACTATCTTGGAAGTAGTGGGGAGGTGTCTGACTGCCCTACGGCTACAGATATGCATGGAGGCGAGAATAATTTCTAATCATTTCTGGAGATGGTTGGCATTTTCTTTCATTACTGAAAGTACAACCTGAACTCTGAAGAATTCCAAAGAACGCAGTGGTCAGGAAAAACTTGCTTTATTTGTTACGTAAGGCACAAATGTGTCAAGACTTTCTTTTGTAGAGCTAATCCATTATTTGTCCATCATACCTGCAGTACAAATCGTCAGTCTCTTCATAAAGGCAAGAGTGGACTTCCGGTGGCGCCATGTTACACTAACAGACGCACACCTAGCTCGCTCCCGAAAAATTCTCGATTTTTCGCGTTAAAACGGGTCTACAGGTCGGGACCGATTAAAAAAACTTACTGGAGCTTCTGGTCGTCGCGCTGCTGACGTCATCAGTAAGTGCCGTGAATTAAACGGTGGTTTAAAGACTTTTAAATGAAAAAACTGTCTCCAGCTCTGAGTCCTCAGAGAACAATTAAAAGACAGCTGCTGAAAAGCCTGAAGAAGATACCTCTGAAGGGGTCCCTGAAGTGGCTGCAGAAATGTCTACAAGATCCAAGACAGATCTGGCTAAGGACAAAGATAAAGAATTTGAGGAATTAAAGAAATCGGTAAGAGATATGAAAGATGAAATTGTGGATGAAATTAAAAATATGATGGGAAAAATCGAAAAGATGATGTCGAATATGAGTGCTGGTAATCAGAAAGTTATTGATTCAATTGGCACTATAAACAAACGAATTGATGATGTGAAAGGAGAATTGATAAGGTGGAAGAATCTACTACGGACAGGTTCACGGCTGTGCTTGAAACAGTGGCTGCGAATATGTCTAGAATCATAGAAATGGACAGAAATATGGCTCGAATGGCTGAAGATATGGAGAGAATGAGGCAAGAACATGAGCAAACTACAACACAGGTGGCGACTCATCTGGCGAAAGTTGCCTTGACCTGGAAGCTCGTTCAAGACGCCAAAATTTAAGAATTCTTGGAGTCTCAGAGGGAGCTGAGGGAAGGGACATTCGTGAGTTTGCTATGGCTTATTCAAGCAACTGTTTAATCTCCCCAATGAACCGAAAATTGAAGTGACACATCGAGTACCGAGATTTAAACCAAGATCACAAACAAGACCACACCACCCACGACAGATTATCGTGAAATTTCGGGACATTTCAGAACTTGAAGAGGTGATGAGGAAAATCTAATATGGAGTGCAACTGAGGTTTGATAACGACTCTATCAAAATATTCAGGGACTATCCTCATGAAATTGTACAAAAGAGAAATCAGTTCACAAAGGCAAAAGACATTCTTAAGGGAATTCAAGATGTTAGATACGGTGTCTTCTACCCGGCTAAGATGCGAATTACCTATAAGGGACAGGAGAAATCATTTGTAAACCCGGAGGATGCATGCAAATATGCCCAGAGCATCGTGGAAAAGTAGCGGGAATATATGGATGGTATGGACAAATGTTTCTCTTTATTATTCCACAGTTAATGGCTGATCAGAAGCGAAGAAACAGCTCTTTTAGTACTTTAAAAAAAACTTAAAAGAATGCTTCAATCTGCAGCTGTCTAGACTCCTTATCTGTGGAGTTTTAACTCAAGGACATTCTGTGTTCCAAACGAAGCAAATAGAGAATAACAGAGAAATAACAGAGGAACGTCGAGCCGAAGAGAGTGGAATACACCAGAAGCATTAATTGTTTAAGAGATTAAAATACTAATTTAAATTGTAAAGAACTAATCCTATTAATAATTTAGCAATTTAACAATATTAATATAGAAATAGTAACGGACGCTAACAAGAAAACAAATATTTATGAACTAACACAAATATTCACTAAATCTAAGCCTTATCTATAATTGGGGGGAGGGGAGGAGAAACGAGCACCTGGCTCAGATCCAGGAGCACGTTTCACGTTACCCCTTCAACCAACATTTGATTATTATTGAATGTAAACAAATTTTTTTTTACTATCACATTAAGTCACATGTTTGTGTTTTTTGTTTAGGGATAAGCGTAAAAGGGATATGCCAACTGAACTTAGTAACGCAAAGGTTCCCCCAACACCTAAAGACCTGAGGTACGGATGCACCGTAAGATTTATAGGTATTATAACTATTCAAAATGCAAGATGTTAAACAAAAGAACCTAGGAGTCACATTCTGCAGTTGGAATATAAGAGGTGTTAATGAACCTATTAAAAGGGGTAAGATATTAGCAGCTGAAATTGTACAATACTGACATCATCTTTCTACAAGAAACCCATCTCAAATCCCAGGATCAGGCTAGATTGAGGGCAAATTGGATAGGTCAAATATATCATTCTTCATATACTTCGAAATCTAGAGGTACGTCAATCATTATTCGAAAAGGCATACCATTTAAAGCAAAGAATACTATAACAGATAAGGAAGGGAGATATTTGATAGTTACCGGAGAGATCACGCTACCCCAATTACCTTGGTAAATATATACGCTCCTAACTTTGATAATCCTCAATTTTTCAATAAAATCCTGAACATAATCGTAGAATCTAATTACCAAAATGTTATAATAGGAGGAGACTTTAACTGTGCTTTAGATCCGTATTTAGATAAATCTAGCCTAAAACAGAGAGGTAATACGAAATCTAAAACTAGTGAACTCTTAAATAGTTACATAAATAATACCAATATAACAGATGTTTGGAGAATTGCTAATCCGACTGGCAGGGAATACTCGTTTTATTCAATGGTACACAAAACATACTCACGTATAGATTATTTCCTGGTGGATACAAAATTAATCCCCTACACTTTGAACTCAAAATACCATACCAACTCGATCTCAGATCATTCACCGTTAACTTTCTTTTTAAATCAGGAAGGAATGTCTAAGAACAAATCGTTTTGGAGGTTTAATCCTCAAATTCTAAAAGACCCGCAAGGGAGTATATATCTAAAAAAACAAATGGACGTTTTTTAAAACATAAATGACACTCCAGATATATCGCCCACTCTACTATGGGAATCTTTCAAAGCATTTATTAGAGGTGTTATAATCTCATACCAAGCTTTTCAAAGTAAAAAGAATAAGAATGAACAAAGACAGTTAGAAGAACAAATTAGGCAACTGGATATAGATAATGCTAAAGATCCATCTATGGATAAACATAATAAAATAATAATTCTGAAATTTAAATTAAATAAATTATTATCAGCCAAACTTATAAGACTTTTCCAAATTACAAGACAGGAACCCTTTGAATTTGGAGATAAACCACACAAACTCTTGGCTCGTCAGCTAAAAAAACGAGAAAAAGAACACACGATTCAAAAGATTAAATCAGATAGAGGGGAATCATTAACTATACTGAACGATATTAATAAAAGATTTGCGCAATTTTATGAGAATTTGTACACATCCAAAACGACAATGGGCACCAATAAAATTACAGAGTTCTTGGATAACTGTAATCTTCCAAAGTTAGAGTTGAAGGAACAAGAGGAACTGGGTGCACAAATCTCAATTAAGGAATTAGAAGATACAATAACTTCATTAAAGAACGGAAAAACTCCAGGTCCTGACGGATTTAATAATGAATTTTATAAAAGTTTTCATGACAAAATTATACCACGTTTACAGAAAATGTATAAATATGCCTTTAAAGAACAAATATTACCTGATACACTAGCTGAATCAACGATCACATTAATACTCAAAAAAGACAAAGATATAGAAGAACTGGGTTCATATAGAGCTATCACATTGTTAAATACAGATCAAAAATATTAGCGAAAACATTAGCTAGAAGATTAAGTAAGTATATTAGTAAATTAATAAACCCAGATCAAACGGGGTTTATCCCTAAGAGACATTCATCTAATAATCTGAGATGTCTGCTCAATATAATGCACTGACACAAAACCGAAGAAGAAGAATTATCAATTATTCCGTTGGACGCTGAAAAAGCATTTGATCAAGTAGAATGGAATTATATGGTTAAAGTATTACAAAAATGTCAATTGGGAGAAAATTTCATTCTATGGATTAAATTATTATATAATAAGCCTACAGCTAGAATATTAACTAATAACATATTAATCTTCGAAATTCCAATTATCAAGGGGTAATAGACAAGTGTGCTCATTATCACCGCTGTTATTTGCTCTTATAATTGAACCTCTAGCAGAAAAAATGAGAATACATCCTGATATCCATGGCTATAACACTAAATATTCAAATAATAAAATATCTTTATATGCGGATGATATATTATTGTACATCACAAAACCTCAAATTACTATACCAAACATATTAAATCTAATTGAGGATTTTGGCTTTTTTTCTGGATACAGAATAAATTGGAATAAAAGTGAAATTATGTCAATAAAACCGAAAGACTCAACACATCTCTTAAAATTCCCTTTTAAAATAGCTACAGAAAAATTTAAATACTTGGGTTTTGAAATTACCAGAAAATATCAAGACATTTTGAATAAAGCAAATTATAATCTTCTACTTAAGAAATTAAATACATTAATTAAATTCTGGAAAATGCTTCCGATGTCTTTAATAGGCCGAATAAATGCAATAGAAATGATCTTTTTACCACAAAATTCTATACCTATTTCAATCAATTCCTATATATTTACCAAAAAAGTTTTTTTTTAAATTGGATTCAGACATTACTAATTTTATATGGGATTATAAATCCCATAGAATACAAAGAACACATTTGAACAAACCTCAAATATTAGGTGGCTTAGCACTCCCTAACATTATGTACTATTATTGGTCAGTAAATATTAAAAATATGATTCAACTGATGGACAACTCTGCCCAGCAGGTGGATTGGATTATAATGGAGAGAGAGGACTGCTCCTCTTGTAATAAAACTGAATAATATAAATTATAACAAAAATCCAATTATACATAGTACAATTAGAATTTGGAAACAATAAAACAAAATTTAAAATGAAGAAATCTATCGCTTTTATCCCTAATAGTTAATAACCCTTCATTTAAACCCTCCATTATAGACAAATCATTTATACAATGGGAAAGATTAGGAATTAAAACGCTCGGAGACTTGTATGAAACTGGAAAATTACTATCATTCCAACAATTACAAATAAAATATAATCTGGGAAACAATCAATACTTTAAATATTTCCAAATATGTGATTATCTGAAAAAATATACAAAAGATTATTATAACATGCCACCAGATTTACTGGACGAAGCAATGCAGATAAAAGCTGAATCAGCAAACTTAATATCTTATTTGTATAATATTATCTTAATTGTAGAAATACCAACTACGGAAGGTATTAGAAGAGACTGGGAACAAGAATTAGCTATTAAAGTTTCAAAGGAGGGGTGGAATGAATATTTATTAAATGTGCATAAATGCTCGATTAATGTAAGACACACTTTAATACAATTCAAAATCTTACACAGATTATATTACTCAAAAACCAAAATTAGTAAAAAATTTCCCCAATGTATCACCTATTTGCGATAAATGTCAGCCTCAAGAAGCTACTATAGCGCACTCATTTGTTTTTTGTACAGAAATTCAAAAATTTTGGATTGAAATATTTGAAATCTTTACAAAATTATTTAAAATAAAAATGATACAAAAAGCAGAATGGATTATCTTCAGAACAACGGAAGGTAGCCCTGAACTAAATGTGTTTCAAAAGAACCTATTTGATTATGGGTTAATAACTGGAAAAAAGCTTATCGTAAAATTTTGGAAAAATGCTCCAATACCAACTATAAACATGTGGATTTCAAACATGTTTGAAACATTACACCTGGAAGAGATAAGACTCCTCCTGGCAGGCAAATCAGATCACTTCCATCTGACATGGTCTTCGTTTATAGAACTATTACAAGCATAAGGTGCAAAAGTACTTTAAAAAGGTACCGATGTCAGGACTTGGTAAAGGGGGATGAAAGGTGGCGAGTTGGTATATCCCATTGGCGTGATGCTCATAATAGAGTACTTGATTTTCTCTTTTCTTTTCTTTCTCTTTTTTCTTCTCTAGGATCTATCTCTTAATCTCCTCTCTCTAATTTCTCTTCTACAGGGTCTCTGTTCTTTCCTTTTGACACGCTTTTACACTATCACTATTTTCTTTCACTTTCTCTTTCTTCTTAATTTCAACCTTTTCTTTTTATTAGCTTTAAAAAATGAAGGAGTACATTAATTGTAATAAGATGTATATGATGTGTACTAATGTAAGTGTTTGTAATTTAATGTACTTCTAATAAATAAAATTATTTAAAAAATTTAAAAAATAAAGGCAAGAGTGGGCATGTTGCTATAGAAACTCCTCAGAGGAAAGACCCTTGTAGGAAAGGAAACATTTCCTAATCTAATTAAATCCATGAAACAAATAAAACACAACAGCGGCCAACTGAAATTGCCAAGTGCAGGAACTATCTTTGAAGTAGTGGGGAGGTGTCCGACGGCCCCACGGCTACAGATATGCATGGAGGCGAGAATAATATCTTATCATTTCTGGATGGTTGGCATTTTCTTTCATTATTGATAGTACAACCTGAATTCTGAAGAATTCCAAAGAGCACAGCTGTCAAAATTCATCTCTTAAAGAAAGCAGACAGCAACAAAATTGTTAAAGGTAAACCAAAGCAATCTTTTAATCAATTTGCCAGACGGGATTGGCGAGATCTACAAAGAGCACACACGTTGCTCAGCTTCTCGGGCTCCACTCAAAGAATAAAGGAAAGTTAGAGTAATTATACATTTTCTTATCAATAAAACACACCTAAATCTGAGTGAAGGATCCGTAGCCTAAGGGAAACAAGGGAGACTGGACCCATATATTTGCAATGTCAGCCTTATTCTCAAATCTTGGCACAGCTTCAGGACAGCTGCCTTATTCCGGAAGGACAACTAACACTATTTTGTTTTCAAATGACTTTCATCTTGGTTCCAGAATGGGCATCCGTCTGTGAACTAAAACAAGCTTGTAAGACTTGGATGAAAGCCATTACCTTGTCCTTAGCTGGGACAGGCAGTTCAGACAGATATCTAATATGGTGCTGTGCCCAGACAATACATCTCTATGTTAATACATTGTTAATACATTGTTTCAATGATTAGTACAAACCAAGCTTCTAAGATTTTCCCAGACTTTATTCTGCTGGGACAAATCTCTTTTAAATTTGACTGCTTTCTGTTTTTCAGCAAATCTCCATTTTTAATTTACGAACCAAACCTGACCAAATTAAACTCTTGCACAGTGAGGTCAGGATAAACTTGATTTATTTGTTACGTAAAGCACAAATGCGCCAAAACTTTCTTTAAAAAACACTTTAAAATGCCGAAGAAAGAACAGCAGATGCTGTAGACAAAATGCTGGAGAAACTCAGTGGGTGAGGGAGTATCTATAGAGCGTAGGAAATAGGCAACGTTTCGGGTCAAAACCCTTCTTCAGACTAATTTGATGGTGGGGGAGGGGGAGCGTGGGAAGAAGAAAGGAAGATGTGGAGCCAGAGGGCTGAGGGTGAGCTGCACCTCCCCCTTACCTAACCTAACCCCATTGAGATAATAATCTGCCCCCTTGTTTTTGCCACCAAAGTGGATAACCTCACATTTATCTATGTGGGAGAGAACAAGAGAGAGATGGAGTGTGTGTGTTAGAGAGAGAGAGTGTGCATGTGTGAGAGAGAGGGACAGAGAGAGGGTGTGTGTGAGAGAGACAGGGAGCGAGAGAGTGTGTGAGAGAGACAGGGAGCGAGAGAGGGAGTGTGTGAGAGGAGGGGGGCACGAGAGGGTGGCTGGAGAGAATTTGTGTACGAGTGGGTGGAGGGAGTGGGGAGAGAGGAATGTATATGTGCAGCTTAAAGGGACATTGGTCAGATAGCATTTGGAGTATTGCACATAGTTCTGGCCACTCCATTACAGGAGTGCTTTGGGGAAGGCACACAGATGGTTAACCAGAATGGTTTAGAAACAAGGAAGTGCAGATGCTCGTTTACAAAAGACATAATGTGCTGGAGTAACTCCACGGGACAGGCAGCATCTCTGGAGAGAAGGAATGGGTGACTGAAACAACCTGAAACTTTACCCATTCCTTCCAGCATTTCGTGTCTACCTGAACAGCGCCTATCTATCCACGTGGTGGTCTGCGAGCAGGCTGGAGGAGTGGGCAGAGGCCTTGCCACAGAGCGGGAAGGTGAAGGGGCGATGGCCGGTGTGGTTTTGCCGGTGCTCCAGCAGGTGGTCAAGGCGGGTGAAGCCCTTACCACAGGACGGGCAGGGGAATGGACGCTCAACGCTGTTGGTATGCCGGTGCTGCCACAGGCTGGACATGCAGGTGAAACCCTTGAACACTCAGCGCACACAAAGGGTCTCTTTCCGGTGTGTAGCCGCTGGTGCCCCCGCAGCCCCCATGCTCTCTTGTTACTGTGGGAGCTGCTGCTCGCCGGCGTGGGCCCGCCGGTGCTGCCGCAACCCCCGCGAGGTGTCAAACGCCTCACCGCAGTACGGGCAGTCATAGGGCTGGCCACTGGTGTGCACGCGCTGGTGAATCAGGGCGTGGGAGGCCATGGCAAAGTGCTTTCCACACACCAGGCTGGGGACGGGACGGTCACCGGCATGCTCCTCCTGGTGGGACAGCAGCTTGGAGGAGTGGGTGAAGCCCTTGCCACACTGGGCGCAGGTGTAGGGGCGCTCGCCAGTGTGGATGCGCTGGTGCTCCAGCAGGTGACTGGATCGGGTGAAGCCCTTGCCGCACTGGGCGCAGGTGTATGGGCGCTCGCTGGTGTGGGTGAGCTGGTGCTCCAGCCGGTGACTGGACCGGGTGAAGCCCTTGCCGCACTGCGCGCAGGTGTATGGGCGCTCGCTGGTGTGGGTGCGCTGGTGGTTCAGCAGGTTGCTGGAGCGGGTGAAGCCCTTGCCGCACTGGGTGCAGGTGTAGGGGCGCTCGCCGGTGTGGGTGCGCTGGTGCTCCAGCAGGTGACTGGATCGGATGAAGCCCTTGCCGCACTGCGCGCAGGTGTATGGGCGCTCGCTGGTGTGGGTGCGCTGGTGCTCCAGCCGGTGACTGGACCGGGTGAAGCCCTTGCCGCACTGCGCGCAGGTGTAGGGGCGCTCGCCGGTGTGGGTGCGGTGGTGCACCCGCAGATCACTGGACCGGGTGAAGCCCTTGCCGCAGTCTCTGCAGGTGTAGGGGCGCTCGCCGGTGTGGATGCGCTGGTGCTTCAGCAGGTTGCTGTTCTGAGTGAAGCCCTTGCCGCACTGGGCACAGGTGTAGGGGCGCTCGCCATTGTGGGTGCGCTGGTGCAACAACAGGTAGCTGGAAAGGGTGAAGCTCATGCTGCACTGGGCGCAGGTGTAGGGGCGCTCGCCAGTGTGGATGCGCTGGTGCTTCAGCAGGTTGCTGTTCTGAGTGAAGCCCTTGCCGCACTGGGCACAGGTGTAGGGGCGCTCGCCATTGTGGGTGCGCTGGTGCAACAACAGGTAGCTGGAAAGGGTGAAGCTCATGCTGCACTGGGCGCAGGTGTAGGGGCGCTCGCCAGTGTGGGTGCGCTGGTGCTCCAGCAGGTGAGTGGATCGGGTGAAGCCCTTGCCGCACTGCGCGCAGGTGTATGGGCGCTCGCTGGTGTGGGTGCGCTGGTGCGCCAGCCGGTGACTTGACTGGGTGAAGCCCTTGCCGCACTGTTCGCAGGTGTAGGGGCGCTCGCCGGTGTGGGTGCGGTGGTGCACCCGCAGGTCACTGGACCGGGTGAAGCCCTTGCCGCAGTCTCTGCAGGTGTAGGGGCGCTCGCCGGTGTGGATGCGCTGGTGCTTCAGCAGGTTGCTGGACTGAGTGAAGCCCTTGCCGCACTGTGCACAGGTGTAGGGGCGCTCACCATTGTGGGTGCGCTGGTGCAACAACAGGTAGCTGGAAAGGGTGAAGCTCTTGCTGCACTGGGCGCAGGTGTAGGGGCGCTCGCCAGTGTGGGTGCGCTGGTGCACCAGCAGGTGATTGGACTGGGTGAAGCCCTTGCCGCAAAGGGCGCAGGTGTAGGGGCGCTCCCCGGTGTGAGTGCGCTGGTGCCTCAGCAGTTTGCTGGAGCAGGTGAAGCCCTTGCCGCACTGGACGCAGGTGTAGGGCCGCTCCCTGGTGTGCACGAGCCTGTGCTCCTTCAGGTGCGTGGACAAGTTGAAGCCTTTGCCGCAGTCGGAGCAGGTGAAGGGCCGCTCACTGCTGTGCACCCGCTGGTGATCCCGCAGCATTGACAACCAGACAAAGCTCTTGCCGCAGGTGGAGAGCCATAGTGCTTCTCGCCCGTGTGCACCTGCAGGTGCATCTTCAGGTCATTCGTCGTCTTGAAGCTCTTGCCGCAGTCGGAGCAGGTGAAGGGACTCTCGACAGAGTGCACACGATTGTGCCGCAGCAGGCTGTCGTAGCGAGTGAAGCCCTTGCCGCACTCCGAGCAATCGAAGGGGCGTTCTCCCGTGTGCACCCGCCGGTGGGCCTCCAGCCGGCTCGGCTTCTGCCAGGCCTTGCCACACACATCACACTCATAACGCTTCACCTTGTTATGCCCCGTCATGTGGTCCTCCATCGAAGCTCAGCCCCTCGAAGCTCAGCCCGCACACCAAGCAGATGGGGGGGGGGTGGGGGGGGGGCGGCTCACAGTCACCCTGGCCGCCGTCAATGGCCGCTCACGTCCACGTCTCTCCGTCCACAGCAACAGCTCCTAAACCCTGCAGGAGGGGAACACAGAGTCAACAAGCTGGCTAACCGGACATTACTAGCACATATTGGGTGCGTTTATGGCGGAGGAAACTGTTATATAATTCTACGCGGCACAGTGGCGCAGCGGTACAGCTGCTGCTTTACCGCCCGAGACCTACAGGTGCTGTCTGTGCGGAGTTTGTACGTTCTCCCCTTGACCTGCGTGGGTTTTTCCTCCAGGTGCGCCGGTTTCCTCCAACATTTCAAAGACGTTCAGGGTTGTAAATTTATCGGCCTCTGCAAAACTATCAAATTGTCCCTGATGTGCGTAGGATAGTGCAAGGGTACGGGGTGATCGCTGGTCGGTGCGGACTCCGTGCCCGAAAGACCTGTTTCCGCGCTGCATCTCGGAACTAAACTAAACCAAAGGGTCTCGACCCTAAATGTCACCCATTCATTCTCTCCACAGATGCTACCTGACTCACAGAATTACTCCAGCACTTTGTGTCTATCTTCTCCACAGATGCTGCCTGACCCGCTGAGTTACTCCAGCACACTCTCTCTCTCTCTCTCTCTCTCTGTCTGTCTCAGTCTCTCTGTCTCTCTCTGTCTCCCCCCTCTCTCTCTCTCTCTCTCTCTCTCTCTCTCTCTCTCTCTCTCTCTCTCTCTCTCTCTCTCTCTCTCTCTCTCTCTCTCTCTCTCTCTCTCTGTGTCTGTCTCTCTCTCTCTGTCTCTCCCTCTCTCTATCTCTCTCTGTCTCTCTCTGTCTCTCTCTCTGTGTCTCTCTCACTCTCCCCTCTCTGTCCCTCTCTCTATCTGTCTCTCTCACTATCTCACTCTGTCTCTCTCTGCCTCTCATTCTGTCTCTGTCTGTCTCTCACCGTCTCTCTCTCTAGAAACATATAAAATAGGTGCAGGAGGAGGCCATTCGGCCCTTCGAGTCAGCACCGCCATTCATTGTGATCATGGCTGATTGTCCCCAAGCAATAACCCATGCCAACCGTCTCCCCATATCCCTTGACTCCACTAACCCCTAGAGCTCTATCTCACTCTCTCTTAAATCCATCCAGTGATTTGGCCTCCACTGCCTCTGTGGCAGGGAATTCCACAAATTCACAACTCTCTGGGTGAAAACGTTTTTTCTCACCTCAGTCATCACTGGCCTCCCCTTTATTCTAAGACTCTGGCCCCTGGTTCTGGACTCGCCCAACATTGGGAACATTTTTCCTGCATCTAGCTTGTCCAGTCCTTTTGTAAATGTATATGTTTCTATAAGATCCCCCCTCATCCATTTAAACTCCAGTGAATACAAGCCTAGTCTTTTCAATCATTCCTCATATGACAGTCTCGCCATCCCAGGGATCAATCTCGTGAACCTACGCTGCACTGCCTCAATCACAAGGATGTCCATCCTCAAATTATGAGACCAAAACTGTACGCAATACTCTAGATGTGGTCTCACCAGAGCCCTATACAACTGCAGAAGAAACTCGTTACTCCTATACTGAAATCCTCTTGTTATGAAGGCCAACATTCCATTACCTTTCTTCACTGCCTGCTGTACCTGTGAAAAAGTTACTTATATTTTTACTAAACAGGTTCGCTTCTTAATACACAGACAACTCACAAACGTTTGGTAGACCAGTTCAAAACTTTACTTATTATCGGCCGATGGAAGGGAGGGGGACCTCTAGTCAAGTGAGCAATACAGACACTTCACTGTCCTCATCCACTTCTTCGAACAACAAAATTACATTATATAGTGTTATTTTGTCACCTTAGCACATTCCACAAACATTAGTCATGGTCAGAGGTACAGGAAATAAAGATTACTACAGGATGCGCCTGTGGTCTCCTCACATCAAAGGCATCTTGTCATATGGTTCAAGGACTTTACATATCAAAGAGATCAGCCATTTGTTATTGCCCCTTAATGAGATCAATCTAGCTTCTTCATTGCTTCCTCTCTCATCACTTGGGAGACAAATGTTATAGTATTCATTATCTCAATACACAGTAACCTGAGGCAACTTAACTTATTCTACTGGAGAAAAGCCTAATTTGAGACTAATATAAGCTGTAAGCTAGCCCAGGAACCAATTTAATATCTTCTTATATTTTTTACTTAATTCAGCCTTATCACCTGCACGCCCAACTTTCAGTGAGGGGGAGGTACAAGGACACCGTACCTCCCCCTTACCTAACTAACCCCATTGAGATAATAATCTGCCCCCTTGTTTTTGCCACCAAAGTGGATAACCTCACATTTATCTATATTATACTGCATCTGCCACACATCTGCCCACTCACTCAACCTGTCCAGGTCACCCTGCAACCTCCTAACATCCTCTTCACAGTTCACACTGCCACCCAGCTTTGTGTCATCCGCATACTTGCTAGTGTTGCTCCTAATTCCCTCTTCCAAATCATTAATATATATGGTAAGCAGTTGCGGCCCCAACACCGAGCCTTGCGGTACTCCACTCGCCACTGCCTGCCATTCTGAAAAGTACCCGTTCACTCCTACTCTTTGCTTCCTGTCTGTCAACCAATTTTCTATCCACGTCAACACCCTACCCCCAATACCATGTGCTCTAATTTTAGTCACCAGTCTCCCGTGCGGGACCTTATCAAAGGCTTTCCAAAAGGTCTAGATACACTACTTCCACTGAATCCATTTTACTTGTCACATCCTCAAAAAATTCCAGAAGATTAGTCAAGCATGATTTCCCTTTCATAAATCCATGTTGACGGACTAATCCTTTTACTGCAATCCAAATGTCCCATTATTACATCTTTAATAATTGACTCCAGCATCTTTCCCACCACCGTAGTCAGACTAACTGGTCCTGTAATTCCCCGTTTTCTCTCTCGCTCCTTTCTTGAAAAGTGGGATAACATTAGCTATCCTCCAATCCACAGGAACTGATCCTGAATCAACTGAACATTGGAAAATGATCACCAATGCGTTCACTATTTCTAGAGCCACCTCCATGAGGTCCCTGGGATGTAGTCCATCAGGTCGCCTAATGAAAATTTATTTCAGTTCTTCGACCCTCTTAGATCCTCTGTCCTCCAGTACTTCTGGGAGATTGTTTGTGCCTTCCTTAGTGATGACAGATCCGAAGTACCTGTTCAACTCTTCTGCAATTTCCTTGTTCCCCATAATAATTTCACTCGTGTCTGCCTTCAAGGGACACACATTTGACTTTGCTATTCTTTTTCCCTTAACATATCTAAAAAAACGTTTACTGTCCTTCTTTATATTCCTGGCCAGCTTCCCCTCGCACTTCATCTTTTCAGCCCGTATTGCCCGTTTTGTTGTCCTATGAAAGTTTCCCAATCCTCTGGCTTCCGGCTTCTCTTTGCTGTGTTATACATTTTTTCTTTTAGTTTTATTCTATCCCTAACTTCTCTTGTCAGCCACGGTTGCCTCCTACTCTCCTTAGAATCTTTCTTCCTTTTTGGAATGAAAAGATCCTGCGTCTTCCGGATTATGCCCAGGAAATTCCTGCCATTGCTGTTCCACCGTCATTCCTGCTAGTATCCCTTTCCTGTCTACCTTGGCCAGCCTCCCCTCTCATGCCTTCATAATCTCCCTTTGTTCTGCATCACTGCCACTTCTCCTTCTCAAATTGCAGATTAAAACTAATCATATTATGATTATTGTGACTCTCTGTCTCTCTCTCTGCCTCTGTGTCTCTATCTGTGTCTTTATCTGTGTCTCTCTGTGTCTCTCTCTGTGTCTCTCTCTGTCTCTCCCTCTGTCCCTCTGTCTCTCTCTTTCTCTCTCCCTATCGCTATCTCTCTGTCTCTTTCTCTCTCTCTGTCTCTCTTTCTCTCACTTTGTCCCTCAATCTCTCTGTCTCTCTCTCTCGGTCTCTCCATCTCCCACTCTCTCTCTCTCTCTCTCGGTCTCTCTCCTCTCTCTCTCTCTCTCTCTCTCTCTCTCTCTCTCTCTCTCTCTCGATCACTGTCTCTCTCTGTCTCTCCCTCTGGCTCTCTCCCTCTCTCTCCCTCTGTCTCTCTCTCTCTGTCTGTCTCTCTCTCTATCTCCGTCTCTCTCTCTCGCCATCTCTCTGTGTCTCTCTCACTGTCTCTATCTGTCTCTCTCTTTCCCACTCTCTCTCTCTTACTCTCTCTCCTTTCTCTCTCTCTCTCTACCTCTGTCTCTCTCTCTCCCTCTCGGTCTCTCTCTCCCTCTCTCTGTCTCTCTGACTGTCTCTCTCTCTCCCTGGCTCTCTCTCTCTCTCTCTCTCTTTGTCTTTCCCTCTCTCTCGCTCGCCCTCTCTGTCTCTCTCTCTCTTTCTTTCTCCCTCTCTCTATCTCTTTCTCTCTCTGTCTCTCTCTCACTGTCTGTCTCTCACTCTCTCTGTCTCTCTTAATCTCTCTCGGTCTCTCCGTCTCCCACTGTCTCTCTCTCTTCGTCTCTCTATCTCTCCCTTGCTGCCTTTCTCTCTCCGTCTCTCTCTCTCTCGCTCGATCTATCTCTGTCTCTCACTCTCTGTCTGTCTCTCTCTCTCTCTCTCTCTGTCTCACTCTGTCTCTCTCGCTGTCACTCTCTGTCTCTCTCTCTCCGTCTCTCTCTCGCTCTCTCTCTCGATCTATCTATGTTTCTCTCTGTCTCTCTCTCTCTCTCCCTCTCTCTCTCTCTCTGTCACCCTCTCTATGTCAGTCTCTCTCCCACTCTCTCTTTCTCTCTGTCTCTCCCTCTGGCTTTCTCTCTCTGTCTCTGTCTCTCTCTCTGTCTCTCTTTCTCGCCATATCTCTGCCTTTCTGACTCTGTCTCTCACTCTCTGTCTCTATCTGTGTATTTCTCTCTCTCTGTCACTCTATTTCCCACTCTCTCTCTCCTTTCTCTCTCTCTCTCCCACTGTCTCTCTCTCTGTCTCACTCTCTCTCTCGGTCTCACTGTCTCTCCCTCTCCGTGTCTCTCTCTCTGTCTCTCTCTGCGTCTGTCTGTCTCTCTCTGCCTCGCTCTCTCTGTCTCTCCCTCGGTCTCTGACTCTCTCTCTGTCTCTCTCTCGCTCTGTCTCTTTCTCTCACTCTCTGTCTCTCTCTGTATCTGTATCTCTCGCTGTCTCCCCCTCGCTCTCTCTCTCTCTCCGCCTGTGTCTTTCTGTCCTTCTCTCTCTCCTCTCTCTCTGTCTCTCTTTCTCTCTCTCTCTCCGTCTATCTCGCTCTCTCTCTCCCTCTGTACCTGTCTCTCTTTCCCTTTCTCTCTCCCTCTCTCTGTCTCACTCTTTCTCTCTGTCACTGAACTTCTCTCTCTGACTCTCTCTCTGTCTCTCTCTCTCTCTCTCTCTCTCTCTTTCTCTCTCTCTCTTTCTCTCTCTCTGTCTCAGTCTCTCTCTCTCTCTCTCTTTATGTGTGTCTCTCTCTCAATTCAATCCAATTTTCTATTTCAATTTAAAAACTTTATTGGTATGATAAAATACATCATTATATTGCCAAAGTATAAAACGTGACATACATATTTAAAATGCATAAGTATAAATACAAGTGTACATAAACTCGCAATAGGCCTATAGCCCTTTATTGATTGCTACAAGTTCTTGCAGCTGTAAGCAGTACAACAGAATAGCAAGTTTAGCAATTCAATATTAATTTCTTAGTGTCAGTTAATGTCAATTAGTGTGTGCGTGCATATTGGTCATTCACCGTCTCTCAAGTTATGGAATGCTGTTACGTATTGTGCACCAAGATCTGCCTTATTTCCTTCACCAAGGATTATTCTTAGTTTTGATGTATCATCTAGTTCTTTAAAATCAGGGGTTGCCAGACTGAGTTTGTCAAAGTATGTTTTCCTTGTTTTGTCAAATTTTTTGCATTTTAGGAGGAAGTGCACCTCTGTTTCAATCTCATCTGTCAAACAGTGGCCACATATTCTGTTTTCTCTTGGTTGCCAGAATCTCTTGTCTTCCTTTTTCAACTGCCAAATAGTGGTCACTTAAGCTGTATTTGGTGAGGGTCTGTCTCTGCTTTATGTCTCTAACAGTTGAGAGATAGTCTGCCAATTTATAATCTCTTTTTAGGGCACGGTAACATTCTATTCTGCTTTGGCTTTTGGTTTCTTTATCCCAATGTTCCAAATACGTTTCTTTACATTGTTCGATAATTTGGTTCACTCTAACTGGTGATTGGGGATCAGTATGGATCTGAGGCTGGTCAGGGTTTAACTGGATAGGGTTTAACTGAATAGGGGGTAGTTAGTCTCAGTACCAACTGACACAGGGAACTCTTTTCTGGGCTCCCCTCTTGTGTTTTAAGGGCTTTAAACTGGAGGGTATCTGGGGGGGCAAGATTTAAGGTGATTCCAAAAATGTAGTGCTCTTTTCTGGATATTAATTATCAGTGGGTATCTGCCTAATTCCGCCCATCATGCGTTTGTTGGTGTTTTCCTTTGGATACGGAGGATGTTCCGACAAAATTCCGCATGCAGGGCCTCCGTTGTATGTTTTTCCCATTTACTATAACTATGGTGACTGAGCGGACCCCATACTTCATTACCATAAAGCGCAATAGTCTGGATTACACTGTCAAATATTTAAAGCCAGATTTTAATTGGAATTCGGATGTTGTAGAATCTTCTTTTTATTGCATACAGAGCTCTTAGAGCTTTCTCTTTTAGTGCATTCACTGCCATATTGAAGCTCCCTGACGCTGCAATAGTTAGCCCAAGGTAAGTATAGCTCATAGTGTGTTCGAAAACAATACCATTGAGAGTAAATTTGTATTTATCTTCCTGACATCTGGGTCTTTTCTGAAAAATCATGTTGGTTTTCTTTAGATTTACTGCCAGGGCCCAATTCTGGCAGTACTCATCAAGTAGGTCCAACTGTTGCTGCAGTCCCTGTTCTGTGGGGGACAGCAGAACCAAGTCGTCCGCATAAAACAGGGATTTCACCTCTCCGTCCAGAAGACAGAGGCCCGGCGCTGTGCTCTGGTCCAACTTTACTGCCAAATCGTTGATATATATATTAAACAGTCGGGCTCAGATTGCAGCCTTGCCGGACACCTCTTCTCTGGGCGAAGAGATATATGCATTTGTCCCCAATTTTAACGCCACATTTATTATTCAGATACATTGATTTGATAAGGTCATATACCTTTCCCCCTATACCACAACAGAGGAGTTTGTAATAGATCCCTTCGAGCCAAATAGTCAAATGCTTTCTCAAAGTCCATAACACAGGCAAATATTTTCCCTTTTTTCCTTGGTGTACATGTTTTTCAATGAGAGTGTGGAGGGTATAAATGTGGTCAGTGGTACGGTGTTTTGGGAGGAAGCCAATTTGTTTTTTACTGAGAATGTTGTATTTGTTAAGGAAATCCTGCATTCTGTTATTTATGATACTGCAGAATAACTTCCCTAGGCAGCTACTCACACAGATGCCACGATAATTATTTGGGTCTAATTTGTTTCCACTCTTATAAATGGGTGAAATAAGCCATTGACACCAAATATCGGGGGAAATAACCTGAACGTAGTATGATGTGGAACAGCCTAAGCACTATGTCCTGCATCTCCGGAGTGCTGTACTTGAGCATTTCATTTTTAATGCTGTCTGGACCACAGGCTTTCTTTGAGTGAAGAGATTTTATTTTTATGGGCAATTCTTCCAAAGTAATTGTGAAATCAAGAGGGTTTTGATAATCTTTAATTATTGTTTCTAGTGTTTGGAGTTTTTCTTTGATATGAGAATAATTTGAGTTTATTTAATTTATTGGGATGTCTTTATATCAATTTTTGAAATGTGCTCTCCAGATATCACCGTCTTGAATTGGTAATGTTTGTAGTTTT
>JAXLNO010001538.1:0-88403 GCA_038087875.1 Malacoraja senta
ATGCCGTCTCTCCACTATTTCGTCCTTGAATATCACCTGATTTCCCAATTCCGTCAGATGGAAGTGAAACGGCCTCTGCCCACGTTGACGTTGTGAATCAGTGTTCACTCTGGAGGAAGAAGGTTGTCCAGCTGATGTTGGTCTGGGGGCTTCAGGATGCCTTCTTAAGTGCCTTGTGAGGAACTCCACTGTGCTAAATGCAACAGTGCAGTGAGGGCAGGGATGGCAGTCTCCTTGGATCACTCCATCTACCACTGGAGAAGGAAACAGAAATGATCACTTTCAGCAAAGAATCCATGCTCTGATTTGGAAGACAGATTAGTAAATGCTTCCGTGTTAATGGAGCTGCTCGGAGATGTTAAATGAAATAATTTACAGGCATGTCTGGTGAAAGATTGTGGGAGGAGGGAGTTATCAATCACCAGATGATTCTGATAAAGACTCAAGAGAGATGGAATTTGTCTTTGATATCCCCCAATGAACAAGGTACACGTCAATAAGTTTATTTAGAATTCTTCTAACCCAGTGTTGATAACTAGTTTGTTAAAATGGGCAAATGAAAAGCAAAGTGCAGATGTCAAATAACATCCTGAGCTGGGATTTGCTGAGGATGACAGCAGGACAAAGGGGCTGCCTGCATCTTTGTAAATGGTCAGTGATTCAGCGTGAGTTGCTCCAAGGATGTTTTGAATAAAATCAGTGGATCCACGATGTTTTTGTGCTTCTGACACCAGTGATATCATTCAGCACAATTCTCTGCTTCACTATTCTGCACATTTCTCATCCTTACTACAACTGCTGCTTTGTTTGTGATAATAGTTTCTGACGAGCCACTTTAAACCACCTGTCATTATTTGACAGTAAAACAGTTAAAGTTTGATGGCATTGACCAATCCCTGTTGCAGGCGTACACTGGCCCTATCCCTGACCTCTATCTCCGTTACATTGACGTCCTCCTGCACCCATCCACAACTCATGGACTTCATTAGCTTCACCACCAATTTCCATCCTGCACCCTAATTCACTTGGACCATCTTCGACACCTCCCTCCCCTTTCTAGATCTCACAGTCTCCATCACAGGCTGACATCTACAAACCCACTGACTCCCACAACTATCTCCACTACACTTCTTGCCACCCTGCTTCCTGCAAAGACTCCATCCCCGACTCCTAAGTCCTCCGTCTATGCCGCATCTGCGCCCAAGATGAGGGGCTTCCATACCAGGACATCCGAGATGTCCTCATTCTTTAGGGCAGGGACCTCCAAACATTTCAGCATGAGGTCACATTATATATTGGGCACATTGTTGTGTCAAAATAAAGAAATGTCACACTGACACACACACACACACACACTGACCCACACACACACACACACTGACACACACACTGACACCCACACCGACACCCACACACAACAGACACACACACACACACACACACAGACTCAGACATACAGGCTCTCTCTCTCACTCTCTCTCTCACACACACATACACACACACTGTGATCACTCCTCAGGCACATTAACAAAGACCCACGCTCACAAATCGGGCCACCGATCCGCCGATCTCCACAGGGCTGGCGAGAAAGAGAGAGGGGGAGAGAGAAAGGGAGAGAGAGAGAGAGAGAGAAATGAGGGAGACAGAGAAAGAGAGGGAGAGATAGTGGGGAGGAGAGAGAGAGGGGGATGAGAGAAAGAGAGAGAGAGAGAGAGAGAGGGAGGTGGAGAGAGGGGGAGGGGGGAGTGGGAGAGAAGGGGGGAGAAAGAGAGAGAGATTGGGGAGAGAGAGAGAGAGGTGGGATGGGGTGAGAGGGAAAGTGCGAGAGAGAGGGGAGATAGAGAGGTAGAGGGGGTGAGAGTGAGAGGGGGAGAAAGAAACAGAGGGAGAGAGGAGGGAGAGGAGGGAGGGGAGAGAGAGAGAGAGAGAGAGAGGGAGAGAGAGAGAGAGAGAGAGAGAGAGAGAGAGAGAGGGGAGAGAGAGAGAGAGAGGGGAGAGAGAGAGAGAGGATTGGGAAAGAGAGACAGAGAGAGAGGTAGACAGGGTGAGAGGGGCGAGAGAGAGGGAGAGGGGGGGAGAGAGCAAGGAGATAGAAAGAGAGAGAGGGGGAGAGAGAAAAGGGGAGAGGGGGGAGTGAGGGGAGAGAGGGGGCTAGGGAGAGGGAGAGGGGGAGGGGAGGGGAGAGGCCAGGGGTAGAAGTGGATGAGAGGGAGAGAGGGTGAGAGAGGGGGGAGGGTGAGAGAGAGATGGGGAGAAAGAACGGAGAGAGGATAAGAGGGAGAGAGAGAGAGGAGAGAATGGGGAGAGAGGGGGGTAGAGAGGGGCGAGTGGGAGGGGTACAGAATGGGAGAGGAGAGAGAGAGATTGGGAGAAAGAGAGAGAGAGAGGGAGAGGGAGAGGGGGGGAGAGAGGGGGATAGAGAGGGAGATGGGGGTGAGAGAGGCAGAAAGCCGAGAGAGACAAGAGAGAGAGAGTGAGAGAGAGAGATCAAGAGAGAGAGAGAGAGAGAGAGAGGGGGGGAGAGAGAGAAGGGAAGGAGAGAAAGGGGAGAGGATGGGTGAGTGAGATGAGGGGGGTGAAAGAGATAGTGGGGGAGAGGAGGAGTGAGGGAGAGGGGGAGAGAAAGGGGGCGAGAGGGAGGGGTAGAGAGTGGGGGAGAACGAGAGGGAGAGAGAGAAAGCGGAGAGGGGGAGGGGAGAGAGAGAGAGAAAAATGGGGAAAAGACACACAGAGAGGTGGAGAGGGAGAAGAGGGAGAGAGAACGGAGAGAGTGGGGAGGAGAGAGGGAGGGAGAGAGAGAGAGAGAGAGAGAGCGCAAGGAGAGAGAAAGGGGAGAGAGAGAGGCGTAGAGTGTGAGAAAGGGAGGGGGAGAGAGAGAGAGATGGAGAGAGAGAGGAAAGAGAAGGTGAAAGGGGGGGAGAGGGAGAGAGAGGCGGGGGGAGTGAGGGGATGAGACAGAGAGAGATGGGTAGAGAGAGAGGAAACAGGGAGAGAGGATGAGAGAGAGGGGGGGAGAGAGAGGGGGAGAGGGGGAGGAGAGAGGGAGAGGGGAGAGGGAGAGAGAGAGAGAGAGAGGCGGGGGAGTGAGAGAGGGTGAGACAGAGAGAGTGGGAAATAGAGAGAGACAGAGAGGATGTGAGAAGATGAGAGAGGATGAGAGAGAGAGGGGGGGGTGAGAGAGAGGAGAGAGAGAATGGGGAGGGAGGGGGAGTGAGAGATGGGAAGAGAGAGAGAGAGAGAAAGAAGGGAGACATAGTGAGGGCGAAGGGAGAGGAAGAGAGAGGTGGAGTGAAAGAGAGGGGGCAGGGAGAGAGATAGGGGGGGAGAGAGAGACAGAGAGAGGGGGGTGAGAGAGACAGAGAGAGAGGATGAGAGAGAGACAGAGAGGGGGAGAGGGGGAGGGGGAGAGGGATAGGGTGGAGAGAGGGTAGAGCGAGAGAGGGAAGAGAGTGAGGAAAGGGTGCGAGGGGAGAGAGAGAGAGATAAAGAGGGGAGGATGGAGGGTGAGAGAAAGAGATGGGGAGAGAGAGACAGAGAGTACAAGAGAGGTAAAGAGGTAGAGGAGAGAGAGAGAGAGAGAGAGAGCGAGGGGGGAGAGAGAGAGAGCAGAGAGAGAGAGGTGGGGAGAGGGAGATAGAAGAGAGAGAGGGGATAGAGCGAGAGTTAGAGGGAGAGAGAGAGAGTGAGAGATTGAGAGAGAGAGAGTGAGAGATTGAGAGAGAGAGAAGAGAGAGAGATAGAGAGAAAGAGAGAGGGGAGAGAGAGAGAGAGAGAGGGAGAGAGAGAGAGAGAGGAGAGAGAGAGAGAGAGAGAGAGAGAAAGAGAAAGAGAGAGAAAGATAGAGAGAGAGAGAGAATGAAAGAAGGGCAGGGAGGGAGGATTCCCCTGGCCACGCCGGCACGTGTGGGTGGAGACCCAGACAAAGGTCCAGGTCAGTGTGTCTCCCCGGAGCGGAGCTGTTCACGGGATCACCCTCAAGGGGAAGGTCCGCTACACACCGACCCTGCCGCCAACTAGCTCCCCCCTATCACCCCCCTCCCCCTCGCTCCACTCCCCACCCCACACCACCACCACACAACTTGCCCCAACACAGGAGCAGCGGTAGAGTTGCTGCGTCCCAGCGCCACAGACCCGGGTTCCATCCTGACTGCGAGTGCTGTCTGTACGCAGTTTGTACCTGCGTGGGTTTTCTCCGGGTGCTCTGGTTTCCTCCACACTCCACGTTTACAGGTTCATTGAATTTGTCCCGAGTGTGTGTAGGATAGTGCTAGTGCGTAGGGCATTGCTTCGATGGGCCGAAGGGCCAGTTTCCGTGTTGTATCTCTAATGCTGCGCTACCACAGAACCCGCTAAATAGCCTGCCGTACAGAACGTGTTAAGAGCTTGCTGCGGGCTGGATAAAATCTCGTGACGGGCCGGATGTGGCCCCCGGGCCATAGTTTGGAGAGCCCTGCTTTAGAGAATGAGGGGTTCCCCTCTTCCATCATAGATGAGGCCCTCATTCGTGTTTCTCGGTACCCACAGCTCTGCCCTTCCTCCCCCTCTCCCTATTCACAACAGAGACAGAGTCCCGCTAGTCCTTACCTTTCACCCCATCAGCCCTCACATACAACACATAATCCTGCGATATTTACGCCAGCTCCAACAGTATCCCACCACTAGTCACGTCTTCCCATCTCCACCCCCTTTCCACCTTCCGCAGAAACCGTTCCCTCCGCAACTCCCTGGTAAACTGGTCCCTTCCCACCCAAACCACCCCCTTCCCCAGGTACATTCCCCTGCAGGAGATGCAATATTTACCCCTATAACTCCTCCCTTGAATCTGTCCAACACCCCAACAGTCCTTTCAGATTAGGCAAAGGTTCACTTGCACCTCCTCCAACCTCATCTACTGTATCCGTTGTTCACGATGTGGACTTTTTACATTGGCAAGACCAAACATACATGGGGCGATCGTTTAGCTGAACACCTTTGTGCAGTCCGCCTGAACCAAACTGATCTCCTGGTTGCTAAACACTTTAATTCTCCTTCCCATTCCCACTGACCTTTCTGTCCTAGGTCTCCTCCATTGTCAGAGTGAGGTTAAACACAATTGGAGGAACAGCATCTCATATTTCTCTTGGGCAACTTACAGCCCAGTGGTATGAATTTGATTTCTCTAACTTCAAGTAATCCCGGCATTCCCTCTCTCTCTATCCTCCCCCACCCAAGTGGCACCAGCTTCTCGTTTTCACCCAACGATCAGCTAACAATGGCCTGTTTCCTTACTTTTTGCACATCTTTCATTCATTGTTCTTTATCTCTCTACATCATCGTCTATATCTCTCGTTTCCCTTTTCCCTAACTAGTCTGAAGAAGGGTCTAGAACCAAAGCGTCACCCATTCCTTCTCTCCAAAGATACTGCCTGTCCCGCTGAGTTACTCCAGCATTTTTTGTCTATCTTCGGTTTAAACCAGCATCTGCAGTTCCTTCCCACACAATTCAAGTTTGTCTGCAGTTCCCCGATTTGTGCAGAATCCTAACTCACATTTTGGGTCTTGGTTTGCCATCCACATTGTGCTCCATATGATTCCCAGCTCCTTGGCATATTCATCACCGTACCACACCAGCAACTCGCAGTGAGGAGGAACCGGCTTGCAGGTCCTGTAGTAAATGTTGCCCCGTTGCTGGAAGGCAACAAGGTTCTGTTCCTCCACATTTCTGGCACAGTTGACAAATCTGGAACACAACAAGCAGAGATAGAGGGGACAACAGTCACTTACAATTATAAGTGAACACAGAATATAAAGTATATTAATAAATTCTGTAGAATGACTGATGTCCCCAGCCCATGTCCAAAATTCAACCTTAAACATTGTACACCCTTTGTCAGCTCTCTGCTGAAGGAACCTTGAAGGTAGACAAAAATGCTGGAGAAACTCAGCGGGTGAGGCAGCATCTAAGGAGTGAAGGAAATAGGCAATGTTTTGAAACCCTTCTTCAGACTGATGTGAGGGTGGGGGGGGGTGGTTGGAAGAAGAAAGGAAGAGGTAGAGCCAGTGGGCTGAGGGAGAGCAGAGGAGGGGAGGTGAAAGTAAGAACTACCTGAAATTAGAGGTCAATGTTCATACCGCTGGGGTACAAACTGCCCAAGCGAAATATGAGGTGCTGCTCCTCCAATTTACGGTGGTCCTCACTCTGGCCATGGAGGAGGCTGAGGACAGAAAGGTCGGATTTGGAATGGGAGGGGGAGTTGGAGTGCTGAGCCACGGGAGATCAGGTTAGTTAGTGCGAACCGAGCGGAGGTGTTGGGCGAAGTGACCGCCAAGCCTACGCTTGGTCTCACCGATGTAGAGCAGTTGACACCTAGAACAGCGGATGCAATAGATGAGGTTGGAGGAGGTGCAGGTGAACCTCTGCTGCACCTGGAAAGACTGCTTGGGTCCTTGAATGGAGTCAAGTGGGAGGTAAAGCGACAAGTGTAGCATTTCTTGCGGGTGCAAGGGAAAGTGCCAGGAGAGGGGGTGGTTCGGGTGGGAAGGGACGATTTGACCAGGGGGTTACAGAGGGAGCGGTCTCTGCGGAAAGCAGGCAGGGGAGGAGATGGAAGATGTGGCGAGTGGTGGGGTCACGTTGGAGGTGGTGAAAATGACGGAGGATTATTTGTTGTACGTGAAGGCTGGTAGGGTGGAAGGCAGGCACGTGCCGTGAGTGATTACTCAGGGTAGGCAGTCAGTCGGCTTTAAAAAAACAACTTAACCGCGCATGCGGATTGTTCTCTCCGTAAAAATAAAAAATAAATATAAAGACAGTAACAAATCAATTTGCCCAAGGCTTCCAAATCTCCTTTATTCTGAATTACTGAATGGGTGGGGGGTGAAGGGTGATGGCAGGTGGAGAGGTGGTGGGAAAAATGGGAGCAGCGGTGCTGGCTCGAAGGGCCGAATGGCCTACTCCTGCACCTATTGTCTATTGTCACACCGGGACAAATTGAATCAGTTGTCATCTTATTGAATGACAACACTTGTTCAATAGACCAATTGGGGGGGAGTCTGACCAGGGGTGAAGTTGCGGGGAGGGCAGGAGCATTGAGAAGGAGGGGGTCGGGGGATAATGCCAGTAACTTACTCACTCACCGCTGCCTCGGCGCTCTGGATGCGGAGCCACCGCATTGTGGCCGGGGAGGGGAAGCAGCTCGGGTGGCTGCGAGCGGCCCGCCGGGACCCGACAGCAGAACTGGACGCCACTTCAGCTCCTTCTGCCGGCCCGCTCACCTCCGGCAGCTCTCCGTCTGAAGACCTCTCACGTGTCGCTCGCCGACTTCGCTCATGTCAGCCGCTTCAGCAAATTCTTAAATTCCCACAGCCGAGTAACCTCAATCGTGCTGTCGGAATTTAAGGATTTGCGGGAAGCGGCTGACATGAATGAGGCCGGCGAGCGGCAGGAGAGAGGTTTCAGACGGTGAGATGCCAGAGGTGAGCGGGGGCCGGCAGAAGGAGCTGAGGTGGCGGCCGGTTCCGCTGTCCGGCCCAGCGGCCACTCGCAGCCACCCGAGCTGCTTCCCTCCCTGGCCTCAATGCTGTGGCTCCTTGCAAGGAGGATAGCAAGTGGGTTACTGGCATGATCCCGATCCCGTCCTTCACAACGCTCCTACCCTCCCCGCAACTTTACCCCGGGCCAGACTCCCCAAACGCTGTGAAAGGAATCCCCCCCCCACCCCGGGAAATATGGTATTTAAAAACATATAGCACCAAGAAATGTACTTACAACATTATCGGTACACGAACTCCATTCTGCTCTCTTTGTTTCCTCAGATACACTTAAGAAAATGGCAATCCATATTTGAAAAAAAACGCCAAGAAACTAGCGCTGCGCATGCGCAGTACTGCAAAGGCAGAATTTCAGCTGCCTTCAGCCCCGCTTGTCATTGACGGCTTGAAGCAGCGCTGACGGCACGTGGGCTGCACAGACCTTCGCATGTTGCAAGTGCTGCGGATGAAAGGCACGGAGAATTATGCCTACCTAAGAGATCGATCTCTTAGATAGGCATAATTCTCCCATGCCTTTACTATTTATATTTAGTAATTGCCATTTTATAATTTTAGTCAGGGTAGGCAGTGCCTACCTTGCCTACCCTGACGGCACGTGCCTGGTGGAAGGTGAGGACAAGGGGGACTCTGCCCTTGTTCCGAGTGGGAGGATGGGGAATGAGAGCAGAGCTACGGGGTATAGAAGAGACCCTGGTGAGAGCCTCATCTATAGTCGAAGAGGGGAATCCCCGTTCCCTAAAGAATGAGGACATCTCCGATGCCCTGGTTTGGAACACCTTATCCTGGGTGCAGATGCAGCATAGACGGAGGAATTGGGAGTAGGGGATGGAGTCCTTACAGGAAGCAGGGTGGGAAGTGTAGTCCAGATAGCTGAAATGAATGAAGTCAGAGAGTTCTGCATGGGTGCAGGAGGTAGCACCAAAGCAGTCGTCGATGTAGCGGAGGTAGAGTGCGGGCATAGGGCCCTGGTACGTCTCGAACAAGAATTGTTCAACATACTCTACAAAGAGGCAGGCATAGCTGGGGCCCATGCGCGTGCTCATAGCTATGCCTTGTATTTGGAGGAAATGGGAGGATATGGGAGGAGTCAAAGGAAAAGTTGTTGAGGGTAAGGACCAGCTCGGCTAGGCGGAGGAGAGTATCGGTAGACGGGGATTGGTTGGTTCTGCGGTCGAGGAAGAAACGGAGAGCTTTGAGACCCTCCTGGTGGGGGGTGGAGGTGTAGAGTGACTGGACATCCATGGTGAAGATGAGGGGATGGGGGCCTGGAAAATGGAAGTCATGGAGGAGACGAAGAGCGTGTGAGGTGTCTTGGACATAGGTGGGGAGGGATTTAACCAGGGGCGATAGGATGGAATCGAGGTATGTGGAAATAAGTTCGGTAGGGCACGAACAGACAGAAACAATGGGTCTGCCAGGACAGTCAGGTTTGTGGATTTTGTGGAGAAGATAAATTCGGGCCATGCGGGGCTGGGGAACGATGAGGTTGGAGTCATGGTCCAAAGATAAGTAGGAGGAGTTGACACGTGGCCTCAGCCTTGTAGAGATCAGCGCGCCAGACTACCACAGCATGTCCCTTGTCGGTGGGAAGGAAACTTGAACTTTGTTTCTCTTCCCACAGATGCAGCCTGACCTACGGAGTATTTCCAGTATTTCCTGTTTTATTCTAACCTAGTATTACTGTTGTTGTTATTGTTGGCGGCGCGACTCATGTTGTAGCGCCCCCTGCAGCCTGTCTGTCTTTAAAAAAAAAAATTGTCCAGTTAAATGTAGTTGTTGTGTTCTTTTATGCTGTTTTTGGCTGTGTATGTGTGGGGGGCGGCTTTTAAAATATCTTCCCTGCACGGGAGACCCGACCTTTTTCCTGTCGGGTCTCCATTGTCGTTGGGGCCTTGTACCGTGGAGCGGCCTCCAACCGGAACGACCTGGGGGCTCCAGTCGCAGAGCCTGCGGACTACTTACCATCGTGGGGCTGGCCGGCCTCGGAGCGTGGGGAGCGGTGATGGCTCGCTGCTGCGGCCCGACTCCAGAGCTCGGAGGCTCCAGCCGCAGGCCCGGTGGACAGGAACATCGGGAGCTCGCGGGTGCCTGGTAGGAGACCGCTTCTCGGAGCTCCCGCAACGCAACTTCTCCCGCCCGTGTCGCGGGGTTGGAACGACCCACCCGGCGCGGCTTTAACGGTCCGCTGGACATGCCAACGCCCGCCGGGGGCTCCCCATTGAGACATTATGACCTGGAGCGGGGCCGTACATCGCCCGGCGCGGCCTTAACAGCCGTGGGACTTACCTTCGCTCCCACCTGGGGCTTTAACATCAGGAGAAAAATGGTACACAGGGGAGAGAAAAGACTTTGCCTTCCATCACAGTGAGGAGATTCACTGTGATGGATGTTTGTGTGAATTGAATTGTTTGTGTGTCTTTTAGAAATTGTTTTGTTTGTATGGCTGAACAAACAGAGTTTTGTTTGAGCCTCATTGAGGTTCAAATGACAATGAATAAAATATTGTATATTGTATTATTGATGACTTTCTATTGATCTGCATGTTATTGTGTTAACAGACTTGTTTAGCTGCAGGAAGTTAGAATTTCATTGTGAAACAATTCAACATTGTTGACCTGACTCTCTGGAAAGTTTAGTTTCAGGAGATGCCGGCTATGTTATTTACAGGGAGACAAAGACGGAGCAGCTGTGATGTAGCATGGCATGAAGTGAGTTATTCTTCCCTTAGAATACTGGTTTCACGGAGATACCAGAGTTTAACATCAAGACCTGATTTTAAACCGTGGCATCAGTCTCCCAGCCACAGATCAAGACATGACAGGCTGAATATTTGATGCAAAGTTTTGCAGCATCAGGTGACATTCCAGGAGCATGAGGCTTGAGATAGGAGTTGTGGGTCATGGAGTGATCCAAGGAGAAAGGCTGGTTGAGGCAGAGAAGGCATCTCCCAGATAGTGCTGATTCATTCTGATAATAAGGAAAATGGAACATTTTCTTTCCCCGAATCCCATATTTCCCATTTATCCTCTTTCCCCTCACTTGCCTGGCTTTGTCCCTCCCCACCTCCCTTTTCCAGCTTTATTCCTTTATACTCCATCAGTCTGGCCAAAGTCCCACCCGAAATGTTGTCTGTCGATTCCCTGCACAGATGCTGCCTGACCCACTGAGTTCCTCTAACACTTTGCTTTGAGTCCAAGATTCCAGCATCTGCAGTCTCTTGTGTCTCCTTATTTAAATAACCCAGTTATTGCTTATTATTATGATCAGCATTTGTCTTTCCTCACCTCATCCAGTTCGATTTAGATTCATCCTGTGCATCAATGTATTCAGTGTCATTGTTTGCCTTACTGATCTATAAAAAGATATTTGGTAAAAAAAACACATTGATAAAGAAAACAAACGTGAAGCTTACACTTATTATGCCTTCAACTAACGACCACTTAACCTATTTTACTTGATTACACTTTTATATCAGAGAACTCCAACATTCCTGCGAATGAAATCACACGGCAAAGAAACTCTAAGAATATAATAAACATTTTGCATAATTTCAAGCTTTGTCGGGTTGTAATAGGTTCTTTAATTTTGGTAATGTCACTGTTCTAATGATTTCTTACTGGTCAGAAATGTTCAATGCATTCTCAAACAAGGAAGTCAGACCTCAGGGTGAAAGAGGGGCAGCAGAGCAGGAAGGAGATGGATCACTGATTTAGCTCAGAGATTGGGTGAGGGAGAGGGATGCCAGTCTGAGCAGTGAACTGGGAATCACTGCTTTTCAGTTAGCTTTGAACTGTTTCTTTATCAGTTACAATGTTTACATATTCTGTTGTGCTGCAGCAAGTAGGTATTCCAATGTTCTATCTGGGACATCTATCTTCTTCTGCACGATTACTAAAACTCTCACCTTGACCACTTCCGGTCTGCGTTGTAGACTAAGGTACCCTATATCGCTAGGATTTTTAAACCACCTTACTCACCGTTCTCTTCTGCTCCAAACGCACCAAGTTTTGTTCCGATCGGTGAAATATTAGGAAAGGTATTGGTCTGTTATTCGCCAGGACGGCAACGTCCCTTCCGGCTCCCGCTATCAATCACCGGCCGTGATGAAAAAGCTGAAGGAGCGGGGACTGTGTTCTGTGAGCGGGGACTGTGTTCTTTTAGCTAGGGGCTATGTTCTGTGTTCTGTGAGCGGGGGCCCACACCGCCCCCTCCCACATACACCCCCTCCCCACAACCCCTCTCCCCTACACCCCCCTCCCCCCCCTCCACACCCCCCCCCTCCACTCACCCACTCCCCTCCCACACATTACTCCACACTCCCCCCTACCACACACACTACCCCCTCCCAAATACATCCCTTTCCACATGCACTCCCTCCCCTATCCCCACAACCCCCCATCCCCCCCATGAAGCCGTCCCCCTCCCCCAGCTACAGAACGCTCCTGTCGTTGAGTTGGGGGAACAGGTGAGTGGTGGAAGTTTGCGTTGGGGGACCAGCCCTCCCGTGTGAACATGGGACCCAACGGGTCCCACTTAGTCTAGTTTGACAATAAAACTCTCTTGACTCTTGACTTGATGACTCTGATTAGACTGCAAAATAATTCAACTACAAACAATTTGTAATAAAAACAGAGCATTCAGGAGATACCCAGCAAGTCAGGCAGCATCTGTGCAGGATAAAACACAGCTCACATTTCAGGATGATCTTTCAGCAACAAATATTATAAAACCTGCTGAGTATTTTCCATGATTAACTATTGTAGTCACTTACCATCCATGAATACCCACTGACAGCAGCTTCTTCTTCATTTGAAACCTCTCCTTCATAGGGTCCAAAATGAACGCCCCTGGGAATAACCTTCCCTTCATTCCAGACGCCAAGACCAGCTTTATGAATTTTGGACGTGGCAATGCTGAGACCCTCTGGAAGAGTTAAACGTGCTCTAACTGGGTGATTGGAATCAACGACAGTGTCCTTCATAAAGACTGGTGGGCCATGCACAGGGCATTCTTCAATAAAAAAATTCTCGCAGGCTTCACAAACTGAAACAGAAAATGCAAAACTAAGAACTAATCAGGGTGTTGGCATTATTGAAAGTGGCTGGACTTTGTACTGAAAATAGTATAGTATTTAGTATAGTATTTTAATGACCACACAGCCAAGCTGGTGGAATTTTGGGTTGTCAGCAGCGATACAATAATAAGAACACACAACCACAATAAAAAATGTAACACAAACATCCACCACAGCATTCTTCACTGTGGTGGAAGGCACAAAAATTTGGCCAGTCCTCCTCCATTTCCCCTCCGTGAACAGGACCAGAGTCCAGAGTCATCCAGGATCGGCTCTTCCTCACCGGAGACTGCGGCTTTAAGTTGTTGTAGGCCGTAGGCCGGCTGTCGAGATTTAAAGTCTCCGCCGCAGCCAGAAGCACCGTAGACTGCAGGGCCGGCGGTCGAAGCTCCCCTGCAGGGGTGTTGGTAAGTCCATGCCGGCCCCGCGGTAGAAGTTGGTCGTGGGCCGGCAATGATGGCCTCTTCTCCCCCCGGGTCCCCCACGAGGGATGCTCAATAATCCACAAACGATGTTATCTTTTTAGAAGTATCTCAGAATATAATACTACCATGATGCAGATGCTATGCAGAAGATTACTCTTCTGAGGAAGCATTCAAAATGTGAGAGGTTAATAGTGGCCAATCTGTAAAGAATCCCTTCATGATGTTTGTCTGTCACCATGAATATCTTGGGGGGAAGATGCTGCTATTTAATTCCAAATGGCAGCTGTGTTGACCTGTATGGATATTTATAAACATCAAGAGAAAAATCATGACCACAGAGTATAATTTTAAATATAGTAATAACAAGCATGATGTAATGTAGGGAGTATGTTTCACGGTAACATGGGTACATGGTGTCAACTCCAAGAAATGTGTGTTGAAGGATAAAAGTCTATTATGTGAACTAATGAAGCATTTGTAACCAGGCAGATGAATTAAGACCATAGACATAGACAATAGGTGCAAGAGTAGGCCACTTGGCCCTTCGAGACATTCAATGTGATCAAGGGTGATCATCCACAATCACTACCCCGTTCCTGCCTTCTCCCCGTATCCCTTGACTCCGCTAGCCCTCAGAGCTCTATTTAACTCTCTCTTGAATGCATCCAGTGAATCGCCCATCACTGCCTTCTGAGGAAGGGAATTCCATAAATTCACAGCTCTGGGTGAAAACATTTTTCCTCATCTCAGTTCTAAATAGCCTACCGCTTGTTCTTAAACTGTGGCCCCTGTTTCAGGACTCCCCAAACATTCTCAAATTAGGAGAGCAAAACGGCACACAATACTCCAGGTGTGGTCTCACCATGGACCTGTATAACTACAGAAGGACCTGCCACTATACTCAAATCCTCTCGGCAGGAAACATGTTCTCGATATTCGGGGAGTCCAGAACCAGTTTAAGAATAAGGGGTAGGCCATTTAGAATGGAGATGAGGAAAAACTTTTTAGACAATACACAATAGGTGCAGGAGTAGGCCATTCGGCCCTTCGAGCCAGCACCATCATTCAATGTGATCTTGGCTGATCATCCCCAATCAGTACACCGTTCCTGCCTTCTCCCCATATCCTGACTCCGCTATTTTTAAGAGCCCTATTTAGCTCTCTCTTGAAAGCATCCAGAGAACCTGCCTCCACCGCCCTCTGAGGCAGAGAATTCCACAGACTCACCACTCTCTGTGAGAAAAAGTGTTACCTCGTCTCCGTTCTAAATGGCTTACTCCTTATTCTTAAACTGTGGCCCCTGGTTCTGGATTCCCCCAACATCGGGAACATGTTTCCTGCCTCTAGCGTGTCCAAACCCTTAACAATCTTATATGTTTCAATGAGATCTCCTCTCATCCTTCTAAAGTCCAGAGTGTACAAGCTCAGCTGCTCCATTCTCTCAGCATATGACAGTCCCGCCATCCCAGGAATTAACCTTGTAAACCTACGCTGCACTCCCCCAATAGCAAGAATGTCCTTCCTCAAATTAGGGGACCAAAACTGCACACAATACTCCAGGTGTGGTCTCACTAGGGCGCTGTACAACTGCAGAATGACCTCTTTGCTCCTATATTCGATTCCTCTTGTTATAAAGGCCAACATGCCATTCGCTTTCTTCACTTCCTGCTGTACCTGCATGCGGGTGTGGCAGAGGTTCATCTGCACCTCCTCCAACCGCATCTATTGCATCCGCTGCTCTAGATGTCAGCTGCTCTACATCAGTCAGATCAAGCATAGGCTTGGCGATCACTTCGCCCAACACCTCCGCTCGGTTTGCAATAATCAACCTGACCTCCCGGTGGCTCAGCACTTCAACTCCCCCTCCCATTCCAAATCCGACCTTTCTGTCCTGGGCCTCACCTCATATTTCGCTGGGGTAGTTTACACCCCAGCGGTACGGATATTGACTTCTCCAATTTCAGGAAGTCCTTGCTTTCTCCCTCTTTCCCCTCCGCTTCCCAGCTCTCCCACAGCCCACTGTCTCCGCCTCTTTCTTTCTTCTTCCAGCCCCCCCACCCCACCCCCACATCAGTCTGAAGAAGGGTCTCGACCCGAAACGTAACCTATTCCTTCGCTCCATAGATGCTGCCTCACCCGCTGAGTTTCTCCAACATTTTTGTCTACAACAATTTGATTAATATTTTTGGTGATATAAGTTGGTCATTCTGATCATAGCCCTATATTAATAATCCTCAAAGCAATACTCTTACTTTCACATCCTTTATAATGTCCCAAAGTATCCAGCAAAGTGCCTTACCTAAATTGGGCATGAACCACACTTTCTTCAAACAGTCGCTGTCAGTTTACTGGGGAATCAATGTCAGATTCCAATGTCTGACAAAATTCCAGAAGTTAACAACAATTATTAAAGTAATTGTGATTAATGTTAAAAGAAAAATTAGTTCATGAGCGAACACAAGTCTGTGCTCTTGAACCAAAGCCTGCATTGTTCCACCATTGCCCTGGCTACCAATGCACCGTGCCATCACTACAATGCTCCTAATGAAATATGGTTACTCTGAAGAAATAGATTGATTACTTTGGACATACAAAGGTAATCGTCATCACGGAGCTCCCCTTCTTCTGTGTAAATTATTCTCTCCTTATTTCGTAAATTATAAGTTATTTTTACTGTCTCTTTGGTCATTTCCTCGCTTGTGGATCCCGAAGTCTTTCTGGTGGAGACAACTGAAAAAAGAAAGTCAAAAATAAACCTAATTACATTGTTTCAAGTCAGATAAGTGGCTGCCCTGTAAAATATGGAAGTTAGTTACATAATATGCAACATGTTCTATGAATTGAATTTAAATGACATGGTGGTAGTCAAATGGTCATTATCTCATCTCAATTATTTACTGTAATGCACACGACTCACTCATTTTGAGTTTCACTTTTACAAACAGAATTACCTGTTGCTCTTTTGATTCTTTTCACCAACACTGTGCCTTCCTTCGTTTCTTCAGTGGCTCCTCCCAAATCTCCTTTGTCCTCCCCTGTATATGACGTGACCTGTGATGAGATATTTTGTTGAAACTGTGATTCATAAGGACACAAATAAATTGTTTCTACTCTTCTCGATTATTTCTTCCATCGCATTATTAACTGAGATACTCAACTCAACTACTAATAAAAGCAGTAACTGCCTAGTGTGCAATATTTCATTGAGCTCTCACCTTTCATACTCTACTCTGAAATGAAGTTTAATATTGTCAGCAAATGTGGGAAAATGTGGGAACAATTGTCTCTCTTTCAATAATATAAATATATTTGTGAATGTTAGCACCTGACTCCACAGCAGTGATGACGATTTTTCTAAACAGCTGTCATTTCTGTCACGTAGAAAATAAAATGCTAATGTAGAGCCTCTCTGTTAATTCATAAAAGCGTATTCTCACTTCTCCTTTATGCTGGGAATGATTTCTGTTCTTACCTTTATGACAAGCTTTCTTTTGGTATTCTTGCCACTTTCATTCTTAAAAGGAGGCTTAAAGATTCGGAATCCTTGGGAGGAAAAAGTGACACATCAGTGTTGCTTTGGAGCAATAGTTTGGAAATTCTGGATATTTCTAATGTAATTGAATTAAAAATAAGCAAAATATCACAAAAGTAAAAATTAGTAAAAATAAATTTGTACTTAATGAATAACACATTTGGAAAAATATATTCAATTTAACAAATATTCCACCACTCCAAAGATAAGAATAAAATCACCCTTGCAACAGATTCCATAGGCTAACGGACAAATTGATTAGATTCAATTATATTTGAAAAACTGCATTTAATATTTCAAACAGATTTAAATTACTTTGTGGATTTTTTGTCAGAAGTTTAGGTGTCCAATCCTCATCTGACTCGCTGGATTCGTATACTTGGGTTGGACACCTTCTGCTCCGATTGGTCATAAACTCTGGCTTTGGTACGTCTAATCCTGTGAAAAATAAAACATGCTCATCATCTGTTATGGCCAACTTCAAGTATTTATCTTCATTGAGTTACCAGTGCAAAATATCTGTGGAAACATTGCTTTGCAATGTTATCGTTATTAAATTCCTCCAGATTATTCATGCTTATTCAATTGATCATGACTACTTGACGAAGACAGCAAATAACCTTTAAATTATTTTTCAGTTAAAGAATAATCAGCGGATGAGTATGTGTCTATTTCCAGGTCAGAAATCGCAATAACCAATCTTTCAGTTTCACACATCTGTGTGGTAAGTGAAATAGATCCGAATCCTTCTTTCTATTCCTCCAGGTTTAAAGTAATGGCTCATTCTTGCTGCCTGTACTGGCAGTGACACTTTGTGCCATGGTTGGGTAAATGGATTGAATAATGAACAACCAGGGCAATCCACCTCTTCATCAATGGGAACATTGACCTTTGTTCAATCTCTGATTTCAGGACTGTGACTAGTACAACATTAAAAAGCATAACTGGGCCCCAATGTCTGTGGGTTTATGTTATCCATGGTCACCATCTTCTGAATGACATCAAGCTTTGGTATTGATTGTAAAGTTAGTCCAATTTGAGATCACTGATGGGAATTTTTGAATATTGGTGAGGAACCTCACCAGGAGGAAATAGTAATTAGAAGCAAAACTGTACATATCCTGCTGCCAATAATCTGGGACTAATCACGTCTGCTGGGTGTGCTCATTTCATCAAAAGTGGCATTGCAAATCTAACAGGTTGACACACCTTGACTTTGCAAGGCATTAATATATCAGGCAGGAGTTTATGTCTTGGGACCTTTCCAATTTTCCAATGACCAGTGTGTGTGCACATAACAATGAGGGCAGGAACAGATACAGCAACATTTAATTCTAAACATTATCTTTCAGACATTTGTTTATTGATCTAAAGAACGAGGGCATCACAGGCAGAGCTGGCATTTCCTGTTCTTTCCAAATTGCCCCATGTGTGACGGAGCAGAACGTGGAGGTTGTGGTGCTCCCATGCACCCATTGCCCTCAACCTTTATGGTGTAGAGGCCACAGGTTTGGGATATGTTGTGAAAGAAGTCTTACCACAAACACTCCAGTGCATTAAGGAGATAGTAAACAGTGCATTTCCGGCTGGTGAAACCAATGTACTTTTGAATGAAGGGTGCCAAGCTTCTTGAGTGTTGTGGAAGATCTCTTCCAGGGATGTTGAGATACATTTCAATGTCCACTTTGATATCCCTTGTTTATGGGCAATTTCTTGTTGTAGAGGATAACCGTTCCAATTCCATCTCTGTCAGCTTTGAGAGAATTGATTCTGTAGGTCTTGGAGTAAGGTAAAGATTCTGCTGCTGAATGTCTTTATGAGTGAATGGCTTATGAGGTTGGGGACAGGATATTTTTGACACTCTTTGATTTCCTGAAGAGACCGGGTTCAAAGGGCCTTCCAGGTTGTCCTCCTCCATTTTGAACAGCCATAGATCAAGGATTCCCACAAATTATTCATGCTGTTACATTTTTATAAAGGGCTGCCATAAAGCATTTTCTGCATTTTACAAGATCTTGAGCCTTGATGCCACTTTGTTAATCTGGGTGAAACCAATGCCTATGGTTTACTTAATCCTGTCAATTAATTTGCAGGATTTTACAGGATAGCCGTCGGTTTATGTTTGTTGTAGTCACGTGTATGCAGTACAGTGAAAAGCTTTAACTTGCATGTTATCCAATCAAATCACACAATACAATACATCACAAGTACAAAAGATAGAGTGAAGGGAAAGATGGCAGAATGCAAAATATATAATAATAATATTTGTATTTATATAGCACTTTTCAATCAAATCACTTGAAACCAAAGTGCTTTACAGAGAATTATCCATATCCATATGTTGATATCAACATATCAACATTCACACGCAGGCAAAGGTGGGTGAAGTGTCTTGCCCAAGGACACAACGACAGTATGCACTCCAAGCGGGATTCGAACCGGCTACCTTCTGGTTGCCAGCCGAACACTTAGCCCATTGCGCCATCTGTCGTCCCGATATTTCTCAGTATTGTCATGCAACTGTTCCAGAGAAAATGAGAAGTTAAGAGAGGAACTTCAAGGATAAAACAGAAAGTGCTGGAATAACTCACTCAGGCATGCACATGTGATGACACATGCTTGTTTGATCCCGATCCCAATTTTTCCCAACTTATGTCAAGTTTATTGTTGTATGTATGTACGATGTAGATACAATGAAAGGCTACTTTGCAGATGTATCACAGGCTTAGAGACGGATACACATAAAACATTAATTATACAGCAATTCTGTAAGACTGTTACGAGAGGACTGTGTAAATCTACAAGACATCAGTCAAATCATGTTGTTATGAAAAGTCCATGGTACTGCAAGAGGAATTACGGTTGCATTAGGATTGCACAAATGGATTCAAGAATATAGTTGTAGGAAAGTAGCAGATCCTGAAACTGTTGGTGTGGGACTTCAGGCTTCAGTACCTCCTAACTGATTGTAGCAGCGAGATGAGAGAACGGCCCGGATGAATGGGAACCTTGATGACCGATGCCGCCTTCTTGAGGTGGGTTCTCATGTAGATGCTATTGATGGTGGGGAGAAGTGTGCCTGTGATGGACTGGGCCGAGTTCACCACACCATACAGCCTCTTGTATTCCTGTGCATTGGATTGCCTTAGCAGGCCAAGACGCAACCAGTCAGGATACTTTCTACTGTACATCTGTACAAGTTTGTTAAGAGTTCAGCTAGAGGTTATTGTTGCAGTACCACTCAACCAGAGTTTCCCACTCTCTCTAGTGTCCAGTTGCAAAGGATGGTAGAGAACCAGGTATTGGACCTTACTGGTCATTTGGAGGGGATGATAGTGTTGAATACCAAGCCATAGTTGATGAAATGGAAGGATCTAACCAAGTACCTGGCTCAGAAAGCACATATCTATTTAGTGTTTATGTGAAGAAAAAAACTCACGTCAGCATGCATCATTTGAGGAGGGCAAAAAGGGAAAAAAGTAATATCATATTTTGTACAAACCAATGGCAACCATGGCTTCATAATTCCGTTTCATGTTCTTATAGCGGATCTTCTCCCAGTCCATTAGTTCTTCAAACGCTTTCTTGGAAAAATAGCCAGCAATGTCGTTGAAATGATCAGCATCCTGGAAAAGCAAACATTGTACCTGATACACTTTGGTGCATAATCTGTAATCATCAGACGTTAATTCCAAAACAGATATAAAAATAACATTTTTTAATTTAATACAGGACAATTCAAGGATAAAGAATCACAACTTAAAATTAAAGGGTAACTTCATTTGGAAATAAATGAAATATTTCTTCGCTCAGAATATAGTGAGTTTTTTTTCTAGGATTGAAATAAATCAGCTGTTAATTGCATTCCAGCAAAGATCAAAACATTATTGATTCCAAGAAGTAATAAACCATATCACAGTAAGAGAGGAAACTGCATTTAAAGTGCAGGTCAGGCATGATCTGCCTGAAAGGTCCAGACCCCAAATGTTGCCTGTCAAGATTCAAGATTGCAGCTTCCAGCCAACAGACATCAGTGTCTACATTTGTGACAATGAAGACAGTGACTAGCATGGGCTCCCCCCACACTGAAGTCAGGAGCAGCACCCAGTGGCTGCTGCAAAACCACCGTTGTAAACAAGAATAAATTGTCAGAGATATTCAGCAAGCCAGGCAGCATCTGTGGAGGGAGAAACAATGAATGTTTCAGGTTAATATTCTTTCCTCACAGCTGGGGAAAGTTGCCAGATGGAGACAGACAACTAGAAGGATGAGGGAGATGGTCTGAATGCCCCCCCAGATCAATATTAATGTCAGTGATCCACTCCAGAGCCCAGGGGACTCATCCACTCCTCACTGACACCAATCCCTGGGGTTGTGATGGTCTGAGAAGGAGCAGCAGCATCTTTCCCGTTCCCAGCCCACGAGAGGACATTTATCCGGCATCTTCTGCCCGCTCTACATGTCAAAGCTCCCTGGAGTCTGACCTCTGAACCCTGCATCCCAGACATGGTCTCGTCTCCTTCAGCAGCTCCTCGGTCTCCCTTCCTGAGATCAGACACCCACTTCTCCTCACCTCACCTACGCTCACTTCTCCTCACCTACACACCTACACCTGGACTAAATCCCTCGCCTCGACGATACCTCACACCTCACTACGAAACCTCGCCTCCACTAAGCTTCACCTCAACTAAACCTCACACCTCACTAAACTTCACCTCACACCTAAACCTCAACTCACTAAACTGCACCTTGACTAAACGTCCTCAACTAAACCTCGCACCTCAACTAAATCCTCGCCTCAACTAAAAATTTACCTCAACTAAACCCTCAATCACCTCGACCAAACTTCACCTCAGCTAAACCTCACCTCAGATAAATTTCACATCTCACTAAACCTTGCTTCAATTAAACCCCTCGTTCAACTAAACCTCACGTTGACTAAACTCCACCCCACCACTAAACTCCACCCCACCACTAAACTCCACCCCACCACTAAACTCCACCCCACCACTAAACTCCACCCCACCACTAAACTCCACCCCACCACTAAACTCCACCCCACCACTAAACTCCACCCCACCACTACACTCCACCCCACCACTACACTCCACCACCCCACCCCACCACTCCACCCCACCACTCCACTCCACTCCACCCCACCCCTCCACTCCACCCCACCCCTCCACTCCACTCCACTCCACTCCACTCCACTCCACTCCACTCCACTCCACTCCACTCCACTCCACTCCACTCCACTCCACTCCACTCCACTCCACTCCACTCCACTCCACTCCACTCCACGACTAACCCCCCTCCACTACTCTCTGCCGCTCCCGCTATTTATAGCCCCTCCCCCCCCGGCCGTTGACGGCGCCTCACGTGAGCGGCGGCTCCAACCAGACGCGGGTCACGTGAACAGCTCGAGCCCGCGGCTGGAAAAGGCGCCAAAAGCCGTCGCGAGTCTCCCGTCTCCCCCATCCTCGCTTTCCCGCCGCCGCGTCGCTGAGGGGGAGGGGCTCAGGCCGCCGCGGGCGGGGGGCGGGGCTTGGGGAAGACGTCAACGTCAACGTCAACGTCAACGCGCGTGCGCGTCTCCCGACTCTCTCGGGCAGTGCGCCTGCGCCGCTCTCCGCGCTCGGCCCCTCCCCCCCGCGGCGGGACAGCGAGAACAGCTCGAGCTCTCGGCGGCTTTTGGCGCCTTTTCCCGCCGAGATATTATCCCCTTTGTTCCACCAATCCACCACAACCTCTCTCTACAAGTGAAAAACAACTTGTTTTTGCTGCTGTTTCCTACTCTGGTGAAGGGCCTCTGATCTGAAACTGAACTGTTTCTTCACAAATGCTGTCGAACCTGCTGAATGTTTTTTGAATTTTCTTTCATTTTTATTTCAGATTTTCAGCATCTGCGGTTCTTTGCTTTACACGTTGATTTTGATGTTGTGACCTGCCAACAACGAATCAAAGGAGATCAGATACGTGGTGTCGTAATCTACTGGGATTCAAGTAACTAGTAAGTGTTTCAATGGGAAGGTTCTGCCTACGCGGGATGGGACTCCATTTTAGTTTAGTTTAGAGATACAGCGCAGAAACAGCCGCTTCAGCCCACCGAGTCCACGCCGACCAGCGATCCCCACACACAAACACTATCCCACACACACTAGGGACAATTTACACTGAAACCAAGTAAACCGTGGGCCAAGGAGCGTTTTCGTTTCATTTTATGACCCAAATCACGTATCCACCTGTATTTATAATATATTCTGTAAAAATATTATAGAAATTATACCTGAAACTCGTCAAGAACAAAACCTGCACATATTTTTAAAATATGAGAAAAACCTTAAAAGGAGCCCTAAAGATTCTGAATCCGTGGAAAAAAAGTGACACGTCAGCTCGGCCTTGGAGAAGCACAGACAGAATCTCAATAGTTTGGAAAGTTTGGATATATCTAATGTAATTGAGTTTAAAATAAGCAACATATCATAAAAGTAAAAATTAGGAAAAGTAAGTTTGCACTTAATGAATAACGCATTTGGAAAAATATATTCAATTTAACAAATATTCCACCAAGTTAAGAATATAATCTCCCTTGCAACAGATTTCATAGGCTAACGGCCAAATTGATTAGAATCAATTATATTTGAAAAACTGCATTTAATATTTCAAATAGATTTAAATTATGTTGTGGATTTTTTGTCGGATGTTTAGGTGTGCAATCCTCATCTGACTCGCTAGATTCATAAACTTGGGTTTGACGCCTTCTGCTCCGATTTGTCCTGAATTCTGGCTTTGGTACATTTAATTTTGTGAAAAATAAAACATGCTCATCATCTGTTATGGCCAACTTCAGGTATTTATCTTCATTGAACTTACCAGTGCAAAATATCTGTGGAAACATCACTTTGCAATGTTATCGTTATTACTATTTCCTCCAGAGTATTCATGCTATTATTCAATTGATCATGTCTACTTGACAAAGACAGCAAACAACCTAAAAATTATTTTTCAGAGTTAAAGAATAATCAACCAGCATGAAGAATATGACGGATGAGTATGTGTCTATTTCCAGGTCAGAAATCGCAATAACCAATCTTTCAGTTTCACACATCTGTTTGGTAAGTGAAATAGATCAGAATCCTTCTTTCCCTTCCTCCAGGTTTAAAGTAATGGCTCATTCTTGCTGCCTGTACTGACAGTGACACTTTGTGCCATGGTTGAGTAAATGGATTGAATAATGAACAACCAGGACCATCCACCTCTTCATCAATGGGAACATTGACCTTTGTCCAATCTCTGATTTCAGGACTGTGACTAGTTGCAACATTAAAAAGCGTAACTGGTCCCAATGTCTCTGGGTTTGTGTTGTCCATGGTCACCATCTTCTGAATGACATCAAGCTTTGGTATTGATTGTAAAGTTAGTCCAATTTGAGATCACTGATGGGAATTTTTGAATATTGGTGAGGAACCTCACCAGGAGAAGTGTTTTACTGAACTAGACTAAGGGGGGTAAGCTGAAGGAGCATAATTACAGTCCCATCCCTGGGGCTAATTGCTGACTCCAAATAGTACGTTTCCACATCTGTTCTTGCCCCATCAGAGATATTCTCCCCTTTGTTTCACCAATCCACCACAACCTCTATCTACAACTGAAAAACAACTTGTTTTTGTTGCTCTTTCGTACTCTGGTGAAGGGTCTCTGATCTGAAACTGAACTGTTTCTTTCTCCACAAATGCTGTCTAACCTGCTGAATGTTTTTTGAATTTTCTTCCATTTTTATTTCAGATTTTCAGCATCTGCGGTTCTTTGCTTTACACGTTGATTTTGATGTTGTGACCTGCCAACAACGAATCAAAGGAGATCAGATACGTGGTGTCGTAATCTACTGGGATTCAAGTAACTAGTAAGTGTTTCATTGGGAAGGTTCTGCCTACTCGGGATGGGACTCCATTTTAATTTAGTTTAGAAATACAGCACGGAAACAGGCCCTTCAGCCCACCGAGTCCACGCCGACCAGCGATCCCTGCACACTAACACTATCCCACACACACTAGGGACAATTTACACTCATACCTCACTAAACTTCACCTCACACCTAAAGCCTCAACTAAACTTTACCTCAACTAAACCCTCAATCACCTCGACCAAACTTCACCTCAGCTAAACCTCACCTCAGATAAATGTCACACCTCACTAAACCTTGCTTCGATTAAACCCCTCGCTTCAACTAAAACTGTCACCCAGGGAATCCGAATCTCATGGACATTAAACATCGTGTGGGGTTGGGGTGGGATAGGGTAGAGGTGAGGAGTGGGGGAGCAGGCAGGCAAGGAGAGGGGTTATGGAGGGAGGAAGGGAGTGACTGAGGGAGGGAGAGGTGATTGAGGGAGGAGGAGAGGGGAAAGAAGAGGGAAGGTGAAGATACCTGGTGTGGGCCAGCCTCGGGGCTGTAGCCGGGCCCGGGCGCTGGGGAGCGGACACAGACACGGACTGGGCCCTGAACGCGGCTCCGGGCCCTGCGCTGGGGTTTGAGCCGGTGTGGGGTCTTGGGGCTGCTGCTCCGAGCCCACAGGGAGGGGGAGGAGCGGGACCTGGGGCAAGGACTAGGCAGCAGCCTCGTCTTCTCCCTCCCCCAGACCGCAGCCTCAGCCTCTCCCACCCATGGCTCCAGACCCGTCGACATGTGACGCCTGTATGGTCGTGAATAGTTGTCCAAAGAAGCCTACCTTTTCCTGGTCGCCGCTGGATTTTCAACGTGTTGACGTTGAACTATGATGGGTGCCGGCAGGCGCTGAAAAATATTGCGTACGTGGGACAGGCCCTTTAGACTGTTGAGGAAGCCTTGTTTATGGGCTCACAGTCAGGTGGGGGCTGTAAAGCTCCACTTGGTTCCAGTTGGATTGTCTGGTCCCTGTATTGTCTTAGATTAGGTATGTTACAAAACTTACCTTCAGTCGCACTGTAATTCTGCCACTGGCTGTGTGCGCGATTTTGGCGCCTTTAAGGGGGGGCGGGGTTAAAACGCGGGTTTCTCCTCCCTTGTCCTGGTTAATATTTTGTTGGATTACAAGTGTTGGCTGACAAATCGTTCCAAGTGGCCTTTTGTGTATTTTTTATTTTATTAAATCGTCAATGTCAGCGCTAGAGTAATTTTAAAATCAGCTCCTGAAGCGTCAACGCCGATAACGGGGACGGATTTCACACGCGGGACAGGTAAACGAAAGTGGTTTCTTTAAATGTATAAAAGTGCTTCTTAAGAAGCCTTTAATTCACTTTTTTTCATGCGACATGGTGATTTTATTCCCCGAATTAACGGCAGTATTTTTCATGCCAATACGGGGTTAAATTCACCGCAAATGAACGTTCCAAAAGATCGCGTTCCAGAAATCCTCACTCACAAGATGAATTAATTTACAGGTATTAAACATTCAATTCCTTCCATTTGGCCTGTAAATTCATGAAAATGAGATTTAAAAATTATGTTATATTGTGAATTATTGTGTGAATGTTATTTGGACACTTAGGCTATTTAAAAATGTTAATCTATTCTTAAGAAATTGATAGATGTTTAGATCTAGTAATTGAATTTTGTAATTAGCTACAATTAGGTAACTAACTAATTATATGCTTTACTTTCATGCCTTCTAAGTAAGATTGTTTCATATTTGTTTCAGAATGCTTCAATCTATAATAACTGAAAATTTCTTTCAGTTATCTTAATTTTAAGAAAGTTATGGGCTTTTAACTGTCCTCGATCACAGCTTTTGTGTTAATGGAAAACCATTAGGGAACAAGATGCTAATTTCCGAGTATGAAAATGGCCATAACTTCTTTAATACTGAAGATATGAAAGTGAATTAGGTGTCAAATTAAACTTCTTTTTATGCTTTATCTGATGGGATAAATTGCAGACTTTATTTTTTAAATCTCAAAATTTTGTAACATTGCTACTTAGATAGACGCAAAATGCTGGAGTAACTCAACAGGACAGGCAGCATCTCTGGAGAGAAGGAATGGGTGACGTTTCTGGTCTAGATGCTTCTACCGACAGATATCGGGAGTGGGAGGTACATAGATAAGGAAGTGTGTAGACAAGGAAATCTATAAGTTTATAGATAAGGATATCTCCCACTCCCCTGACATCAATCTGAAGAAGGATGTCGACAGGAAACGTCACCCATTCCTTCGCTCCAGCGATGATGCCTGTCCCGCTGAGTTTCTCCAGCATTTTGTGTCAATCTTTGGTGTAAAGCAGCATCTGCAGTTCCTTCCTACACAAGCCATTTGGGCAGGCCGGTGGGGGTGAGTAGGAGGGGTTGGGGGAGACGTGTAAAATCACAAAGGATAGTGAGTGTGGAGAAGTCGTGTCAGGATGACAAGGTCACTGTGTTGACGGTGCAGGTTTAAAAGGGTGGCACGGTGGCGCAGTGTAGAGTTGCTGCCTTACAGCACTTGCGGCATCACAGACCAGAGTTCGATCCCGACTACAGGTGCTGTATTTACAGAGTTTGTATGTTCTCCTCGAGGATTTTCTCCGAGATCTTTCGTTCCCTCCCAAGCTCCAAAGACATACAGACTTGTTGGTTAATTTGGCTTTGTATAAATGTAAAATTGTCCCTAGTGTGTTTAGGGTAGAGTTAATGTGCAGGGATTGCTGGTCGGTGTGGACTCGGTGGGTCGAAGGCTTGTTTCCGCGCTGTACCTAAACTCTACAGTGATTGGAAACAACCAGCGCTGCCTCTGGGTTTCTTTGTTTTTGGTCACATTTGCTCTGAAACAGAGAAGGAAACAGATCCGGTGAACTTCTCAAAGAAACTGGAGAAATGATGGAAATGGAATGGGTTTGCAGGCCAGTGGGGGAAGAGCGAGGGGCAGGGGGATGGTGATTGTTCAAGCATTTGTAACTATCTTCCGTTCAGGCAGCGGGCGCAGGCAGCCATGTGTTAGACACTTGATACAGCTAGTTATAAATAGTCCCAAAGACGTGCGGATTTGTAGCTTTATTGGCCTCTGTAAATTGTCCCTAGTGTGTAAGGGAGTGGATGTGAAAATGAGGTAGCTTTGGGGTTATGGGGAGAAGGTAGGAGAATGGAGATGATGGGAAAAGATAGATCAGCCATGATTGAATGGTGTAGTAAATGATGGGCCGAATGGCAATTCTGCTCCTTGAACATATGAACTTATGTACATAGAACTAGTATGAAAGGGAGATTGATGGTCAGCATGCACTCGATGGGCCAAGGCACCTGGATCCTTTCTGTACCTCAGGTTTAGCTTTATTATTATTACATGTGGGGCTGGTGTACAGTGAAAAGCTTTGTTTTGTAAGCTATCCAATCAAATCAGATAAAAAATATTCATCAACACAATCGCCAAATCAAGTTCAATAGGTAGAGCAAAGGGGAAGATACAGAGTGCAGAATATAGTTCTCAGCATTGTAGTGAACTAAACTGAGGTGCAGTGTTCTGGGACGCTTTGCCAGTTGTCACGTGACCTGTGACTTGTGTTGTCTGAGATCTTAAGGGGTTGGACAGGCTAGATGCAGGAAGATTGTTCCCGATGTTGGGGAAGTCCAGAACAAGGGGGAAGTCTTTTAGGACCGAGATGAGAAAAACATTTTTCACACAGAGAGTGGTGAATCTCTGGAATTCTCTGCCACAGAAGGTAGTTGAGGCCAGTTCATTGGCTATATTTAAGAGGGAGTTAGATGTGGCCCTTGTGGCTAAAGGGATCAGGGGGTATGGAGAGAAGGCAGGTACGGGATACTGAGTTGGATGATCAGCCATGATCATATTGAATGGCGGTGCAGGCTCAAAGGGCCGAATGGCCTACTCCTGCACCTATTTTCTATGTTATCTGCTGTTTGGGCACAGCCTCGCATGTTGAGTGGACGCAGTGTTGGCCCTGCAGGCGGTGCTGGCTGGCGCCAGCCTGTTGAAAAATAAAAACACGCACATGCTGGAAGTCCGAAATGAAAACGGGAGACGCGTTGTAGGCTTTGCAGGTCTGACCCCATTAATGTGTCAGGTCACCGACCCTCCATTGAAAGAGTCACAAAACAGAGAAATAGGCCCTTCAGCCCTACTGCTCGTCCATGCCGACAAAGGAGCCTTCCCGGGCTGCTCCCATTTGCCTGTGTTTGGCCCATATCCCTCTAAACCTTTCCAATCCGTATCCCTCACCAAACGTCTTTTTAAACACTGAAAATCACTTCCTCTGGCAATTCGTTCCATGTCCCCTCCACTCTCTGTTGGAAAGGTTGCCCCTCAGGTTGCCCGTAAAATCATTCTCCTGTCACCCACGCCTCTAGCCCCTAGTTGTAGATTCCCCGACAATAGGTGCAGGAGTAGGCCATTCGGCACTTAAAGCCAGCACCGCCATTCAATGTGATCATGGCTGATCATCCACAATCAGTACCCAGTTCCTGCCTTCTCCCCATATTCCCTAACTCCTCTATCTTTAAGGGCCCTATCAAGCTCTCTCTTGACTGTATGCAGAGAACTGGCTCCACCGCCCTCTGAGGCAGAGAATTCCACAGACTCACAACACTGTGTGAAAAAGTGTTTCCTCATCTCCATTCTAAATGGCTTACCCCTTATTCTTAAACTGTGCCCCTGGTTCTGGACTCCCCCAACATCGGGAACATGTTTCCTGCCTCGAATGTATCCAAACCCTTAACAATCTTATATGTTTCAATAAGATCCCCTCTCAGACTTTTAAATTCCAGAGTATACAAGCCGAGCCGCTCCATTCTCTCAGCATATGACAGTCTCGCCATCCCGGGAATTAACCTTCTGAACCTACGTTGCACTCCCTCAATAGCAAGAATGTCCTTCCTCAAATTTAGAGATCAAAACAGTACACAATATTCCAGGTGTGGTCTCACTAGGGCCCTGTACAACTGCAGAAGGACCGCTTTGCTCCAATACTCAACTCCTCTTGTTATGAAGGCCAACATGCCTTTCGCTTTCTTCACTGCCTGCATGGTTACTTTCATAGACTGGTGTACAAGGACCCCCAGATCCCGTTGTACTTCCCCTTTTCCCAACTTGACACCATTTTGATAATAATCTGCCTTCCTGTTTTTGCTACCAAAGTGGATAACCTCACATTTATCCACATTAAACTGCATCTGCCAAGCATCTGCCCACTCTCCCAACCTGTCCAAGTCACCCTGCATTCTCATTGCATCCTCCTCACAGTTCACACTGCCACCCAGCTTTGTGTCATCTGCAAATTTGTTCATGTTACTTTGAATCCCTTCATCCAAATCATTGATATATATTATAAATAGCTGCGGTCCCAGCACCGAGCCTTGCGGTACCCCACTAGTCACTGCCTGCCATTCTGAAAGTAATAGTAATAGTAACTTTATTGTCAATTCAAATAATGCAACAAGTAGTTACACAGAGAATTGAAATTGCGTTTCCCCATACTCCAATGTGCAAGTAATATTTATAACACAGACAGACAATATACCCATAAAAATAGACAATGGACATATACATTATATAAAATATTCATTAATAAAAGGTGCAATATAGAAAAGTGCAAATAGCATACTGCAGACATTGGGTTAAAGTTAATTTGACAGTCAGTTGGTCTTTGTTTGTGTAATGTTCATGGAATTTTCTTGAGTGTGTTGAGTAGTCTGATGGCCTGAGGGAAAAAGCTGTTTTTGAATCCTGTGGTTTTGCTCCGCTGGGTGGGTGGTGTCTTTGATGATATTGGTTGCTCTTGCGACAGCGAGATGGGTATAAGTCCTGGATTGCTAGTTGGGGTGATCTAGTGATCTTCTCCGCTGTCCTCACCACTCTTTGTAGGGCCTTCTGGTCAGCAGCAGAGCAACTGCCATACCAGACTGAGAGACTGCTGGTAAGAATGCTCTCAATGGCACCCCTGTAAAAAGTTGTGAGGGCAGAAGGGGGGAGGTCGGCTCTCCTCATCCGTCGAAGGAAGTGGAGGCGTTGCTGTGCTTTCTTGACTAGGGAGATGATGTTGGTGGACCATGTCTGATCATCTGTGATGTGTACTCCCAGGAACTTGGTGCTTTTCACAGACTCCACTGCACTGCCATTTATGGTGAGTGGGGTGTGTGCTCTCTGTTTCTTCCTGAAGTCCACAGTTATTTATTTTGTCTTATTGACATTGAGTTGAAGGTTATTGATGTCACACCAGTTGATGAGTTGTTGTACCTCCTCTCTGTAGGCTGAGTCGTCATCGTGGCTGATGAGGCCCACCACTGTTGTGTCATCTGCGAACTTGATGATGTGGTTCGAGTTATGTTTGGCACAACAGTCATGTGTCATCAGCGTGAACAACAGAGGGCTCAGCACACATCACTTGTTGCATGATAGTGGTCTCTGATGAGTTTTTGCCAACTCTTACTGTCTGTGGTCTGTCAGTGAGGAAGTCCAGTAACCAGTTGCATAGTGGGGTGCTGATGCCTATTTCGCCGAGTTTATTCACCAGGTGTTGGGGGATGACTGTGTTGAAGGCGGAGCTGAAATCGATGAACAGCAACCGCACGTAACTGTTATTGTTTTCCAGATGAGCCAGGCTTAGGTGGAGTACTGTTGCTATGGCATCATCAGTGGAACGGTTGGGACGGTATGCAAACTGGAATGGGTCAAGTGTAGAGGGGAGACTGGATGTTATGTGGGCCTTAACCAACCTTTCAAAGCACTTCATCATGATGGACGTGAGTGCTATGGGCCGGTAGTCGTTCAGTGTTGAGGCTGGTGATTTCTTGGGTAGCGGTATGATGGTGGTGGCTTTGAAGCATGCTGGTATGATGGCTTGGCTCAGAGAGGTGTTGTAGATGTCCGTGAGAACATCTGTGAGTTGGTCAGCACAGTCTCTGAGCACACGCCCCGGTATGTTGTCAGGACCTGCAGCTTTACTGGGGTTCACCTTGAGTAGGGTCCTCCGCACATCAGCTGGGTCCAGGTGAAGTGTTTCATGGTCTGGGCAGGGAGGGGCTTTTGTTGGTTTGGTGGTGTTGTCTTCCTCAAACCGGTTGAAGAAGGTGTTAAGTGTGTTGAGGAAGTCTATGTTGTCCTCGCATGGTGGAGGTGTTGGCCTGTAGCCGGTGACGGACTGGATACCTTGCCACAGGCGCTTGGGGTCCTTAGTGTCTGTGAAGTGTGCTTGAATTTTCTGTCCATAGACACGCTTGGCTGTTCTCATGCCCCGGTTCAAGTTGGCCCTAGCAGTATTAAGGGCGTCTTTGTCCCCGGACCTGAAAGCAGCATTCCGTGTGTGGCGCACCTAAGACGGTGTGACCACCTCGATTGAATTTATGTGATGGTGCATTGGCAGTTTATAATGTGCAGCAGTGAGGCAGAACGTCTGTGTCACTCCAGTTGCTGTGGGGACTGGAAACAGCAGGGCACTTCCCCCCATCCCGGCAGAAGCAATCTGGGGATGAATTAAGACGCATCGTGTCCTCATTTGCTATCTCTCACCTGCTTTTTATACAGGTTATCTATCTGCCTTACGGTGCCCATTCCTGGGACCCGTAACAGATCATGGGGGCTCGTTCCGGGATCGGCGCCACTTCCTGGTTGGAGCTGGAACTGATCAACAAATGACACCTGAGACCGAGACAGGGCTGATTCGAGCTGAGTGCCGAGAGCGGTGAATCGGAGTAGAGACTGGGCCATTGCTGAACTATGATCCATCGTGAAAGACGGTGAAAAGCTGCTGCCATGTCAGAGAGTGGGAGGAAGAGCCTAGTGTGGGACATTAGGAAGTCACTGCTCACCTTGTCAGCTGCAAAGCTCTTTCACATCGCCAAAGAGGTGGGTTCAACGTCAGATTGGGACTTGTCTGAACTCCATGAAGGAGACCATGAAGGCTGCTTCGATAAAATCAGTTCATTCATGTACAGTACGCATTTGTTAGAGTCAGACCTCACTAAACTTCACCTCACACCTAAAGCCTCAACTAAACTTTACCTCAACTAAACCCTCAATCACCTCGACCAAACTTCACCTCAGCTAAACCTCACCTCAGATAAATGTCACACCTCACTAAACCTTGCTTCGATTAAACCCCTCGCTTCAACTAAAACTGTCACCCAGGGAATCCGAATCTCATGGACATTAAACATCGTGTGGGGTTGGGGTGGGATAGGGTAGAGGTGAGGAGTGGGGGAGCAGGCAGGCAAGGAGAGGGGTTATGGAGGGAGGAAGGGAGTGACTGAGGGAGGGAGAGGTGATTGAGGGAGGAGGAGAGGGGAAAGAAGAGGGAAGGTGAAGATACCTGGTGTGGGCCAAGCCTCGGGGCTGTAGCCGGGCCCGGGCGCTGGGGAGCGGACACAGACACGGACTGGGCCCTGAACGCGGCTCCGGGCCCTGCGCTGGGGTTTGAGCCGGTGTGGGGTCTTGGGGTCTCGTTCTTTCCTCTCTAAGCTATGCTCCTGTCTAACAGTAAAGATGCAGCCTCCACCCTTGTACCTCACTCAGGGAGCTGTGTATCACAACTCCAACTCCCCCCCTACCCTCTCCTCCCCCAGCCCCGCCTCCCAACTCCCAATCCCTCCCCTCCCTCCCTCCCATTCCCCCCTCCCCCTAACTCCAACTGAACCTTTCCCTACAGGAACAAGTTCTAGACAAAAACTCAAGGAAAGTTCCAACAGCCTCTTCTTTCCTGCTTGGAATCTAAGGTGGAGGATGATCGGATGTAGGGTATATCTTCCATAGGCCAAGGGCAGGGTTGCCGTGACAATAAGTTGTTGATGAAGCCATTCGGTTGATGGGCTCATGAGGTATGTTGGAGGGAATGTGAACAGGGACTGCCTGACCCGCTGAGTTACTCCAGCACTTTGTGACTTTTTTTATAAACCAGCATCTGCAGTTCCTTGAGGAGGGAGAGAGAGAGAGTCATGATGTTCCTTCCCCGCGTGAAACAATCTTCTTCCCCCCCTTTCCCAGCTCTGACAAGCGACTCTCTCCATCCCTCCCCCACCCGAGTCGCACCAGCTTCTCATTCTCACTTAGCAAATAGCTAACAATGGCCAGTTTCCTTTATCATCGTTACTTTTTTCCTTCTCTTTCGCAGTCCTGGTCTGCCTCCATCCTAAATCGTTGCACTTTATCGTTTCAGGTTGTACAAGAAAAGGTCAAACAGCAAGTGGCCGGGACCGGTGCCTGGTGTCAAACGTTCGCCGTCCAACAGTTCAGTCAACAGTCTGAGTAGCTACATCAGCAACGTCAGCAACGCCTCCAAGCGCTCTCAGCGCTCTCTGTACCTCGGCAGCAGCAGCGGCTGGCAGGAGCCCGTCGGTACGTGTCCGGGGAGGGCAGCGCGGGGGGTGGAAGTAGGGCACCGGCGCATTTCTTTAGTCAGATGGTGGTGAATCAGTGGAATTCATTGCCACTGAAGGCTGTGGAGGCCAAGTCAGTGAATATTTTTAAGGCAGAGATAGACAGATTCTTCATTAGTACAGGGGTTACGGGGAGACGCAGGAGAATGGGGTCAGGTGGAGAGATAGTTCTGCCATGATGGAATGTCAGTAGAATTGATGGGCCTAATGGCCTAATTCCCCTCCTATCACTTATGACCTTTTGACAGTGTTCTTAAAGCCTTAACCCTTCCCTCCAACAGACTGGTTCAGGGCTTCTCCTTGGTTTAGAGTATCGCAATCACTGGTGCACGTCGGAGACTCGTGCTGCAGTTTCTCATAGTTGGAAACGAGCCCTTTGGCCCAACGAGTCGGCGCTGACCAGCGATCATCACACAGCTGCTGTGAGACTTTGCCTATCCCGCTGGGAGGCGGGCGGACAGGAGAGGGGCGCACTGCCGCTCTGCTGTGGGGCCTGGGTGTGGTAACACACTCGGTTCAGTTACTGTGGGGAGCTCTGGGTCGGGGTCTGATGCCCCCTGGTGGTGGGAGGTGACCGACACCGAGCTGCAGTTACTGAGAGGCGAGGGATTATACCTTCCTTTATAGGAAGGAACTGCAGATGCTGGTTTACACTAAAGATAGACACAAAATGCTGGAGTAACTCAGCGGGACAGGCAGCATGAGGTCATAAGTGATAGGAGAAGAATTAGTCCATGTGTCCCATCAAGTCTAGTCCGCCATTCAATCATGGCTGATCCATCTTTCGCTCCTAACCCCATTCTCCTGCCTACTCCCCGTAACCCCTGACACCCGTACTAATCAAGAATCTATCTATCTTGCATTAAAAATACCCACTGATTAGCCTCCACAGCCTTCAGTGGCAAAGATTCACCACCCTCTGACTAAAGATATTCCTCCTTATCTCCTTCCGAAAGAAGCGTTGTTTAATTTTGATGCTATGAACTCTAGTCCTCAACTCTCCCACAAGTGGAAACATCCTCTCCACATCCACTCTATCCAAACCTTTCACTTTTCGGTAAGTTTCAATGAGGTCCCCCTTCATTCTTCTAAACTCCAGCGAATACAGGCCCAGTGCCGTCAAATGCCTTTCTGGAGAGAAAGAATGGGTGACGTTTCGATCGAGACCCTTCTTCAGACTTAGTCAGGGGAGAGGGCGATCTGGAAGGGTAAGGTGCGAAAACGAGAGATCAAAGGGGACAAAGATGAAGGAAAATGTAGAATAGATCATTGTTAACTAGGGGAAGGTGAAAACAAAGCAAACAAAGATAACATGTAATCAGGACAGCTACGAAGAGAAATTAAACAGAGCATACGGCAGGATGGGGATACTGACAGCGCCTTCCACTTCTTCCAACATCTACTTGTCGTCCACATCTGGCTACTCCTCCCAGGATGAGCTGCAGGGTAAGTGGAACGTTCATCATCTCACCCCCCACGTCCCTCATCCTGAACAGCTAACGTGCGGCACGTTGCACTATCGGCAGAGAGGACACACTGGCTGGGGCTGGAACAGAGGCTTTAGGGATTTCATATTGAAGTTGGGCAGTGGGGCGGCTGAGCGGGCACTTGATGAGTGGGTGAGAGGTGTTACTAGGTTGGGGACAGGGTGGGTGGGAGATGTTACTAGGGTGGGGATAGGGTGGGTGGGAGATGTTACTAGGGTGGGGCAGATAGATGGGGGCAGGTACTAGGGCATGGACAAGGTGGGTTGGTGAGTGGAGGATGTAACCAGGGTGGGGACAAGGTGGGTGGGTGGTAGATGTTGGGCATGGGCACTGGGTGAATTGGGGATGTTGCTAAGGTGTGGACGGGGGGGGAAGAGTGGGGGCGTGTGAGAGGGGGGTGAGTGGTGGGGGTTGGGTGGGGGGGGGTGAGTGGAGGATGTTGGGTGTGGGGGGGGTGAGTGGAGGATGTTGGGGGGTGGGGGGTGAGTGGAGGATGTTGGGGGGTGGGGGGATGAGTGGAGGATGTTGGGGGGTGGGGGGATGAGTGGAGGATGTTGGGGGTGGGGGCGAGTGGAGGATGTTGGGGGTGGGGGTGAACACCCCGTAGCTGGGGCAGGGTGAGGTTGAGTGGGCTATTACAAGGGGCGGGTGTCGGGACATGGGGCGGGTACATGTGCTGTTACTGGGAAGGGGGTGAGGGACATGTAAGTGGGCTGACTGTGGGGAGGGTAAATGGAGCGGGTGGGTTGTGAGCGTCCGTTACTGGGGCAGGTGAGGGGCTGTTAGTGAGGTGGGTTGTGGGTGGGTGAGTGGGCTGTGTGTGGGTGAGGGGCTGTTAGTGAGGTGGGCTGTGGGTGGGTGAGTGGGCCGTGGACTGACACTGGGCAGGAGCTGAACGTGTTGTACAGGATTGTAGATTTCCCAGATGCTGGGTTACATCAGGGGGACTGAGCTGTTATTTGGGGCAGCTAATCACCATTCATTCACACACACATATGTACACACAAGAAAACAAACACCAAAAATAGGCTGCTGCCATGTGACGCCACAACCTCCCCCTGCATAACCCCTGTTCACCAAGGTGTGAAAAGTGATGCAGCTTCTGCTAAAGAGCATCGTTCCATTGTAATCTTCAGGTTGTATCAGCAGCAACACCCTGTGTATCCCTGTAAAATAAATCTATTATTATTATTGACATTCTCCCGTTTATTTAGTCTGGATACAAAAGGAGGCCATTCGGCCCGTCGTGGCCTCAGCAGTACCGCCATCAGTGCTGTTGTCCCATTGATATCCCTGCCACCTATTTTTTCTCGGGTTCCATACAGCTCCCCTGGGTTCTCCTGCCACCACCTTGCGGTGGACTTTCTGTGGTGTCCTTGCAGGGGAGAAGGTCTCTCAGCCTGACGTGGTTCCACAGTATCAGTGGGTTCCTCCGCTTCCACTGATGGGAAGCATCGGGCCCAACGTTGTCTAATGTTGTGTTGCTGTCTCTTTCAGAAAAAGCTCCGACCCTGGTGTACTGGTGGTTGGGCACAGCCTAGTACCAGTTAACAACGGCCATAACCTTGATCGATGTCTTAACTCTGTCCAGGTACGTTCTCCGGGGATCCACAGACTCCCTTCCTCCACCTGGTCAACTGAAGCAAAGTCACCCATCCCCTCTGCCTCCTCCATCTCCTCCCCACCTCTGTACTGAGCACACCCTCCCACAGGACACCCAGTCACACTGAACCCCCAACAATAGACAATAGGTGCAGGAGTAGGTCATTCGGCCCTTCCTTCCATTCAATGTGATCGTGGCTGATTATCCACAATCAGTACCCCGTTCCTGCCTTCTCCCCATATCCCCTGACTCCGCTATCTTTAAGAGCACTGTCTAGCTCTCTCTTGAAAGTATCCAGAGAACCTGCCTCCACCGCCTTCTGAGGCAGAGAATTCCACAGACTCACAACTCTGTGTGAGAAAAGGTGTTTCCTCTTCTTCGTTCTAAATGGCTTACCCCTTATTCTTAAACTGTGGCCCCTGGTTCTGGACTCCGCCAACATCGGGAACATGTTTCCTGCCTCTAGCGTGTCCAAACCCTTAACAATCTTATATGTTTCAATAAGATCCCCTCTCATCCTAATCTCTAGAGTGTACAAGCCCAGCTGCTCCATTCTCTCAGCATCCAACAGTCCCGCCATCCCAGGAATTAACCTTGTGAACCTACATTGCACTCCCTCAATAGCAAGAATGTCCTTCCTCAAATTAGGGGACCAAAACTGCACACAATACTCCAGGTGTGGTCTCACAAGGGCTCTGTACAACTGCAGAATGACCTCTTTGCTGCTATATTCGATTCCTCTTGTTATAAAGGCCAACATGCCATTCGCTCTATTCACTGCCTGCTGTACCTGCATGCTTACTTTCATTGACCGATGAACAAGGACCCCCAGATCCCGTTGTACTTCCCCTTTTCCCAACTTGACGCCATTTAGATAGTAACATGCCTTCCTGTTTTTGCTACCAAAGTGGATAACCTCACATTTATCCACATTAAACTTCATCTGCTATGCATCTGCCCACTCCCCCAACCTGTCACCCTGCATTCTCATAGCATCCTTCTCAGTTCACACTGCCACCCAGCTTTGTGTCATCTGCAAATTTGCTAATGTTACTTTGAATCCCTGCATCCAAATCATTGATGTATATTGTAAATAGCTGCGTTCCCAGCACCGAGCCTTGCGGTACCCCACTACTTACTGCCTGTCATTCTGAAAGGGACCCGTTAATCCCTACTCTTTGTTTCTTGTCTGCCAACCAATTTTCTATCCATGTCAGCACTCTACCCCCAATACTATGTGCCCTACTTTTGCCCACCATTCTCCTATGTGGGACCTTCATAGCAAGAGGATTTGAGTATAGGAGCAGGGAGGTTCTACTGCAGTTGTACAGGGTCTTGGTGAGACCACACCTGGAGTATTGCGTGCAGTTTTGGTCTCCAAATCTGAGGAAGGACATTATAGCCATAGAGGGAGTGCAGAGAAGGTTCACCAGACTGATTCCTGGGATGTCAGGACTTTCATATGAAGAAAGACTGGATAGACTTGGCTTATACTCGCTAGAATTTAGGAGATTGAGAGGGGATCTTATAGAAACGTACAAAATTCTTATGGGGTTGGACAGGCTAGATGCAGGAAGATTGTTCCCGATGTTGGGGAAGTCCAGGACAAGGGGTCACAGCTTAAGGATAAGGGGGAAATCCTTTAAGACCGAGATGAGGAAAAACTTTTTCACACAGAGAGTGGTGAATCTCTGGAACTCTCTGCCACAGAGGGTAGTTGACGCCAGTTCATTTGCTATATTTAAGAGGGAGTTAGATGTGGCCCTTGTGGCTAAAGGGATCAGGGGGTATGGAGAGAAGGCAGGTACGGGATACTGAGTTGGATGATCAGCCATGATCATATTGAATGGCGGTGCAGGCTCGAAGGGCCGAATGGCCTACTCCTGCACCTATTTTCTATGTACCTTATCAAATGCTTTCTGAAAGTCTAGGTACACTACATAAACCCAACATGGAACAGCCCACACTCACTGTACCCGACAATGCCTTACAACGCTTACAGCGGCAGAGACCCAGATTCCATCCTGACTACGGGTGCTGTCTGTTCACAGTTTGTGCGTTCTCCCAATGACCTGAGTGGGTTTTTCCCGGTACCTCCGGTTTCCTCCCACACTCCAAAGACGTACAGGTTTGTAGGTTGATTGGCTTAGTTTAATAGTAAGATTAAACGAGAACTTACCAGTTTGAAGTTTGATCTGTATTTTATGAGGAGCTACGATGAGGGATTATGTGAAGAGCCCGTCCAGCACGCATGCGCGACATTCTTCAAAGCAGCGGTGTGGAATCACAGGAAACACAATAATTGAAATAAACATAGTAAAGAAAAGGAGAACTAAGATACCTGTTGATCTATATATTTGAGGGTGGGAGCGGAGGGCACGTAATCCCTCATCGTAACTCCTCATAAAATACAGATCAAACTTCAAACTGGTAAGTTCTCGTTTAATCTTACTATTTTACTTCGGAGTCACGTGAGTGACTACGTGAAGATTTTAAAGCTCTGTGATTTCAAACCGTGTAACAGTTCATACTTCACTCGCTGCCGAAGTCATTCAAGGGAGGAAGTATGTTATCGTAATCAACCATAATCTGTTTGTAAACAATAATGGTATCTATTAAACAATAACAAAAGACAAAATGCTCCCCCGGGCTTAAATTATATATTTTTGCAGATTTTAAAACTCTTTCTGCAAATAACACAGGTTCTGCTAGCGGCTTGTGGTAGAACGTCTGGAACGTTTTCTCCATGTTCATTCTTTTAGCCGCCGATGTGAATGCTGCCCTGGTGGAGTGAGATGTATATACATCAGTATCTACTCCAGCAGCTCCCAGTACCTGCTTGAGCCATCTCGAGATGGTTTCGCTCGACACCCAACCATGAGGTTTCTTGTGGCTGACCCATAAGGCTTTTTTTTTTTTTTTTTTTTCCTTCTCCCTCGAGAATCTCTTGTTGTGTTGATGTAAGTGAATAAGTGAGTCATGACACACAACCGTAGGTCAGGTGGGTATGCCCGGAAATCCATAACTAGGACTCAAGTTCCTGGCTTGCTCTGCTTTAGCAGCTCCTGAATGGTGAATGACTCGGTCTGGTGTTATAACCATGTTGTGCAGTCGCAGTAAGTGGAGGGACTGGACTCTTTGTGCTGAGACTAGTGGCATCAGCATGACCGTTTTCAGGGTTAGCTTTTCCAGGGTGAGACCTGGCTGGGGACCATCCCCTTAGGTATGTCAGGACCACACTGACATCCCAGATTTGGGTATACCTAGGTCTAAGAGGGTTGGAGTTGACGATACTCATGAGTTTGATCACCAGCGGTTGAGACCCTATGGCCTGTTGTCCTGGCACCAGTTTTAAGTAGGCTGACAGCGCACTTCTGGCAGTATTGATGGCGCTGTAGCTCAATCCTTCATTATGGTGAAGCCCCCCCAGGAACTCCAGTACATTGGGTATGGTTGCAGATGAGTATGTTGTCCCAGTAGTCGAGGAGTATCTTTCCCACTTCCTGATGCTCGATAGGTATTGTTTCCTGGTGGACATACGGTGTCATCATGTTGATGGTCCTGTCAGACACCCCAGTCCCAGCAGTGGTCTTTTGATAATCTGCAACCCAGTAGGTTAATTTTGTCATGGCATGGATGACTTATGCCTGATACAGGGTGCGTCAATAGGTCTGGGCTACTGGGAAAGGTCATAGGAGTTTCGATGACCATGTCGAGTACCACTGCGAACCATGGCTGTGTAGGCCAGTTGGTACTATCAAAATACCTGAAGCAGAGTCCATCTGTATTTTGCGTAGTACCCTACAGATTAAGGCAGAAGGGGGGAAAAGCATAGAAGAAATAGGTCCCCCAGTTCAGCGCGAATACATCTATCGCTGCTGCCTCAGGGTGTGGTTCCCAAGGGACATACATTGGTATGTGGTGATTTAGTCTGGATGCAAAGAGATCGATATCTGGTGTGCCATATTGGTTTGTAATTTTAGTAAAAGCTCTAGGATTTAACATCCATTCGGTGTTTATCATTGAATTTGCGTGACCTGGCACTGTATTTAGCTTACCTGGTAGGTAAGTTGCTGATAGCCAAATATGTCTATCGACCCACCATTACCAGATTGTGTTGACCCAATTGTCACATGATATCGACTTTATTCCGCCCATATGGTTAATATAGGCCACCACCGTGATATTATCAATTTGTAAATGAAGATGCAAGTTGTGCATATTCCTAGAATATGCTTTAAAACCATAAAACGCACCCAACATTTCCAAATAATTTATGCCCAGTGTTTGTAGTAAAGATCAGTCTAGGTTAGTCCATCTACCACCTGTGCTGGATATGGTATTAGTTGCTCCCCAGCCTTGAGCACTGGCATCTGTTTGTATAGTTAACGTTGGGTTATTGATGATGATAGGGCTGGAACTATGCCAAATGTTAAATCCACCATTGTAACTCTGATATTGCTTCAATGGGTAGTTTCATGGTTCTGTCAAAGTGACCTGCATGTCGTTTCAACGCCTGTACTTTTGCCCTTTGTAGGTGCTGATAGTGCAGGAGTCCAAATTGTGTAGCTGAAAATGCTGCTACCATTTTGCCAATTACTCTTGCCACTTGTCGGATGGTTGGTCGATTGCTTACCATTAAATTGTTGCACATCTGTGGCAATTCTGCTGCTTTACCTTTTGGCAACGTTACAGACATGTGGATTGAGTTAATTGTGAAAGTCAGATAGTCCATAGTTGTGGATGGCGTCAACTTAGTTTTATCTGGATGTGTGACAAACCCAGGGTTTCAAACAATTGTTTGGTAGCTAATACAGCTGATTTAGCCAACTCCATGGTTTTGCCTACTATTAGGATATCATCAAGATACGCCATGACAATATGTCTTTGTTTCGTTAATGTTGCCAAGGCTGGTTTTAATATCTTGGTAAATAGTCTAGGGCTGATGTCAACCCATTAGGCAACACTTTATACTGCCATAGTTGCCCCATCCTGGTAAATTTTCAGATATCTGCGATGACCCTTGTGAATGGGTACTGAATAGTAGGCATCTTTTAAATCAATGCTTGCCATAAAGTATCCTTTGGAAATCAGTTATTTAGCAGTTACAAATGTTTCCATTTTGAAATGTACACACTTAACACAGGTATTTAGTGAGGTTAAGTCAATGATGATGCGACATCCACCATCTTTTTTGCTTTTGGTAAATATATTTGAGACAAATTCCAAAGGTTCATGTTTGGATTTCTCAATAACACCCTTTGTAAGTAACCTCACCAGTTCTGCTTGAGCCTCTAGTTCTCTTTGACTGAGAGGGTAAAGACCCTATGGGGTACGTGCTGAACTGGTGGCATGTTTTCTTGAATGAACTCTATTTTGTATCCCCGAATACTGTTAAGTATATAACTATCATTCGTGAGACACCTCCTGTTAGTACAGTTCCCCATTTACATGCTGGTAGGAACCAGACCCACCTACCTCCATAGTTATGGTAGTGTTCCTTTCTTCCGTTTGTTCATCCGTCGTTATACTGCTGGATGTACTGCTGATGTACTGCTGATTGGGGGTGGCGCATTTTCCATGGGGTCCGCTCTGGGCCCTGGCCTAAAAAGGCTTTCGGGGATAGTATGCGGACCCCGAGCTTTCACCAGTTCCATAAATTTGACCTTGACTGGTGGACGCGGTGGGGTACTGCCGTCTGGTTTTTTGTGTGGGTCTGCTCGTTCCGGGGCCTGCCCTCATGAGGCCAAATGCTTTGGACTCTTCCTCCAGGTCTTTCACTTGTCCTTCCAAATAACAGGATCTGTGGCTCTGAGGCCGGTGTTTTACACAGTCCTGCAAACCTGGGATTGAGGGCAGGTCTTATTCTCTCCTTGCGGAGGTTGTTTATCTCATATTGGGGGTTGCACAGCAGAGCCAGAGTGTCTTGCTGGTTTGTGGTCATACCCACCCCATCCACGGAACGAGCATAGGCTGTTATCCCTGTCGTCAGGAGCTTGAGGATTTTAGCTCCTGGTTCCGGATACTCTGTCCCCCCCCCCCAGATTTGGCTGTTAACAGCCGGTACATTGAGCGAACTCCAGTTTTCCAGCTCTAGTGTCTCATTAAGTACCTGTCTTGTAGGGGTTTGAGGGACAGGTGGTTGATGCTGGCCGCCAGTTTTGGCTCCAATGGCCGCCCTGGTCGTGGTGTAACCACGTAGCGAATCTCCACACCCAGCAGCTCTTCCTGATCCTGTACCCCAAGCATACTCCCGACATCTTCAGCCAATGACCCCTGTTCCTGACCAGCCCAGCCCTGGTCGCCAACGCTGCCCTGCTTTGAGGGGAAAGCGATGGCCAGTGCATTGTAGAGCACTGATGTGGGAGTGCCTGATCCCCCTGGCGAGACTGCTCTAGCTCCTGTAGCAAGTCTCGCTGGAGCAGTTGCTCCGAGCCTTTCCATTCGGCTCAGGCGGCTAGCTCTGCCGCTCTAAGGCGGACCCTCCTCATCGGAGTCAGACATAACCGGCCAGTTTAAAAAAAAATTTTTTTTTTAAACTTTTCCTCCAGCCCGCTGCTGTTGGTCAGGCTGCGCTAGCGGTACTGGGCTCGGCTCGGTCTCGATGAGGGTGGATCGCAGCATATGCGGTCCAGGTGCCGCCTCTCGCCCCCCACTGATGGAACACTCCCGTTCTGTTGGGGGCGGTTTTCTTCCTTTGCCGTGCTGCTCATTTTCCCAGTTTCCCTGGAATACAGAGCAGAGCAGAGCACAGCTTGCTGATTACGACCACAGAGTAAGACTTACCTGATGGTCCGCTGTTTATTTTCCACCGACGTGTAGCGGGAGCGCCTGTACTCCCGGTCGTCGCTGTTGCACTGCGTGAACGCTAATGTCGCGCATGCGTGCTGGACGGGCTCTTCACGTAGTCACTTGACTCCGAAGTAAAATTGTAAATTGTCCCTAGATTGGGGGGGGGGGGGGGGGGGAAATCTTGTACAGGACAGAGACACGTGAGAGGCTAGAAGTTGGTATGGAGTGTGGTGTGTGGAAGGTTAGTGGACAGAATAGGCAGGTGAAAGGCAGAGAACGAGGAGTTGGTTTAAACTGCACGTAAAGGGGGCCTGACGGGTAAGGCAGATGAGCTTAGGGCATGGATAGGTACGAGCGACTGGGACATTGTAGCCATGACTGAAACCTGGTAAAAGGAGGGGCAGGACTGGCAGCTCAATGTTCTGGGGTACAGGAGCTTCAGGACAGACAGGAGTGAGGGAAAAAGAGGAGACATTACGGACGGTTCGTCTAGTGAGGCTATATGGGTGGAGCTGAGGAACAAGGAAGGGATGATTGCCTTGTTGTGGGTGTACTACAGACGCCCGAATAGTCAACGGGAATTAGAAGAACAAATGTGCCAGGAGATTGCAGACAGCTGGAGGTCAAATAAGGTTGTTGTCGTAGGGGATTTTAACTTTCCCAATATAGACTGGGAAAATCATAGCGTGAAGGATTTAAATGGGGTGCAATTCCTCAAAAGTGTTCAGGAGAGTTTTAAACAGTATGTAGAGGCCCCCACACGTGAGAGGGCAAAACTGGATCTAGTATTTGGAAATTGGGAAGGCAGGTTAATGAAGTGTGTGTGGAGGAGCCTTTTGGGTCCACTGACCACAGTTGGATTAGGTTTAAGATGGTTATGGATAAGGACGGAGAGGGTCCACGTGTTCAAATGCACAACTGTGGTAAGGCCAACTTTGAGGGTATGAGAGAAGGTCTCACTCAAGTTGACTGGAGCAGGTTATTAGAGGGGAAAGGAACATGGGCCAAGTGGGATGTTTTTAAGTGTGCTGACGAAAGCTCAGGATATGTACGTCCCCGTTAGAGTGAAGGCCAAAGCAAGCAAACATAAGGAAGCTTGGCTGACGAGGGAAATTGAGACGTTGGTCAAAAACAAGAAAGATGCATGGGACGGGTATAGGCAGCTGGGATCAAGTGCATCCCTGGAGGAGTTTCGGGAACTAAGGAGTAAACTGAAAAAGGTGATCAGATGGGCAAAAAGGGGCCAGTAGATAGCTCTGGTGGGTAGCAACAATCCCAAAAGATTTTATAAATACATAAGGGGGAAAAGGGTAACCAGAGAGAGAGTGGGACCTCTCAGGAATCAAAGCAGTCACATCTGTGTGAAGCTACAGGAAATGGGCAAGGTCATCAATGAATATTTCTCCTCTGTATTTACCGAGGAGAAAGACAGTGGGACGGAAGGTGGACAAAAATGCTGGTGAAACTCAGCGGGTGAGGCAGCATCTATGGAGCGAAGGAATAGGTGACGTTTCTGGTCGAGACCCTTCTTCAGACTGATGTGGAGGTGGGTGGTTGGGAAGAAGAAAGGAAGAGGCGGAGACAGTAGGCTGTGGGAGAGCTGGGAAGGGGAGGGGAAGGAGGGAGAAAGGAAGGACTACCTGAAATTGGAGAAGTCAATGTTCATACCACTGGAGTGTAAACTACCCAAGCGAAATATGAGGTGCTGCTCCAATTTGCGGTGGGACTCCTCTGGCCATGGAGGAAGCCCAGGACAGAAAGGTCGGATTCGGAATGGGATGGGGAGTTGAAGTGCTGAGCCACCGGGAGATCAGGTTGGTTAATGAGAAGTGTACGGAGGTGTTGGGTGAAGCGATCGTCAAGTCTATGCTTGATCTCACCGATGTAGAGCAGCGGATGCAATAGATGAGGTTGGAGGAGGTGCAGGTGAACCTCTGCCTCATCTGGAAAGACTGCTTAGGTCCTTGGATGGAGTCAAGGGGGGAGGTAAAGTGTGACATTTTCTGCGGTTGCAAGGGAAAGTACCAGGGAAGGTGGTGGTTTGGGTGGGAAGGGACGAATTGACCATGGAGTTACGGAGGGAGCTTTCTCTGCGGAAAGCTGAAAGGGGAGGAGATGGGAAGATGTGGCCAGTGGTGGGATCCCGTTGGAGGTGGCGAAAATGTCGGAGGATTATCTGTTATATTTGACAGCTGGGGGGTAGGTGTGGACAATGGGGACTCTACCCTTGTTACAAGTAGGGGGATGGGGAGTGAGAGCAGAGCTACGGGAAAAAGAAGAGACCCTGGTGAGAGCCTCATCTGTAGACAAAGAGGGGAACTCCCCGTTCCCTAAAGAATGAGGACATCTCCGATGCCCTGGTTTGGAACACCTCATCCTGGGTGCAAATGCAGTCGTCGATGTAGCGGAGGTAGAGGTCGGGGATAGGGCCACGGTTCGACGTACCCTACAAAGAGGCAGGAATAGCTGGGGCCCATGCGTGTGCTCATATCTACGCCTTGGATTTGGAGGAAATGGGAGGATCAAAGGAAAATTTGGAGGAAACGGGAGGAGTCAAAGGAAAAGTTATTGAGGGTAAGGACCAGCTCCGTTAGGACAGTAGGACGGAGGAACTTGGAGCAGTCAATGGAAGTGTCTTAAGAGCAGTCAGTCTTACCGTCGAGGAAGTATTGAAGGTACTGTCGAGTTTGAAGGTAGACAAATCTCCGGGACCTGATCAGATGTATCCGAGGACATTGTGGGAAACTAGAGGGGAAATTTACGAGTCGTTCTTAAATACAAGAGAGGTGCTGGAAGACTGGAGGGTGGCAAATGTTGTGCCTCTTTTCAAGAAAGGCTACAGGGAAAATGCTGGGAACTAAAGGCCGGTGAGCTTAACATCTGCAGCTGGAAAGTTACTAGAGAGTATTCTGAGGGATAGGTTATACAGGCATTTGGATGGGCAAGGGCTGATTGGGGATAGTCAGCATGGTTTTATACGTGGGAGGTCGTGTCTCACAGATCTGATTGATTTATTTTGAAGATGGACCAGAAAGGTCGATGAGGGCAGAGCTGTAGATTTTGTGCACATGGATTTCAGTACGACATTCTACAAGGTTCTGCATGGTAGGCTGCTCTGGATGGTTAGATCCCATGGGATCCAAGGAAAGATAGCTGAATGGATAGCAAATTAGCTCCATGGAAGGAAGCAGAGTGTGATGGTGGAAGGTTGCTTCTCGGACTGGAGGTCTGTGACTAGTGGTGTGACTCGGGGTTGGGTGCTGGGCCCGTTACTGTTTGTCATCTACATCAATGATTTGGATCAGAACATACAGGGCACGATTAGCAAGTTTGCTGATGATACAAAAGTGAGTGGTTTTGCAGATAGTGAAGATGGTTGTGAAAGATTGCAGCAAGATCTGGATCGATTGGCCAGGTAGGCTGAGGAATGATTGATGGAATTTAATACAGAGATGTGTGAGATGTTGCATTTTGGGACACTGAACAAGGGCAGGACCTACACAGTAAATGGTAGGCCTCTGGGTAGTGTTGTAGAGCAGAGGGATCTAGGAGTGTAGGTGCATGGTTCCTTGAAGGTCGAGTCGCAGGTAGATAAGGTGGTCAAAAAGGATTTGGCACATTGGCCTTCATCAGTCAGAGTTTTGATTGTGGAAACTGGGAGGTCATGTTGCAATTGTATAAGACGTTGGTGAGACCGCATTTCGAATATTGTGTTCAGTTCGGGGCACCATGTTGTAGGAAAAATATTGTCAAGCTTGAAAGGATTCAGAGAAGATTTACGAGGATGTTGCCAGGACTAGAGGGTGTGAGCTATGGGGAGAGGTTGAGTAGGCTGGGTCTCTATTGCATGGAGCTCAGCGGGATGAGGGGAGATCTTATAGAGGTATACAAAATCATGAGAGGAATAGATCGGGTAGATGCACAGTTTATTGCCCAGAGTAGGGGAATCGAGGACCAGAGGACATATGTTCAAGGTGAAGGGGAAAAGATTTAATAAGAATCCGAAGGGTAACGTTTTCACACAAAAGGTGGTGGGTGTATGGAACAAGTTGCCAGAGGAGGTAGCTGAGGCTGAGACTATCCAATCGTTTTAAAAAACAGTTAGATAGGTACATGGATAGGACAGGTTTGGAGGAATATGGACTAAGCGCAGGCAAGTGGGACTAGTGTAGCTGGGACATTGTTGGTCGGTGTGGGCAAGTTGGGCCGAAGGGCCTGTTTCCAAACTGTGTCACTTTATGACTCTAGTCTGTAGGGTAGTGTTAGTGGGCGGGAATCGTTGGGTGGTACGGACTCGGTGGGCCGAAGGGCCTGTTTCTGTGCTGTGTCTTTAAACTGAACTTAAAAATGAGAACCCATTTATTGTACCCCAGATAAACCCACCACAGGCCAACCTACTTGTACTACCCCAGATAAACCCACTAGAAACATAGGAAAAACATAGAAAAATAGGTGCAGAAGTAGACCATTCGGCCCTTCGAGCCACGGACTACAAGATAGCCTGCCCACACTCTACCCCAGATACATCCATAGAACAGCCCTGTGATACTGCACCCTAGGTTCACTAATCTTTGCACCAGTGTCACCGTGGCTCTGAGCTTTGGGTATGTGGACTGACGGTCTGTCAGCAGCGTGGGTCCATGGCGTCTCTGGAGAGAAGGAATGGGTGACAGTTCAGGACAACGCCCTTCTTCAGACTCCAGAGATGCTGCCCGACCCACTGAGTTACGGCAGCTTTTTGTATCCATCTCGCTTGAGACGGGGTTGGGTTCAATAGCCGTCTGACTTGTGTGTGTTTCCCCTCCAGGTGTGTCCCTCACGTGAAGAAGTGGGTGCTGCTGGCATTACTGGGTAAGGACCTGCTCCATTTCACATCTCACTTCATCGATCATTGATGCCTGCAGGACAATATGAAGAGAAAATCTTCACTGAGGGTTGGAGCACTTGAGGCAAACCATGAGGAGAAACAGTCATGTTGAGAGTAAAGGATTAAAGGTGGAGGGAAGGATTGGGGTGGGCCCAGGGCTGTATTTAACAGTCTGTTTGACAGAACAACACTGGTGAATTTATAGTGTCAACTGTGTATCCCGAGCCCAAGGTTCTTATTGGAATTAGAGTGAGGTCCAAGCAGCTGAATTGAGGTTGTGTTATATTGTTCATAAATTATAGGAGCAGAATTAGGCCATTTGGAAAGTGGTGAAATCATTGGACAAAGTCAGCATGGATTTACGAAAGGTAAATCATGTCTGACGAATCTTATAGAATTTTTCGAGGATGTAACTAGTAGAGTGGATAAGGGAGAACCAGTGGATGTGTTGTATCTGGACTTTCAGAAGGCTTTCGGCAAGGTCCCACATAAGAGATTAGTATACAAACTTAAAGCACACGGTGAAATCATTGGTTTCCAAGACCAGGGAGCTGTGTTGTGGGGGGAGGCGAACATCTTCCCCCCAACCTCTCTTTGAACCTCTGAGGCTGAATGGGCAGACAGTTGAGCAGGTAGAGGCCTTTAGATACCTGGGCACAGAGATTGACACCCGCCTGTCCTCCCAGCACACAGACTCTGTGTACAAGAAGGCACAGCAACGCCTGTTCCTGCTGAGGAAAGTCAGGAGCTTTGATGTCAGACAGGACATTTTAACAGCTGTCTATAAATCACTAATAGAATCTGTACTCACCTTTAACATCACATCCTGGTTCACCCTCACCTCTGTCAAAGACAAATCAAAGCTTTCCCGGATCATCAATCAAGCAAGCAAAATAACTGGCAAAACTCAAAATCAATTATCAGTACTCCACACCCAGGCAGTTAAAAGGAAAGCCAACCTCATTACACAGGATCCCACCCACCCCCTGCACAAGTCCTTCCAACTTCTGCCATCATGCCGCCGATATAAAGTCCCCCTATCTAAGAAAAACATCCACAAAAACTCATTCATACCCATTGCCATAAACAGCTTAAATAAAAAATGAACAATGGACAAATTAACCCTGACGCACTGTCACTTTACACGTATCCACAACTTTCATCTTGTCTATTTTTACAGCTTTTAATCTTTATACTTGCTTTTAAGATCTATACACACGGTGTGTGCTCGCAGAAATCTGTGTTGTATGACTGCTTATCAGTACATTGTCCTGTTTGTATGTTGAGCCACGTCAAAGAAGATTTTCTGTTACGACAGACAATAACGTTTTCTGAATCTGAACCTGAATCTGAATTGGGGGTTCAGTATTGATGTGGATAGAGAACTGGCTGGCAAACAGGAAGCAAAGAGTAGGAGTAAACGGGTCCTTTTCACAATGGCAGGCAGTGACTAGTGGGGTACCGCAAGGCTCAGTGCTGGGACCCCAGCTATTTACAATTTATATTAATGAACTGGATGAGGGAATTGAAGGCAACATCTCCAAGTTTGCGGATGACACTAAGCTGGGGGGCAGTGTTAGCTGTGAGGAGGATGCTAGGAGACTGCAAGGTGACTTGGATAGGCTGGGTGAGTGGGCAAATGTTTGGCAGATGCAGTATAATGTGGATAAATGTGAGGTTATCCACTTTGGTGGCAAAAACAGGAAAGCAGACTATTATCTAAATGGTGGCCGATTAGGAAAAGGGGAGATGCAGCGAGACCTGGGTGACATGGTACACCAGTCATTGAAAGTAGGCATGCAGGTGCAGCAGGCAGTGAAGAAAGCGAATGGTATGTTAGCTTTCATAGCAAAAGGATTTGAGTATAGGAGCAGGGAGGTTCTACTGCAGTTGTCCAGGGTCTTGGTGAGACCACACCTGGAGTATTGCGTACAGTTTTGGTCTCCAAATCTGAGGAAGGACATTATAGCCATAGAGGGAGTGCAGAGAAGGTTCACCAGACTGATTCCTGGGATGTCAGGACTTTCATATGAAGAAAGACTGGATAGACTTGGCTTGTACTCGCTAGAATTTAGGAGATTGAGAGGGGATCTTATAGAAACTTACAAAATTCTTATGGGGTTGGACAGGCTAGATGCAGGAAGATTGTTCCCGATGTTGGGGAAGTCCAGGACAAGGGGTCACAGTTTAAGGATAAGGGGGAAATCCTTTAAGACCGAGATGAGAAAAAACGTTTTCACAAAGAGAGTGGTGAATCTCTGGAACTCTCTTCCACAGAGGGTAGTTGAGGCCAGTTCATTGGCAATATTTAAGAGGGAGTTAGATGTGGCCCTTGTGGCTAAAGGGATCAGGGGGTATGGAGAGAAGGCAGGTACGGGATACTGAGTTGGATGATCAGCCATGATCATATTGAATGGCGGTGCAGGCTCGAAGGTCCGAATGGCCTACTCCTGCACCTATTTTCTATGTATCTATGTATCTAGTGTTGTAGAGCAGAGGGATCTAGGAGTGCAGGTGCATAGTTCCTTGAAGGTCGAGTCGCAAGTAGATAAGGTGGTCAAAAAGGATTTGGCACATTGGCCTTCATCAGTCAGAGTTTTGATTGTGGAAACTGGGAGGTCATGTTGCAATTGTATAAGACGTTGGTGAGACCGCATTTAGAATATTGTGTTCAGTTCGGGGCACCATGTTATAGGAAAAATATTGTCAAGCTTGAAAGGATTCAGAGAAGATTTATGAGGATGTTGCCAGGACTAGAGGGTGTGAGCTATGGGGAGAGGTTAAGTAGGCTGGGTCTCTATTCCATGGAGCTCAGCAGGATGAGGGGAGATCTTATAGAGGTATACAAAATCATGAGAGGAATAGATCGGGTAGATGCACAGTTTCTTGCCCAGAGTAGGGGAATCGAGGACCAGAGGACATATGTTCAAGGTGAAGGGGAAAAGATTTAATAAGAATCCGAAGGGTAACGTTTTCACACAAAAGGTGGTAGGTGTATGGAACAAGTTGCCAGAGGAGGTAGCTGAGGCTGAGACTATCCAATCGTTTTAAAAAAACAGTTAGATAGGTACATGGATAGGACAGGTTTGGAGGAATATGGACCAAGCGCAGGCAAGTGGGACTAGTGTAGCTGAGACATTGTTGGTCGGTGTGGGCAAGTTGGGCCGAAGGGCCTGTTTCCAAACAGTGTCACTTTATGACTCTAGTCTGTAGGGTAGTGTTAGTGGGCGGGAATCGTTGGGCGGTACGGACTCGGTGGGCCGAAGGGCCTGTTTCTGTGCTGTGTCTTTAAACTAAACTTAAAAATGAGAACCCATTTATTGTACCCCAGATAAACCCACCACAGGCCAACCCACTTGTACTACCCCAGATAAACCCACTTGAAACATAGGAAAAACATAGAAAAATAGGTGCAGAAGTAGGCCATTCGGCCCTTCGAGCCACGGACTACAAGATAGCCTGCCCACACTCTACCCCAGATACATCCATAGAACAGCCCTGTGATACTGCACCCTAGGTTGACTAATCTTTGCACCAGTGTCACCGTGGCTTTGAGCTTTGGGTATGTGGACTGACGGTCTGTCAGCAGCGTGGGTCCATGGCGTCTCTGGAGAGAAGGAATGGGTGACATTTCAGGACAACGCCCTTCTTCAGACTCCAGAGATGCTGCCCGACCCACTGAGTTACGGCAGCTTTTTGTATCCATCTCGCTTGAGACGGGGTTGGGTTCAATAGCCGGCTGACTTGTGTGTGTTTCCTCTCCAGGTGTGTCCCTCATGTGAAGAAGTGGATGCTGCTGGCATTACTGGGTAAGGACCTGCTCCATTTCACATCTCACTTCATCGATCATTGATGTGTGCAGGACAATATGAAGAGAAAATCTTCACTGAGGGTTGGAGCACTTGAGGCAAAGCATGAGGAGAAACAGTCATGTTGAGAGTAAAGGATTAAAGGTGGAGGGAGGGATTGGGGTGGGCCCTGGGCTGTATTTAACAGTCTGTTTGACAGAACAACACTGGTGAATTTATAGTGTCAACTGAGTATCCCGAGCCCAAGGTTCTTATTGGAATTAGAGTGAGGTCCAAGCAGCTGAATTGAGGTTGTGTTATATTGTTCATAAATTATAGGAGCAGAATTAGGCCATTTGGAAAGTGGTGAAATCATTGGACAAAGTCAGCATGGATTTACGAAAGGTAAATCATGTCTGACGAATCTTATAGAATTTTTCGAGGATGTAACTAGTAGAGTGGATAGGGGAGAACCAGTGGATGTGTTGTATCTGGACTTTCAGAAGGCTTTCGACAAGGTCCCACATAAGAGATTAGTATACAAACTTAAAGCACACAGTATTTGGGGTTCAGTATTGATGTGGATGGAGAACTGGCTGGCAAACAGGAAGCAAAGAGTAGGAGTAAACGGGTCCTTTTCACAATGGCAGGCAGTGACTAGTGGGGTATCGCAAGGCTCAGTGCTGGGACCCCAGCTATTTACAATTTATATTAATGAACTGGATGAGGGAATTGAAGGCAACATCTCCAAGTGTGCGGATGACACTAAGCTGAGGGGCAGTGTTAGCTGTGAGGAGGATGCTAGGAGACTGCAAGGTGACTTGGATTGGCTGGGTGAGTGGGCAAATGTTTGGCAGATGCAGTATAATGTGGATAAATGTGAGGTTATCCACTTTGGTGGCAAAAACAGGAAAGCAGACTATTATCTAAATGGTGGCCGATTACGAAAAGGGGAGAGGCAGCGAGACCTGGGTGTCATGGTACACCAGTCATTGAAATTAGGCATGCAGGTGCAGCAGGCAGTGAAGAAAGCGAATGGTATGTTGGCCTTCATAGCAAGAGGATTTGAGTATAGGAGCAGGGAGGTTCTACTGCAGTTGTACAGGGTCTTGGTGAGACCACACCTGGAGTATTGCGTACAGTTTTGGTCTCCAAATCTGAGGAAGGACATTATAGCCATAGAGGGAGTGCAGAGAAGGTTCACCAGACTGATTCTTGGGATGTCAGGACTTTCATATGAAGAAAGACTGGATAGACTTGGCTTATACTCGCTAGAATTTAGGAGATTGAGAGGGGATCTTATAGAAACGTACAAAATTCTTATGGGGTTGGACAGGCTAGATGCAGGAAGATTGTTCCCCATGTTGGGGAAGTCCAGGACAAGGGGTCACAGCTTAAGGATAAGGGGGAAATCCTTTAAGACCGAGATGAGAAAAAACGTTTTCACACAGAGAGTGGTGAATCTCTGGAACTCTCTGCCACAGAGGGTAGTTGAGGCCAGTTCATTGGCAATATTTAAGAGGGAGTTAGATGTGGCCCTTGTGGCTAAAGGGATCAGGGGGTATGGAGAGAAGGCAGGTACGGGATACTGAGTTGGATGATCAGCCATGATCATATTGAATGGCGGTGCAGGCTCGAAGGGCCAAATGGCCTACTCCTGCACCTATTTTCTATGTATCTAAGCCTACTCCACTATTCAATCATGGCTGATCTATCTTTCCCTCTCAGCCCCATTTTCCTGCCTGTTCCCCATAACCTCCGACACCCGTACTAATCAAGAATCTTATCAATCTCCATCTTAAACATACCCATTGTCTTGGCCTCCTCAGCCGTCTGTGGCAATGAATTTCACAGATTCATCACTCCCTAACTAAAGAAATTCCACCTTGTCTCCTTTCTAAAGGTGCGTGGTTTTGTTCTATGGCGATGGCCTCTGGTCCTAAACTCTCCCACTAGTGGAAACATCATCTCCACATCCACGCTATGCAGGCCTTTCATTATTCGGCAAGTTTCAATGAAGTCCCTTCTCATCCTACAGCGAGTACAGGTCCAGTGAGTACAGGCCCAGTGCCTACAAATGCTCATCACACGTCAACCCACTCATTCCTGGGATCATTCTCGTAAACCTCCTCTGGACCCTCTCTAATGCCAGCATTTCCTTCTTCAGATGTGGAGCCCAAAACCGATCACAATACTCCAAATGTGGTCTGGCCAGTGCCTTATAAAGCCTCAGCGTTACATCCCTGTCTTTATATTCTATTATCAGGGTGCTTGTATTTGATAAACTCGCTGTTCTAACGCGTGCAAAGGTGCTAATCTCCAGATTGTTCCCAGTAGCTGGTACAGTGAGTGTGGGTGTGGGAAGGGAGTGTGGGTGATGAGTAGGGGAGTGATGATGCAGGAGGGAGGGCAGGTGGCACCTCGAGGCTGGGACCAATCTCCTCGATGGGTTTGCTAACGCCGTTTGGATGGGTTGATATGGTTTGGATAAGTTGGGGGAAATGGGAGGAGTCAAAGGAAAAGTTATTGAGGGTAAGGACCAGCTCCGCTAGGACAGTAGGACGGAGGAACTTGGAGCAGTCAATGGAAGTGTCTTAAGAGCAGTCAGCATTACCGTCGAGGAAGTATTGAAGGTACTGTCGAGTTTGAAGGTAGACAAATCTCCGGGACCTGATCAGATATATCCGAGGACATTGTGGGAAACTAGAGGGGAAATTTACGAGTCGTTCTTAAATACAAGAGAGGTGCTGGAAGACTGGAGGGTGGCAAATGTTGTGCCTCTTTTCAAGAAAGGCTGCAGGGAAAATGTTGGGAACTATAGGCCGGTGAGCTTAACATCTGCAGCTGGAAAGTTACTAGAGAGTATTCTGAGAAATAGGTTATACAGGCATTTGGATGGGCAAGGGCTGATTGGGGATAGTCAGCATGGTTTTATACATGGGAGGTCGTGTCTCACAGATCTGAATGAGTTTTTTTGAAGATGGACCCGAAAGGTCGATGAGGGCAGAGCTGTAGATGTTGTGTACATGGATTTCAGTACAACATTCTACAAGGTTCTGCATGGTAGGCTGCTCTGGATGGTTAGATCCCATGGGATCCAAGGAAAGATAGCTGAATGGATAGCAAATTAGCTCCATGGAAGGAAGCAGAGTGTGATGGTGGAAGGTTGCTTCTCGGACTGGAGGTCTGTGACTAGTCGTGTGCCTCAGGGTTGGGTGCTGAGCCGTTACTGTTTGTCATCTACATCAATGATTTGGATCAGAACATACAGGGCAAGATTAGCAAGTTTGCTGATGATACAAAAGTGAGTGGTTTTGCAGATAGTGAAGATGGTTGTGAAAGATTGCAGCAAGATCTGGATCGATTGGCCAGGTAGGCTGAGGAATGATTGATGGAATTTAATACAGAGATGTGTGAGATGTTGCTTTTTGGGACATTGAACAAGGGCAGGACCTACACAGTAAATGGTAGGCCTCTGGGTAGTGTTGTAGAGCAGAGGGATCTAGGAGTGTAGGTGCATGGTTCCTTGAAGGTCGAGTCGCAAGTAGATAAGGTGGTCAAAAAGGATTTGGCACATTGGCCTTCATCAGTCAGAGTTTTGATTGTGGAAACTGGGAGGTCATGTTGCAATTGTATAAGACGTTGGTGAGACCGCATTTAGAATATTGTGTTCAGTTCGGGGCACCATGTTATAGGAAAAATATTGTCAAGCTTGAAAGGATTCAGAGAAGATTTACGAGGATGTTGCCAGGACTAGAGGGTGTGAGCTATGGGGAGAGGTTGAGTAGGCTGGGTCTCTATTCCATGGAGCTCAGCGGGATGAGGGGAGATCTTATAGAGGTATACAAAATCATGAGAGGAATAGATTGGGTAGATGCACAGTTTCTTGCCCAGAGTAGGGGAATCGAGGACCAGAGGACATATGTTCAAGGTGAAGGGGAAAAGATTTAATAAGAATCCGAAGGGTAACGTTTTCACACAAAAGGTGGTGGGTGTATGGAACAAGTTGCCAGAGGAGGTAGCTGAGGCTGAGACTATCCAATCGTTTTAAAAAACATTTAGATAGGTACATGGATAGGACAGGTTTGGAGGAATATGGCCTAAGCGCAGGCAAGTGGGACTAGTGTAGCTGAGATATTGTTGGTCGGTGTGGGCAAGTTGGTCCGAAGGGCCTGTTTCCAAACTGTGTCACTTTATGACTCTAGTCTGTAGGGTAGTGTTGGTGGGCGGGAATCGTTGGGCGGTACAGACTCAGTGGGCCGAAGGGCCTGTTTCTGTGCTGTGTCTTTAAACTAAACTTAAAAATGAGAACCCATTTATTGTACCCCAGATAAACCCACCACAGGCCAACCCACTTGTACTACCCCAGATAAACCCACCACAGGCCAACCCACTTGTACTACCCCAGATAAACCGAAGAAGGTTCCGGGATGGGTAATATTCGCTGCTGTGCCACATGGACTTCTGCCCTGGGTTTAAAGCAGAAGCTGCTGTGCGGTATCGGGCACCACAGCAGTGATCCGTGCTGATACCGCTGGGCACTTGTGGTGACACAGTATGTCCCACTGCCTGTATACGCCACCTGTGGAGGGACATGGTCTGCCGCCATCGCCTCCATGGTGCAGTTTATAGGCTGTGCCCCAACAGTCCTGAACCCACAGTGAGGCCTAGCCTCAGTGCCCATGTGCTGGGGACACAGGATTACCTGTGCTCCCCGGCTCCGACAACCCAAAAGGTCAATGCCTGTCACAGCTTGCTCCCTTACTATGACATAGGGCGGGACCTTCCCATAGCGAATATGCACCCCCCCATGAACAACTCCCACGTTCTGCACTCGGTACAGAGGAGCTGGTCGTGCCGAGGTTCCCATCACCGGGATTCTTACGACCACTCCCATTATGGTGTGATTGGATTTTCCGCAATCCACCGGTACCGGGTAGGCCTCGGAGGCGACACGAAGCTGACAAGGTCTCAAAGTGCTGTTATAAGGGTGTAGCGCTGCTAGGTGCTGGTTGCTTATCCAGGAGGGGACCCGACCTTGCCTCAGGTCTTCCAGGTTGCTCCTCCCCTCCCCCAACAACCACGCACCATACAGCCCACACATCTCATTCTGTGCAGCCTGATCGGACGCATTCCGGTCCTCTTTAATCAAAGCGTTTATTGTTTTTGCATGTGTCTCCAATTGTGCTATGATTTCCTTTAGATGTAGAGTCATTGCCACCTCTTCGTGCAGTCCCGATCCTACCACCGCATTTTCCTCCCCCAGAATCTTTCGTAACTGGCCCTTCAACTGATTGATCTGCAGGGCCAGTTCTACGTTGTCCATGCTATTAATAATAGACGTCCCCGTGTTAAATGCTGTAAACCCGTCGTTAACCACCCCTCGTTTTTGCCTACCGGACCCCAAACTGAAATCCCCTCCCCCGCGGTACATCTCTTCTATGTCTATGTCCCCAAAATCCAGGTTGTGGAATTTCTGGAACATGTCTTTTAGCAGGGCCTGATATAATAATTCCGTCTCGCGGGGGCACCATGCAGGTAACCGCACTTCAGTCAAATTTAATACTACTGAGGCCACAGCGTAATGCACTCCCTGGTACAGCACCCTTTTGGTTGGGACAAGTGCTAACCCATTCCCCGGCCCTTTGGTGGTGGTTGGACAGTTGTGAGGGTCGATCGGTTGGGCTGTGGGTAGGGGCTTCTTCACCTGAACCAGCAATTCGGTGGCTTTTACTGTCATCCCAGTCCTGGGGGCCACACATGCCTGCCCACTGCGGTCCCAATCTATCCCGTTCCCGGGGTTCTGCCACCACTTGACGAAAGTGATTGATGCCCCTACCGGACACACCTTGGCAGACCCCCATAGACATAAATAAAGCCCCTGGTCATAGGCCCACCATTTGTCCCAACATACAGTGATCCCTCCCGGTGACCCCGTGATGGTCCGGTAGGTATCATTGTCCAGTCTTTCCCAGTCCGAGGATCGATCCCTCATGTCCGAGCTCAGCTTCCTGAGCCACCACCATCTCCCCAAAGGAACGTCCCCCTTACAGGTTAAACACACCCGCCTGCCCGCAGTCACCCTAACCCGGTCGGTAGCCATCTGTATCTCGGCACAGGGTATGGATGCTTCCCCGTAGGCGAAGCTCCTGTGGCTGGAGAACCTGGTCGAGTTCGACCCCAGCCATCCAGGCCATCTCCCCTCATGGGAGTATCCGGCCTGGCTATCTGCTACCAGGTTTCCTTGCCCAGTAGACACGAGGGGTGCTCTGTCCCCTGAGCACCCATATACGATGGACTCCTCCGTGTCCCCGCGACGGCCACGCACATCCGGAGGCACATCATTGCCATCATCCATATGGCGGGGCTACCCATCTGGAAAACAAAGCGAAACACCTCCTTGCCTCCACAAAGCTATCTGCCTAATAATGGCATTTGGGGCTTTGATTTGTCTGTTGTGGTCCACTTTACCACAGCACATCCCTTCGATCCTGTACTGTCTGTCCCTGTACTCCCCTGTAGCTATACAAAACCTTATCTCTAGTTACGCTAACTACATCTACTTACACAAAAACCAATGCTATATACAACGCCACCCGACTCCGGGTGGCCAACTCATAACTGGTCCCCGTCACGCTGGGGCCACCCCTCTGGTGGGCCCACCCGTGCAGGCCAGAACTCCTCCTGTTGAGGGGCCTGACTGCCCCTCACCTCCCTTTGCACTATGGGGTTTTGAGTTACCCCTACGTTCCCTGTGGAGACTGGGCTCCCTCCAGCTGCACTCCGTAGTGCCCTGTTTCGGCCGCTCTCCTTCCCGGCCCTCCTGTGGCCGGCCCTAGCCCTAGGTTTAATTAGGGGTGGGGACCACCTTACTGGGGGTTTAGTGACCCTGTCACTCCTACGTCTGACCGGGGGTTCCCACACCAGAGATGATACCTCCATCTCCTCTGTTTCTGCTAGTTCTGCCTCTCTTAGGCAGTCTACGGTACCTGCCTGTGGAGGGCTGGAGTCAACCTCCTTCTCCGCTGCTTCCAGTCCTCGCCCTGGGACACAGCCGGCTACTTCAGGTTGACTACCTGTGGACTCGCCTGGCTCCCCTATGGTTTCCACATCAACCCGGGTCTGTTCTTGATCCTGTTCTCTGACATGTACCCCTTTCTTACTTTTCCCTGCCCTTGTGGGGTCAAACAATTTACACTGGTTGATGTGGAACCATTTGACTCTGCGGGGAAGCTGAATGGAATACACCATGGGACTGGCTTTGTCCACTATGTTGTATGGGCCTGCATACAAGGGTTCAAACACCCCTACCCTAGCATATCTCCTGACCATTACCTGGTCTCCCACTGCCCACTCGCAATGCCTGCGAGGTTCCAGCAGTAGCTTGTTTCTTTGGTGCTGGGCCCCCATGTTTCTGGCTGCCTGCCAGTGAAGCTGCCTAAGTTGTTCAAATAGCCTCTTGGCAAACTTGTCCCGGTTCACTTCCCTGAGCTGTCCCTCTGTTAGGGCTGGGACCATAACGTGCATAGGCGTTCTCATGACCCGGTCTGTCATAAGCTCATGGCGAGAGTACCACGTACTCCTGGACTGGCTGGCCCGAATCCCCATAAGGACCAGGGGTAAAACCTCCACCCACCGGTTGGATGAGTCCCCTGTTTCCTTCCTTATCCTTTCCTTTATTGTCCGGTTCAACCGCTCCACCGGACCCGAGGACTTGGGGTTGTAGGCCACATGCCACTTGGCCTTGATGCCCATTATTCTAAGGGTGGACTGCATGACCTGTCCTGTGAAATGGCTCCCCTGATCTGACTCCACAAACTGTGGGAGTCCCCACCTGGTGAACACCTCCCTAACCAGGATTTTTGCCGTACCCATTGCGGTGGCTGCTCTGCAAGGGAAGGCCTCTACCCATTTTGAGAACTCATCCACAAGGACTAAGCGGTACTTGTAACCCCCTTGTGCGGTTGGAAGGGGTCCGATGTAGTCGATTTGAATCGACTGCCATGGCCCCTCCACCCTCCTGATGTGTCCCATAGAAACCTTCCTTTTCTGGGGGTCTGGGTTGTTTGCTGCGCAAACCAGACAGCTTGCACAAAAGTTGCGAACGTCTTCCCTGAGCCCTGGCCACCATCCTGCCATCTCTACTCGCTGCCATGTGGTCTCTGGCCCGGGGTGACCTGCCCCTGGACCCTCATGGGCTAGTTTTAAAAATTCCCTTCTGTACAGGGAAGGCACTACCCACTTATCTCCCTTGAATAACATGCCTTCCTTTACTGACATGTCTTTACCCCCATACGGTCCCTCTATTTTCTCCTGCCTGCAAATGGCTGCTGAGGCAGCCTTTAAAATAGGGTCTTGTGCCTGGACCGTGGTCACGTCCGGAGCCAAAACCACTCCCGCACTCTCCTTTTCCCGAGGCCGCTCCCTGGCTGCAGCTACCTGTCCTTCCTCATAGGGGTCCCATGCTTTCCCACTCCTGGCTCCTTCCCTGGCCAAGCAATCCGCCCTCTGATTTCCCTCGCCTCGTGGCTCCGTTTTAGAATAGGCCTTCACCTTATGGATATATCTATCCCCGCCCCTCCCTACGGCTGCTACAATCCTCTCTAATAGGGGTTTAGTGGTCAGGGGCTTCCCGTCCGATGAGGTGTACCCTCGGCGGGACCAGATGGCCAAATATTCCGTGCAGGAATTGCGTGTGAACATGCTGTCCGAACATATGGTGTATGGAGTGGGGAAACGCTCGGGATGGGTCACCACGTACATTACCGCCGCCAGCTCGGCCTGCTGGGCGCTTAACATATGTGGGAGTTTAAGAGCTAGGGCTATCTCTGCCTCGGGGTCCCAGATCCCACAGCCCGTGAGCCGTATGCCCTCGGACACGAAACTGGACCCGTCCACGTATATTTCCCTACCCGTGGGATGTAACCCTGCTCTAAGCCCAAAGTCCACCTCCCATACCCCTTCCACCGAGCAATGGTGTTGCTCCCCTGGGTACACCAAATTGGCTGTGAGCTTGGGCTCACATAGCCTCTCAACCCGTAAGGCCGTTTGGGAAAGGAGAAGGGTCCAGCGAGTGATCCTCGCACTGCTAACGGTCCCATCCTTAATCCGACCGTCCAGCAGCATCTGGGTTGGGGTATGGTGGGTCAGGAGGGTTATGGGGGACATTCTTATGAAGACCATACCCTCTTCATTGCCCAGTATGTGGCTAGCAGGTGCCGCTCACAGTTTGAATAGGACCTTTCTACCTCTGTGAGGACTCTGGAGGAATACACCACTGGCCTTAACTTGCCGTGCCGTTCCTGGAGGAGCACTACGCTCAGGCCATCGCTGCTTGCGGCTACCTCCAGGAAAAATTCCTCCCTGTAGTCAATGGCTCCCAGAGCTGGGGCCTTTTTGCAGGTCCCGCTTCAAATGGATGAATGCCGACTCGCACTTCTCATGCCACTCCCACTCTACCCTTTTGCGTAGCAGCCGGTGCAGAGGTGCTGCAGTCGCGGCATAGTCCTCTATAAAGTCTCGGCAGTAGCCCGTGACTATCAACCACACCCGTAGCACACCAGCCTCATCTCGGAAGAGGTCTGGCTGCCTTCCTGTTTCCACTGCCTCCTTTTGGGGGGTGCCGGTACTATTTCGTGCACCTTGCCTTTAAAGGGCTTCTCCTCACTTCTCTCCCCATTGCGGTATGCAAGGGTGAGCTTCCTGATCACCTCCGCCTCGTTAAGGTTTGGGTCAGCTGGGTCGAACCAGTGCTCGGCCTTTGCCCTAACTCGCGGGAGGCAATTCGCCACCAGAGTCTTCAGCCAGTGAGCTGTTCTCTCATCTAAATTCTGCCTATCTAAAGGCATCCCACACGCTCCCTCATACACTGCCCACAGCCTGTCTGCAAACATGTCCGGGGACTCAGCTACCTGCTGCTTCGTCTCCCCCACCCTGGTGAAAGGACTACCCTGATTCAACCCCATGGCCTCCAGAACCGCTGTCTGTGCCGCTACCCATGTTTCAGGTCTTCCCCCATCCCTGGAGGTCACTGCCATGCATAGGTAAGAATCTAGGGTCATCAGTAGCAGCTTTACCCGTTCTACCTCATCGCAATCGGTTATGTCGGTTGCCTGCTGCACCTCCATAAAATGCAATGGCGGGTCTCCCTCCCTGGTTAACTTGGGAACGTGAGTCACCATCCCCCTCAGCACATGTGCCCCATGGGGAATGATGATAACACTCTCTATGGGCTCCCTATCTGCCTGCCCTACCGGAGGCTCTTAGCTAGCTATGATTGTTAGTTACAAATAACGTTATAAGAACGTATCAGTTCAGACCATTTCCAGGTGATAAAACGGAGTTGAGTTATGCAGGAGTAGATACTGATTCCAGATCTCACTCTACCAGGGCTGCTACAACAGCAGCAGCAACGGTTAATTATGTCTCGCTGGGCCACATCCTAACGGCTGAAGCATGGTCAAAAGAACGAATTTCCAAACATTTGATAATAACCCGTTGCCAGACCAGGGTATTTCTCAATCTCATTTTACGTTCTGTTTATAGGTTCCATCCGGTTGAGAGATAGGACTATTATGATTTAACAGCATCAGCACGTTTTTAAATCTATGTGATGACTATGTTCATTTCCGATCACAGACCATCCCGGCTTGCAAATATACCGCCGTTTGGGACAACTTTGAACTCACTCTCAAAGAACATGGTTGCCACATGTCCTGTATTGGATGAATTAGAATGCGGAAATGCTAGAAAACTGTTAACAGCACAAAATGCTGGAGAACAACAGCAGGTCAGGCAACATCTCTGGAGAACACGGAGAGGTGACGTTTCGGATGGAGACCCTCTTTCAGACTAATTGTAGGGGGAAGAGGAAAGCTAGTGAAAGGGAGAGGCAGAACAAAGCGCAACGGCTGGATGGACACTGGAGAAATGGGTTTTAGACAATAGACAATAGTGCAGGAGTAGGCCGTTCGAGGCAGGACCGCTATTCAATGTGATCATGGCTGATCAGTACCCCGTTCCTGCCTTCTCCCCACATCCCCTAACTGCTATCTTTAAGAGCTCTATCTAGCTCTCTCTTGAAAGTATCCAGAGAACCGGCCTCCACCCCCTTCTAAAGCAGAGAATTCCACAGACTCACAAATCTCTGTGAAAAAGTGTTTCCTCATCTCCGTTCTAAATGGCATACTACTTATTCTTAAACTGCGGCCCCTGGGTCTGGACTTCCCCAACATCGGGAACGTGTTTCCTGCCTCTAGCCTGAACAAACCCTTAACAATCTTATACGTTTCAATAAGATCCCCTCTCATTCTTCTATATTCCAGAGTATACAAGCCCAACCGCTCCATTCTATCAACATATGACAATCCCGCCATCGCGGGAATTAATCTGGTGAACCTACGCTGCACTTCCTCAATAGCAAGAATGTCCTTCCTCAAATTTGGAGACCAAAACTGCACACAACACTCCAGGTGTGGTCTCATTAGGGCCCTGTACAACTGCAGAAGGACCTCTTTGCTCCTATACTCAACTACTCTTGTTATGAAGGCCAGCATGCCATCCGCTTTCTTCACTGCCTGCTGTACCTGCATGCTTACTTTCATTGACTGATGAACAAGGACCCCCAGATCCCATTGTACTTCCCCTTTTCCCATCTTGATACCATTTAGATAATAATCTGCCTTCCTGTTTTTTGCCACCAAAGTGGATAACCTCACATTTATCCACATTAAACTGCATCTGCCATGCATCTGCCCACTCACCCAACCTGTCCAAGTCACCCTGCATTCTCATAGCATCTTCCTCACAGTTCACACTGCCACCCAGCTTTGTGTTATCTGCAAATTTGCTAATGTCCACTTTGAATCCCTTCATCCAAATCATTGATGTATATTGTAAATAGCTGCGGTCCTAGCACCGAGCCTTGTGTTACCTCACTAGTCACTGCCTGCCATTCTGAAAGGGGACTGTTAATCCTACTCTCTGAATGCTTTCAAGAGAGAGCTAGATAGGGCTCTTAAAAATTAGCAGAGTCAGGGGATATGGGGGAAAAGGCAGGACAGGGTACTGATTGGGGATGATCAGCCATGATCAGATTGAATGGCGGTGCTGCTCGAAGGGCCGAATGGCCTACTCCTGCACCTATTGTCTATTGTCTTTGTTTCCTGTCTGCCAACCAATTTTCTATCCATGTCAACACTCTACCCTCAATAGCATGTGCTCTAATTTTGCCCACTAATCTCCTATGTGGGACCTTATCAAATGCTTTCTGAAAGTCCAGTAACACTACATCCACTGGCTCTCCGTTGTCCATTTTCCTAGTTACATCCTCAAAAAAGTCCAGAAGATTAGTCAAGCATGATTTCCCCTTCGTACATCACAAAGGCAAGAAATAAGAACAGTAGGTGTGAGGTAGGTTTGAAGATTAGCGGATTGTGAACCCGGAGGGAGGAGAGTAGCGGGAGGTGGGGGGAGCTAGATGGAAATATTAAAAGAGAGTGCAGATGGGCCACACGGGAGAGTTGGAAGAAAGCGGCTGTTCCTTCATTTTGCATGCGGAAGTGGGAATGGAGTACTCCGGCGACAAAAGGGTACAAAGCTCAACATGTGCCTTGGCGGACCGAGTGCAAGTAACTCTCGCTGGGTCTACGCTTCGTCTCGACAAATGTACAGGATGTCACATCGGGAACACCAGATGCTGTTGATGAGGGTAGAGAAGGTGCACATCAATATTTTATTTTACTTGGAAGAACTGCTGGGGTCCCTGGATGAAAGTGAGAGAGGGCGTATAGCGGCAGGCGTTACAACGCCCGCGGTTGTAGGGGAAAGTGCCTGCAGAGGGGGTAATTTGGGCAGGAAATGTTCATTAGTTTTTCAGTTTAAGTGAACAGAATCGCCATATTTCTTGTTGCAGAATGGTGACATTACAGAAAGCACAGTTTATAATTCTGCCATCGGTAGAATGGATGAGGTAAAGATTCCCGCTCCCGAGAATGTGGATCAGCTCTGTAACTCAATGCCTTGTCAGAATGGACGAGATAGTATGTACGATGGAACCGTGTGGAATGAGGCGATGGGTCACTTTGTGCATCGTGGAATAATGACAACGGCATTGGCAAATGGCATCCATCCACGCAGGGGTTCGGATGCGGACATGGTGATGGAGAAATAAACCCCCAACGATAAATGTGCTGGGTGGATCTGGTCCCGGCGCCACCATCGCACCGCTGCCAGGAAAAATTCACCGGGTCCTCAATGTCAAGTGGCCTGGTGTGAACATAGAAACATATAAACAAAGAAATAGATGCAAGAGGAGGCCATTCGGCCCTTCGAGCCAGCACCGCCATTCATTGTGATCATGGCTGATCGTCCCATATCAATAACCCGTGCTTGCCTTCTTCCCCATATCCCTTGACTCCACTAGCTCCTAGAGCTCTATCTAACTCTTAAATCCATCCAGTGATTTGGCCTCCACTGCCCTCTGTGGCAGGGAATTCCATAAATTCACAACTCTCTGGTGAAAACGTTTTTTTCTCACCTCAGTTTTAAATGATCTCCCCTTTATTCTAAGACTGTGCCCCTGGTTCTGGACTCGCCCAACATTGGGACATTTTTCCAGCATCTAGCTTGTCCAGTCCTTTTATAATTTTATATGTTTCTATACGATCCCCCTCATCCTTCTAAACTCCAGTGAATACAAGCCGTCTTTTCAATCTTTCCTCGTATGACAGTCCCGCCATCCCAGGGATCAATCTCGTGAACCTACGCTGAATTGCCTCAATCACAAGGATGTCCTTCCTCAAATTAGGAGACCAAAACTGGTACACAATACTCCAATGTGGTCTCACCAGAGCCCCATACAACTGCAGAAGAACCTCTTTACTTCTATACTGAAATCCTCTTGTTATGAAGGCCAACATTCCATTAGCTTTCTTCACTACCTGTAAGCAAACTTTCAGTGACCGGTGTACAAGGACACCCAAGTCTCGCTGTACCTCCTTACCTAACCTAACCCCATTGAGATAGTAATCTGCCCCCTTGTTTTTGCCGCCAAAGTGGACAACCTCACATTTATCTATGTAATACTGCATCTGCCACGCATCTGCCCACTCACTCAACCTGTCCAGGTCACCCTGCAACCTCATGACATCCTCTTCACAGTTCACACTGCCACCCAGCTTTGTGTCATCCGCAAACTTGCTAGTGTTGCTCCTAATTCCCTCTTCCAAATCATTAATATATATGGTAAACAGTTGCGGCCCCAACACCGAGCCTTGCGGCACTCCACTCGCCACTGCCTGCCATTCTGAAAAGGACCCGTTCACTCCTACTCTTTGCTTCCGATCTGTCAACCAATTTTCTATCCATGTCAACACCCTACCCCCAATACCATGTGCTCTGATTTTAGTGCCGTGCAGGACCTTATCAAAGGCTTTCTGATACTGGCACCCCTTCATCCATTTTACTTGTCACATCAAACAATTCCAGAAGATTAGTCAATCATAATTTCCCTTTCATAAATCCATGTTGACTTGGACTAATCCTTTTACTGCTATCCAAATGCCCCATTATTACCTCTTTAATAATTGAGTCCAGCATCTTTCCCACCACCGAAGTCAGGCTAACTGGTCTGTAATTCCCCGTTTTCTCTCTCGCTCCTTTCTTGAATAGTGGGATGACATTAGCTATCCTCCAATCCACAGGAACTGATCCTGATTCTATTGAACATTGGAAAATGATCACCAATGCGTCCACTATTTCTATAGCCACCTCCCTGAGGACCCTGGGATGCAGACCATCAGGTCCAGGGGATTTATCATCCTTCAGTCCCATTAGCCTACCCAATACTATTTCTCGCCTAATGAAAATCTCTTTCAGTTCCTCTACCCCCTTAGATCCTCTGTCCTCCAGTACATATGTGAGATTGTTTGTGTCTTCCTTAGTGAAGACAGATCTGAAGTACCTATTCAACTCTTCTGCCATATCCTTGTTGCCCATAATAATTTCACCCGTGTCTGCCTTCAAGGGACCCACATTTGACTTTGCTACTCTTTTTCCCTTAACATATCTAAAGAAGCTTTTACTGTCCTTTATATTCCTGGCCAGCTTCCCCTCATACTTCATCTTTTCAGCCCGTATTGCCCGTTTTGTTTCCTTCTGTTGTCCTATGAAAGTTTCCCAATCCTCTGGCTTCCGGCTACTCTTTGCTGTGTTATACATCTTTTCTTTTAGTTTTATTCTATCCCTAACTTCTCTTTGTCAGCCACGGTTGCCTCCTACTCCCCTTAGAATCTTTCTTCCTTTTTGTAATGAAATGATCCTGCGTCTTCCGGATTATGCCCAGAAATTCCTGCCATTGCTGTTCCACCATCATTCCTGCTAGGATACCTTTCCAGTCTACTTTGGCCAGCTCCCCTCTCATGCCTTCATAGTCCCCTTTGTTCAACTGCATCACTGCCACCTCCGATTTAACGTTCTCCTTCTTAAATTGCAGATTAAAACTAATCATATTATGATCACTACCTCCAAGCGGTTCCTTTACCTCGAGTTCTCTTATCATATCTGGTTCATTGGACAACACTAAATCCAGAATTGCCTTTTCTCTGGTCGGATCCATTACAAGCTGCTCTAAGAATCCATCTCGGAGGCATTCCACAAACTCTCTTTCTTGGGGTCCTGAACCAACCTGATTTTCCCAGTCTACCTGCATATTGAAATATCCCATCACCACAGTGGCATTACCTTTGTTACATGCCAGTTTTAACTCCTGCTGCAACTTACACCCTACATCCGGGCTACTATTTGGGGGTCTGTACATAACACCAATTAGTGTCTTCTTGCCTTTACAATTCCTCAACTCAATCCACAGTGACTCTACCTCGTCAGTCCCTATGTCTTCCCTCGCAAGGGACTGAACTCCATTCCTCACCAGCAGAGCTACCCCCCCCCTCCTCTGCCCACCTGCCTGTCCTTTCTATAGGATGTATAACCCTGAATATTAAGTTTCCAGGCCTGATCCTCCTGCAGCCACGTCTCAGTAATCCCCACAATGTCATATCTACCAACCTCTAACTGAGCCTCAAGCTCATCTACTTTACTTCTTATACTTCGCGCATTCATATACAATACTTTTAATTCCTTACGCATCTCACCTTTCACATCGATCCCTATTACACTTGACCATACTCTCCTATCCCTTTGTGAGCTTCCTATCCCATTAATTCTGGGGTTATTAACCATCCCTTTACTCTCTTTCCCTTTAACTCCTATTTGACACCCCACCCCCTTATTCAGTTTAAAACTACCCGTGTAGCAGTGGCAAACCTGCCTGCCAGAATGCTGGTCCCGTCACACGGCCCCGACCCAGCAGGATCGGTGCCGGCCCGGAGAGCGTCCGCCTATGGGGGAGATTTCACCGCAGTCACTCCCCAAGATCAGACCCCATCCACTCGGAATCGGTGGAAAGATACTCACCGATTGTAATCTGCAGTCTCCACACACCCTGCACTCAGAGCCCCCTCTCCCATCACCCCCTCCCCGGAGGGCAAGGTCCGTCTCCCTGCTGCCCCAACCCCCAGACACAATCCGCTGCCGCCCTTCAACAAGTCAGAAGAGATCTACCGCCCATCCGGAGAATGTCCACAGGCTGCGCCTTGTGGCCTGTGCTGAGTTAGCATCATCAGCATGTGGGCGGTGTCAAGCGCCCGGGACAAATTAAACAAAACTCAGATGCTGCCAATCTGAAATATAACGAGACAGAAACTTGTGCGACTGTTGGGTGGAAGGGTGTCCCACCTGAAGTGGTGACTGCTCCTTTCTCCATACACGCCTCCCAAACTCAGTACAGGATTATTCTTGCACGTATACCGCACGAATGAAACATTTCGGTTTGCGTGTTGTCCACACAGATCGTACCATATCTGAATAAAACTGTAATAACAAAGGACTGAATAGCAGATCTCTTAAGTCAGGGGATATGGGGAGAAGGCAGGAACGGGGTACTGATTGGGGATGATCAGCCATGATCACATTGAATGGCGGTGCTGGCTCGAAGGGCCGATTGGCCTATTCCTGCACCTATTGTGTATTGTCTCTTGACTGCAGGCACTGGACTAAACAAAAGACAGACACAAAATAATGGAGTAACATAGCCGGTCAGGCAGCATCTGTAGAGAACACGTGACGTTTGAGGTCGGGTAGTTAGACACAAAAAACTGGAGTAACTCAGCGGGACAGGCGGCATCTCTGGAGAGAAGGAATGGGTGACGTTGCGTGCCAAGACCCTTCTTCGGACTAGTTAGGGGAAAGGGAAACGACAGATATAGACGGTGATGTGGAGAGATAAAGAACAATGAATGAAAGATGAATGCTAAAACGTGACGATGATAAAGGAAACAGGTCATTTTTAGCTGTTGGGTGAAAATGAGAAGCTGGTGCGACTTTGTTGGGCGAGGGATAGAGAGAGAGGGAATGCCGGGGCTGCCTGAAGTGAGATAAATCAATATTCATACCACTGGGCTGTAAGCTGCCCAAGAGAAATATGAGATGCTGTTCCTCCAATTTGGCATCACTCTGACAATGGAGGAGACCGAGGACAGAAAGGTCTGTGTGGCAATGGGAAGGAGAATTAAAGTGTCCAGCAACTGGGAGATCAGGTTGGTTCACGTGGTCTGAGTGAAGGTGTTCCGCGAAACGATCGCCCAGTCTGTGTTTGGTCTCGCCCGCCGATGTATAACAATCCACATCTTGAACAACGGAATGAGTAGATGAGGTTGGAGGAAGTACAAGTGAACCTCTGTCTAACCTGAAAAGACTGTCATGGTCCCTGGACAGAGTCGAGGGAGGAGGTATAGGGACAGGTGTTGCATCTTCTGCGTTTGCAGGGGAAGGTACCTGTGGGGGGAGTGGTTTGGGTGGGAACGGACCAGTTAACCACGGAGGTAACAGTCTGCGGAAGGTGAAAAGGGGTGGAGATGGGAAAATGTGGATAGTAGTGGTCTCCAGTTGAAGGTGGCGGCAATTTCGGAGTATTATTTGTTGAATGCAACGGCTGATGGAGTAGAAACTAAGGACTAGGGAGACTGTCTCTCTTGCGACTAGGGGGAGGGGAAGCAAGAGTTGAGCTGCGGGGTACCATGGAGACACTAGTGAGGGCCTTTTATCTCCACATAATCGTCTATATGTTTCGTTTCCCTTATCCCTAACCAGTCTGAAGAAGCGTCTGAACCCAAAACGTCACTCACTCCTCTGCCCAGATACTGCCTGTCCTGCTGCGTTACTCCAGCTTTTTGTGTTTATCTTCGGTTTAAACCCGCATCTGCAGTTCCTTCTTACACAATTGAGGTCGGAACACTTCTTCAGACTGTTTGCAGTGATTGGGGTGGAGGTTGGCAATATATCTGGAAGAGAGGAATGGTGAGACAGAGCGCTGTCAGTAAGGGGTAGGCCCAGGCCTGCTCATTTACTCCAGCATTTCGTGGCTTTTGTTTTAATACTGCAGGTTGTGCAAAAGAAGAAATACACAGAATACTGAATGAAATATGATAACAACAGAGTAAGTTCAGATAACAATGAAGTGCGACGTCTACCAGGAAGTAGATTAGAAGATTGGGAATAAATACGACAGATTCACGACAGGGAAAGCTGTTTTCTTGCCTTTGTATCTCCTGGGAGAGAGGAGGAGAAGAGGAAATGATCGGGTTGTGTCTGGTACTTTGTGATGCTGGCTGCTTTCCTATGGCACCATCAATATAGATGGAGCTGAAGGGGGGGGGGAGGCAGGAAGCGGAGACTGGTTTGGCTGTTGGAAGACGTACGTCAACAACTTTCTTCAATTTCCTGCGGACTTGGGCAGAGCTGATGACAAATGAAGATGTAACATGATAGGATGCTTTCTGTGGTGCATTCGTAGCCATTCCGAAGTGTCATTGAGGACATACTGAATTTACATTGTCTTCCGAGGAAGCAAAGGCATTGGTGCGCATTCTTGCCAACCACTTCAATCTAGTTGTAACAGGACAAATAGTTGCTGGTATTTATGCCTCGGAGTTTGGAGTTCTCATACATTTTTCTGTTCAAAACCATTGATGCTGACATTGGCGTGTACACCAACTCGCTTCCTTAACTTAACAACTTTCTCCTACGTTTTGCTGGCATCATGGAAGAGGTTGTTAACTTGAGACCATGACACAACATTCTATCACATACCTGTACACTGTCTCCTTATTGTTTGAGAGTAGGCCCTCTACAGTCGTGTCATTTGCAAACTTGTAAATTGAGTTAGAACAGAATTTGATCGCAAGTTTGTGTGTGTACAGATAGTATAGTAATGCCCCTGTCCCACTTAGGAAACCTGAACAGAAACCTCTGGAGACTTTGTGCCCCACCCAAGGTTTCCGTGCGGTTCCCGGAGGTTTTTGTCAGTCTCCCTAATGGTCGAAAGTAGTTTCCGTTTCTTCTATGTTCCGGCGATTATTTCAAAAAATTCAAAACCGGCCACGACTTAAAATAGGTAGCCGTTTTAAAAATCGGTAATTTTTTAGTCGAAGCCGGTTGCGATGCTAGTTGAAGCTGGTTGCCGGAGGTTGCAGGTAGTGGAAGGTAAGACCTTTTTTTCACCCAGTTTTATTCTACCAGGGAGGTCTTACCTTCCACTACCTACAACCTCCAGCAACCACCTTCAACTAGCAATTTTTTGAAATAATCGCCGGAACATAGAAGAAGCGGAAACCACATTCGACCATTAGGGAGACTGACAAAAACCTCCGGGAACCGCACGGAAACCTTGTGTGGGGCGCAAAGTCTCCAGAGGTTTCCGTTCAGGTTTCCTAAGTGGGACAGGGGCATTAGGGCTGAGAATGCGGCCTTATGCTACACTGTTATTGAGAATTATCAAGGAGGATATTTTGTTACCGATCCTTACTGAATGCAGTCTATGGTTCAAGAAGTCAATGATCTAGTTTCAGAGAGGGATACAAAGTCTTGGTTCAAGAGTTTGCTTGGAATAACGGTGTTGAAGGTGGAGCTATTGTCAATAAACAGGAGTCTGATGCGTCACCTTGATAAATTCACTTTATATTAACGATTTAGATGAATTAATTCAATATTAACGATGTAGACAAAGGAATTCAATATGTACGATTTAGACGAAGGAATTAAATGTAACAACTCCAGGTTTGGGGATGACACAAAGCTGCGTGGCAGTGTCAGCTGCGAGGAGTCTTCAGGGTGACAAGAATAGGTTGTTGGAGTAGGCAGATGCATGGCAGATGCAGTATAATGTGGATAAATGGGAAGTTATCCACTTTGGTGGCAACAACATGAAGGCAGATTATTATCTGAATGGTGTCAGATTAGGAAAAGGGGAGGTGCAATGAGACCTGGCTGTGCTTGTACACTAGTCACTGAAGGTAAACATGCAGGTACAGTAGGCAGTGAAGAAAACAAATGGCATGTTGCCCTTCCTAGCGAGAGGATTTGAGTATAGGAGCAAGAAGGTCCTACTGCAGTTGTACAGAGCCCTGGTGAGACCACACCTGGAGTATTGTGTGCCGTTTTGGTCCCCTAATTTAAGGAAGGACATTCTTGCTGTTGAGGGTGTGCAGCGTAGGTTCACAAGGTTAATTCCCGAGATGGCGGTACTGACATATGATGAAAGAATGGATCAACTGCCTTATATTGACTGGAATTTAGAAGGATGAGAGGATATCTTATAGAAACATATACAATTCTTAAGGGATTGGACAGGCTAGATGCAGGAAAAATGTTTCCGGTGTTGAGGGAGTCCAGAACCAAGGGTTACAATTTACAACTCCCATTTAGGACAGTGACGAGGAAAAACTTTTTCACCCAGGGAGTTGTGAATCTGTGGAATTCTCTGCCACAGGAGGCAGTGGAGGCCAATTCACTGGATGTTTTCAAGAGAGAGTTAGATTTAGCTCTTAGGTCTAACAGGATCAAGGGATATGGGGGGAAAGCAGGAACTGGTTATTAATTTTGGATGATCAGCCATGAACATTTTGAATGGCGGGGCTGACACATAGGGCCGAATGGCCTACTCCTGCACCTATCTTCTATGTTTGATATCCATATATTTCATAGGCGAGTGCATTTCCAGCGAGAAGGCATTTGTCCTGGACTTGTGGCAATGGCAGGTGAATGGCAGTGATCCAGTCCATTTGGGGATATTTACTAATCCTCCAACATGCCTGAAAAATCTAGGTCAGAATTAAATGGGTAAACCTCTTATCCTGAAATCACCTCGTTGAGGAAAGGAGTCTCCTGCTATTTCCCTATAACGTATTTTAACCAAACCTCTTTCCTAAACTAAGCACATAACATATTCATTATCCCATTGGTATGTGGGACATTGCCAGGCACAGCTATCTGCCATTTTCTTCCACAGCAGCAGTGAACGAGACATTTATATGAAAGGACAATAGGCCGTCAGGCAGCATCTGAAGAAAGAAACAGTTAACCTTCCAGGTAGAATACAGACCATTCATCAGAACTGGTCCGGCCCACAGAAGCTGCCTGATCCAAGTGTGCTTCCAGCGTCTTCTGTTTTTCATTACAAATTTAATCTTCTGCACTTTTGATTTTAATCAAAATGTAATTACTGCTGTAGAATGATTGCAACATCCCGACTCAAACGGCCTTTTTCTAAATGGAGTATTTACATTCACTCCACTAATTTATTCACACTTTTTGCAGTGAGCTGTATACAACCCTATTCCACAGAAGATGAAGGCAACGCCTGTTCTTCTCCCACTATCATTCTATTGCATCAGCTCCAAAAGCTGAACTCTCTCTGCTAAAGGGCAGCGGTCAGAGTAAGATAACAATGTGTAACGTCTGAAAAAGGAACGGGACCAGAAACGTCACCCATTCCTTCTCTCCAGAGATGCTGCTTGTCCCGCTGAGTTAACCATATAACCATATAACAATTACAGCACGGAAACAGGCCATCTCGACCCTTCTAGTCCGTGCCGAACACGTATTCTCCCCTAGTCCCATATACCTGCGCTCAGACCATAACCCTCCATTCCTTTCCCGTCCATATAACTATCCAATTTATTATTAAATGATAAAAACGAACCTGCCTCCACCACCTTCACTGGAAGCTCATTCCACACAGCCATCACTCTCTGAGTAAAGAAGTCCCCCCTCATGTTACCCCTAAACTTCTGTCCCTTAATTCTCAAGTCATGTCCCCTTGTTTGAATCTTCCCTACTCTCAGTGGGAAAAGCTTATCCACGTCAACTCTGTCTATCCCTCATCATTTTAAAGACCTCTATCAAGTCCCCCCTTAACCTTCTGCGCACCAAAGAATAAAGCCCTAACTTGTTCAACCTTTCTCTGTAACTTAGTTGCTGAAACCCAGGCAAAATTCTAGTAAATCTCCTCTGTACTCTCTCTATTTTGTTGACATCCTTCCTATAATTAGGCGACCAAAATTGTACACCATACTCCAGAATTGGCCTCACCAATGCCTTGTACAATTTTAACATTACATCCCAACTTCTATACTCAATGCTCTGATTTATAAAAGCCAGCACACCAAAAGCTTTCTTTACCACCCTATCTACATGAGAATCCATTTTCAGGGAACTGTGCACAGTTATTCCAAGATCCCTCTGTTCACCTGCATTCTTCAATTCCCTACCATTTACCATGTACGTCCTATTTTGATTTGTCCTGCCAAGATGTAGCACCTCACACTTATCAGCATTAAACTCCATCTGCCATCTTTCAGCCCACTCTTCCAACCGGCATAAATCTCTCTGTAGACTTTGAAAATCTACTTCATTATCCACAGCCCCACCTATCTTAGTATCATCTGCATACTTACTAATCCAATTTACCACACCATCATCCAGATCATTGATGTACATGACAAACAACAGTGGACCCAACACAGATCCCTGTGGCACCCCACTAGTCACTGGCCTCCAACCTGACAAACAACCATCCACCATTACTCTCTGGCATCTCCCATTCAGCCACTGTTGAATCCATCTTGCTACTCCACCATTAATACCCAACCATTGTACCTTCTTAACCAACCTTCCGTGAGGAACCTTGTCAAAGGCCTTACTGAAGTCCATATATACAACATCCACGGCTTTACCCTCAACAATTTCCCGAATAACCTCTTCAAAAAATTCAAGAAGATTAATCAAACATGACCTTCCAGGCACAAATCCGTGTTGACTGTTCCTAATCAGCCCCTGTTTATCCAGATGCTTATATATATTATCTCTAAGTATCCTTTCCATTAATTTGCCCACCACTGATGTCAAACTAACAGGTCTATAATTGCTAGGTTTACTCTTAGACCCCTTTTTAAACAATGGAACAACATGCGCAGTACGCCAATCCTCCGGCACTATTGCCGTTTCCAATGACATTTGAAATATTTCTGTCATAGCCCCTGCTATTTCTACACTAACTTCCCTCAATGTCCTAGGGAATATCCTGTCAGGACCTGGAGACTTATCCACTTTTATATTTCTCCAGCATTTTGTGTCTACCTACGATTTAAACCAGTATCTGCAGTTCCATCCTACACAATGTGTAACTTTTCCTGCACCACTGTTGCCCTGTCAATGGAGGAAGTTGCTCACCACAGGTAACTGAAAAGTAAGAAATTCAACATTTCCTGCTATACTTCATTACAACAAAGATGAATCTTGAATATTGAGATACATTTTCTAAACACAAGCAGCAAATCCAATGTTTGCTTTTTCCCGAACTAGACCTCAGTGCATTCAGTAAATCCACACTCAGTTATAGTTGAACTGAATATGGACGTCTGTTGCATCCACAGCGGCAGGCCAATGAAATCGGTACAATGATGAAAATATGCCGTAGCATACACCAAAGACCATTCACCCATTATTGAATTGCACGATGACATTTTTAAGTTCCCTGCTTTACACAGTTAAATTAATATAACAGGCTGTTTATTCAGATACATACAAGGCAGTGAACATGCAAGAACCACTCAGACCAGTCTGTGCAAAGTTCTCCACACAAACTTCAGGGGACCTCTGCCTCAACTTGGATAAACCCCATATTACTGAGTCCACCAACAACATGACACAGTGAAAGTCACCCAGAATCAAACTTCACAAACAGGGAGACCGAACTTTCCATCACAATTGCTGGGTACCACCTGTCCCACCGAGAAGGTGCACCCTCCAGTGGTCTAAAAATAGGGGGTTGTAGCTCGAGGGCAGTACCTTGAATCAAGACCAAGAAAGTATTAAGGGCCAGGCAGAGGTGAGCTACATTCACATCACACAATTTTCAGGCAATCAATATTTCCAACAGGACAGAGTTCAACTACTCAATTTTCACAGTCAATGGCCGTCACACAACTGCCCACCATCCTCAGACCAGAACTGAACTAATCCGGTCATGTGAATAGTGTTCCATCAAGTGTAAATCAAAGATAGACACAAAATGTTGGAGTAACTCAGTGGGCCAGGCAGCAACTCTGGAGAGAAGGAATGGGTGACGTTTCGGGTCGAGACCCTGCTTCAGAGTAAATCAAAACCTGGGTACCCTGCCGTGACGATCATCACAAAACATTCACAACGTCGGCAATGCACATATTAGGCACATATTGAAAACCGATTAACAATTAGTAGATACGACTTGATTGCCGCATGGAGACGAGTTGGGCCTCTGCTATTTAAATATATAAACATGACGTATGATAAGACTGTGAGTAACTGGCACTACTTTGCTGATGATAAACAGATTGATGGGTCAGTACACTGTGAGGAGGCAGAATCATCTATAAATGAGTTAAATAGGTAAAGAGTTAGGGCAAAACATGGAATGTAATGGAGTATAACGTAGGAAAATGTGATGTTATTCAATTTGGAAGAATTGAAACCTAAATTATATGGTATTTTACATTGGAATCTGTAATTTCTACAACACTAAAACGTTTAGGTAGAGCAAATAATTAGGAAGGCTCATACCTTTAGAAACGAGATGAGTTGAAAACCTCAAATTCCTCAGAGTCAATATCACCAACAACTTCTTCTCGAGCAAAGACCATATTGAAGCAATGACCAAGAAAACACGACAAAGCCTCTACTTTCATAGAAGGCTTAGGAGGGTCGGCATGTCCCCTACAACTCTCACTAAATTCTACAGGTGGTCTATAAAAAACCTTTTATCAGGATTGCAGTGAATTGTACACGCAGCCCAGATCATCACACAACCCAACCTCCCTTCCATTGACTCAATTTATGCCTCGCTCTGCCCCGGCAAGGCCAGCAGCGTAATCAAGGACGATTCGCAGCCTGGTCACTCCCTCTTCTCCCCTCTCCCATCAGGTAAAGGGTATAGAAGTGTGAAATCGCACAACTCCAGATAAAGGAACAGTTTCCTCCCAGCTATTATTAGGCAACTGAATCATCCTACCACAACAAAAGAGCAGACCTGAACTACTATCCACCTCATTGCTGACTCACGGACTATCCTGGATCAGATTTTGCTGGCTTTACATTACACTAAACGTTATTCCATTATCTATGTAAATTGCTCGATTATAATCATGTATTGTCTTTCCGTTGACTGAGATCTTTAGTCAGAGCATGGTGTATCTGTGGAATTCACTGACTTAACGGCTGTGGGTGCCAAGTCCATTGGGTATTTTTTATGTCTGAGATTGACAAGGTTCTTGATTACGGGTGTCAAAAGTTATCGGGAGAAGGCAGGAAAATGGGTTTCAGAGAGAAGGATAGAGCAGAAGAGAGAATCGCGGAGTAGACTCGATGTGTTGAATGGCATAATTCTACCTGATGACATGAACGTGATGTAAAGTCAGTGTAAATTTGCAGATGTTTGGAACGTTAACAGAAGGCAAGTTTAGATGCAACTGCACAGGGTGCTGGTAGCACCACATCTGGAGACTGCATAAAGACATTGACATTGGAGTCCGTGCGGAGAAGGTTCACTGGATCAATTCCTGGAATGAAGAGGTGCACCTGTGAGGAGGTTGAGCCCATACTCACCTGAGTTTCAAAGAAAGAGACAATTTTAAAGAAATAAGATTCTGAGCAGGAAGAAACTTGATACAGTGGGGATATTTCTTCTTGGGCAGATATGAAACTGGGGCACAATATCAGAATAAAGTGTCTCTCATTTAAAATAAATAATAGGACAATCCTTCTTTATAATTTTCTCTGCCAGAAAGCTGTGGAATTGGGAGTCAGGAACACTGAAGATATTCAAGCCTCCAAACGTAAATTAACCTGCTAACCAGCACGTCCTCTGGAACATGGGATGAAACCACAGCATCCAGGAGGAAACATGTACTATCACAGTGAGAACGTCCAATCTTCCCCAGGCATCATCTGATGTCAAGATTAAACACGGGTCACTGAGGCAGCTTCTCCACCAACAACGCTGCTGTTTGTCAAGTCCATTGTTGGTCGACGCCGACGCAATAACCCGGTTCTGTGCTATCTGCCTGTTGCTCAATGACGCCTTTTCATCACTGAATTCGGAACCTGCCTTCCAACAGGAAAAATGACAGTGATCATGTGGCTCTGTCCGTCATGTCCTTGCCTGTCAAGGGAAGTTTGCCCAGGGGCAGAGATGCATATAGACCTCGGAGCTGTAGGTCACCTTTGAATAAGTGTGAGTGACATTAAAACCTACATTCGGGAAGACACGGATGGCAATCGTGTTAGTTGCAGGGATATTTCAGAAACATCGTGTTTGTTGCAGGGATATTTCAGAAGAATCGCGGTTGTTGCAGGGATATTTCACATCAGCTGAAGTAAAATAAAGATAGAACGTCGAAAACAAGGCTGAGAGCAACAAAACAAACCACGAGAGAAGAGCTTACATTTTTGTACACATTTGACAGACAAATGGTCTTATATCTAATATTGAATAAAAAGTTGAAAGTTCACTGAAGAATCAATTTAGAATTATTAAAAAGTCTATGTGCCGTGATTCAGTGAAACATTGCGAGTCTTCGCAGAGTGTTTCCATATGTATACTGTGAAGGCCTTGAGTAAACCGACTTCGATGAGAAAATTATGAGTGCTCGCTAGGATTTTTTTGCGTGCTTTTCTGTTCTGAGGGTGACTGTCCAGCCCCATGTGAATGCCAGAGTCAGGATACTCATTAAACGTAAAATTCCCTCCAACAAATCGCATTGCAAGCAGGGTGCTGCCCAGGTATAGCATCAATAATATGGCGCCTAATCGGTCGAGTATGTTTAATTTACTACCCATGATTAGAGTAACAGATCCCATATTGTTGTCAGGTGACATAACTTGTGGTACTAAACAAACACATTGGAGGAAAAACATCATAGTCATAGAGTCATATAGTCTATGGAGTCATACAGCCATAGAGCATTGAGCCAATGAGTCATAATCATCTATATTACTAAAAGTCTGATCTTGACCGCTTTTGGCTCACTGTGCTGTGATGTCCGAGAGAATGTCGCCACCTACTGCCATCATTTTTGGCCACCTCACTCAGAGCCCCCCTCCGCCTTCCTGGACCAGTGGATTTTTCCCATCGATGAAAAATCAGAGAGATATTAATGTTTTTTAATAATTCGCCATTCTCTCTGCTGCCTCCGCTGGCGGAAGGGGGAGGGACTATAAAACCCGGAAGTGTCGTGCCTCATTCAGTCTCTGCCAGACCCAGGAAGCCGGAGGGTCACGGCTCTCTGAGCTGCGAATCTACTCCACGGTGAGTCCCCTCGATGTGGTTTTCAACGAACGGATGTGTTTTGTCGGCTTGCTCAGTGTTTTTTCTCCAATTGCTTGGCTTTTTTAAAGTGCTTTCAGCAAAACGAATGTCTTTTGTTGGCTTGCTGAGTGGTTTTGCCCTAATTGGCTTTTTTTTAAATGCTTTCAGCAAAATGAATGTCTTTTGTCGGCTTGCTGAGTGGTTTTGCCCTAATTGGCTTTTTTAAAGTGCTTTCAGCAAAACAAATGTCTTTTGTCGGCTTGCTGAGTGGTTTTGCCCTAATTGGCTTTTTTTTAAGTGCTTTCAGCAAAACTACTGTCTTTTGTCGGCTTGCAGTGGTTTTGCCCTAATTAGCTTTTTTAAAGTGCTTTTCAGCGGACGGATGTATTTTGTCGGCTTGCTCAGTGTTTTTTCCCCAATTGCTTGTTTTTTTTAAAGTGCTTTTCAGTGGACGGATGTGTTTTGTCGGCTTGCTCAGTGTTTTTTCCCCAATTGCCTGACTTTTTTTAAGTGCTTTTCAGCGGACGGGTGTGTTTTGTCGGCTTGCTCAGCATTTTTTCCCCAATTGCCTGGCTTTTTTTAAGTACTTTTCAGCGGACGGATGTGTTTTGTCGGCTTGCTTGCTCAGTGTTTTTTTCCCCCATTGCCTGGCTTTTTAAAGGGCTTGCAACAGTTTTCGGATGGATAATGTGAATAAACATTTTATTAGATCAGAACTGTGTTTAATTTCAAAATTGGCGCTCATTCTGTGATTTTCGCTTGGTTGCAAGATGGCGCCGATGACGTCATTTCCAGTTAATGGCCTGCTGCCGCTGAGTGCATCATTTCCGGTTCGTGGCAAGCAGCGGGAGGGTGACGTCAAGATGGCGCCGAGTGCAGGCGCTGTTGAATAATTCAGGAGTTTACTGCTCTGTCTATGGTGCATGTGTTTGCTGGACGTTATTTAAAGCATGATTTTGCTTCAGTAGCAGCAGCCTGTACAGCAGGCTTTAAAGATTTGTTTTACACACTATATTCAACACGTTCTGAAGTTACTTGGCATTTTAGTATTGGGTGTGTGAGTGTGAATGAGTCTGTGTGTGTATGTGTGTGTGTGAATGAGTATGTGTGTGTGTGTGTGCATGTGTGTGTGAGTGAGTGTGAGTGTGTGATTTAATCTGTGTGTGAGTGTGTGAATGAGTGTGTGTGTGAGTGTGAATGAGTGTGTGTGTGAATGAGTCTTTGTGTGTGTGTGTGTGTGTGAATGAGTCTGTGTGTGTGTGTGATTTAGTCTGTGTGTATGTGTGAATGAGTCTGTGTGTGTGTGAATGAGTCTGTGTGTGTGTGAATGAGTGTGTGTATGTGTGAATGAGTCTGTGTGTGTATGTGTGAATGAGTCTGTGTGTGTATGTGTGAATGAATCTGTGTGAATGAGTGTGTGTGTGTGTGTGAATGAGTCTGTGTGTGTGTATGTGCGAATGAGTCTGTGTGTGTGTAAGTGTGAATGAGTCTGTATGAGTCTGTGTGTGTGTGTACGAGTCTGTGTGTGTGTATATGAGTCTGTGTGTGTGTCAGTGAGTCTGTGTTTGTGTGTGTCTGTGAGAGGTGGAGGGTGTGCTTGATCAACAAATAACAAATAGTACAAATAATATAGTATTTCCTAGTTCAGAGCTTATTTGTTAAGTTTAATAGCCTGATGGCTGTTAGGAAGAAGCTGTTCCACAATGTAGATGTTACAGTTTTCAGTTTACAAAAGTCGGACGTGACTCCAAAAGTCGGGCATAAGTCAGTCAGTCCGCAAGCCATGTCAGTCAGTCCGTCCAAAGGTCATGAGTTAATCCCAAGGCAGTGAGTGAGTCTAGACGTCATGAGTAAGTCGCTCACCCCCCCCCACTGACATCCCCACCTCGATACTGCCCTCCGCCTGGCTATAGGATGCGCCCCCTCCTGCCCCCTACTGAAGCCGCCTACATCCCCCGCTGGAGGACACCCCCCTTTCTCATCAGCCCACGAGAGCCCCCGCCTGAAGCTGTCCCCCTCCCTTGGCTGCACGACATATGCCACCCCCACCCCACCCTGACAGCCCCCCCCCCCTCCAAAAATGTTTTGCACAAATTCTTCAGTGTTCATTAAAACTGAAATTGTCTTTAGGCTGCTTTTTCGACATCATGTCAGGAAAAGTTAGAGGTCAAGGTGATGTGGCTATTGCTGTAGCATCCTCTGGGATAGCAGCTACATTAATGCCTGGTGGAAGAACTACACATTCTCGATTCAAGATACCCATCCAAGTGGCCGAGGATACATTCTGCAACTTCGAGAAGAACTCTAAGACGGCACATTTCATGAGGCAAGTGAAAGTCATTGTTTGGGATGAATGTCCAATGATTAGGAGAGAAAGCTTTGAAGCGGTGGACAGAACTCTTCAAGATGTCTGCAGCAACACTAAGCCTTTTGGCAGCATTCTTATCATATGTTGTGGCGATTTTTAACAACTACTTGCTGTGGTGAAAAGGGGAAATGATGCTGATATTGAAAATGCCTGCATCAGGAAATCCTACTTGTGGAGACTTTTCACCAAGTTTCAATTGCACACAAATATGCGATTGACAGAGGGAGAAGGCGACTATTCTCAATTTTTGTTGAAACTTGGAGAAGACAAGATTTTAAAGAATGAAGCCGATGAAATTGAAATCCCACAAGACATGCTTCTATCAGCAGAAGCACTGGAGGATTGTATCCAACATTTGACAATCCTGCAGAAGTATTCTCCAACAATTGGTTCCTCACAACGACACCATGAGAAGCATCAATTGTACATGCATCAAACGCTTCCTTGGAATCATTAAGGAGTACTTTTCTTTCAATGCTGTCACTCAGGGAACTCATGATACTCATTTCCCAACAGAATTCCTCGATTCACTCGAGCTCTCTGGATTACCACCACACAAATTGGAGTTGAAAAAAGGATCTCCAATCATATTAATGAGAAACTTGGAGCCGCCAAAGCTATGCAATGGAACGAGGATGATTGTGGAAGAGCTACACAATAATCTGATCGTTGCAAGAATCAACATGGGAGCCTTCAAAGATGACATTGTTCTCATTCCTAGGATAACACTCATTTTGACAGAAGGTGAAGACATTCCCCTTCAGTGGACCCAATTCCCCATTCAATCAAGTTTTGCTATGACGATCCATAAAGCACAAGGACAAACAATGCAGAAGGTGTTGATCTACCTCGACAAACCGGTATTTCAGCATGGACAACTATATGTGGCTCTTAGCCGAGGAAAGATGAAGGGAAATGTCAAGGTTTTCCTGAAGGATGGAACATCGACCAAGAATGTTGTCATTAAAAGCGTGCTTCGTTGAATGATGACTTCTGAGATAAATTCTCAGATTTTCTTTCTTAAAATTTAACCGCTGAATTTCTCTATATTAAAATTGTCTCTTTTTATCAACAGGAAATAGGCATCAAGAGGCAGTGAGCAGCAGAACACAACAAGAGACACAACAAGAAAGAACTTAATAATTCTCATCTTTAACATTTAAATTGTTCTTATATTTTAAGTCATTCACATTTTAAACTTTAATAAATCCTTATTGCACTTTTGATGCCTTCGTGTCCTTCATCACAATGCGAACCTAATAGGCAGGAATGGCTGCTCTGTGGGAGAGCCACTAAGAGTGAATGGGGGGAGGTTGTGGGGAGATGCACTGAATGTGTGGGTGGGAGGGGAATGGCAAGGAGCAGAGTGGAGGAGTGACGGGAGGTGGGGTAACTGAGTGAACTGCCAGCGTACCAGGCGTGAGTGACTGCACTGCCAGCCCACGAGCCATGAGTAAGTAAACTGCCAGCCCACCAGCCGCAAGTGAGTGAACTGCCAGCCCAATAATCCATTCAGTCCACCCTCTCCCCCTTCTCTCTCACAATCTGTCACCTGTTTTGGGCAGAATTTCTGGCAGTTTCTCAGCTGCCAGCCTGCCAGGTCCGAGTGATTGTACTGCCAGGCCTCAGTGACTGAGCTGCCTGGCCTCAGTGACTGAGCTGCCAGCCCAAGAATCCATTTGGCTCACAAACTCCATACTAGCCCTCTGGAAACCAGTACCTTCGGCCCACAACACCCATACTAGCGCAACAGAAAGCCCCCCCCCCCCCCACTGGCCAGCAATATTGGAATTGGTGGAGAGGTGGAATATTGCGTTGGGTGACCAGCCCTCCCGTGTGATGCTGGGACCCAACGGGTCCCACTTAGTCTAGTAGAACTATAGAAACATAGTCACAGACTCACAGAGCCATAGATTCATAGTGCCTTAGTCACAGTCACAGAGCCACAGAGCCACAGAGTCACAGAGTCACAGAGTCATAGAGCCAGATTCATAGAGCCACAGAGTCACAGAGTCACAGAGCCACAGAGTGATAGATCCGCAGAGTCACAGAGCCATAGATCCACAGTCACATAGTCACAGAGCCATAGAGCCAGATTCATAGTCACAGAGTCACAGAGTCACAGAGCCACAGAGTCAGAGCCAGATTCATAGTCACAGAGTCACAGAGTCACACAGTCACAGAGTCACACTGTCACACAGTCACAGAGTCACAGAGTCACAGAGTGATAGATCCACAGTCAGAGTCACAGAGCCACAGAGCCAGATTCATAGTCACAGAGTCTAAGTTTTAGAGTCATGGCCCCATAGAACATTAGAGGCAAAGAGCACTAGACTAATCGTCGGTTAGTCCTAGAGTCTTAGAGCCATAGAGTCATAGAATCATAGACATACAGACCAGAAACAGGCCCATCGGCCCAACACGCCCCATCTCCACTAATCGCACCTGCCCACTATTGGCCCATATCTGAAAAAACCTCTCCTATCCGTGTACCTGTCAAATTGTTCCAAAAAAATTGTGGTCGTACCTGCCTCAACTACCTCCTCCGGCAACTCGTTCCATACACCCACCATCCTCTGTGTGAAATTGGCGTCACAGGTAAACAGGTATTATAGAGCAGAGGGATCAAGGAGTGCAGGTACATTGTGCCCTGAAAGTGGCAGCACATGTAGATGGAGTATTATAGAGCAGATAGATGTAGGAGTGCAGGTACATCACATGTAGATGGAGTATTATAGAGCAGAGAGATGCAGGAGTGCAGGTACATCACATGTAGACAGGGTGTATTATAGAGCAGACAGATGTAGGAGTGCAGGTACATTGTTCCCTGAAAGTGGCAGCACATGTAGACGGAGATTACAGAGATGACAGATTATGGAGATTCGGTATGTCAAAGAGGATTCTCTTGAACTTCCACGGGTGCACAGTAGAGAGCATTCTGACTGCTTGGTTCAGCAAATTGCCTGGTTCGGCAATTTGAACGTCCAGGAGCGGACAAGACTGCAAAATGTTGTGACCACTGCCCAGTCCATCATCGGCTCCGACCTCCCCACCATCGAAAGGATCTATCGTAGACGCTGCCTCAAAAAGGCTGCCAACATCAAAGACCCACACCATCCTGGCCACACACTCATCTCACTGCCATCGGGAAGAAGGTACAGGAGCCTGAAAACTAACGTCCAGGTTCAGGAACAGCTACTTCCCTACAGCCATCAGGCCATTAAACACAACAACGAATAAGCTCGGAACTACAATAGACTATTATTATTATTATTATTATTATTATTATTATTATTATTATTATCATTACACTGTTATTGTTTGTTCTTTTTTACTGAGTTTGTGTTACATTAGTAATTATGATTAGTTGATGACATATTGTGTTGTGCTGCAGCAAGTAAGCATTTCATTATTCTATCTGGGACAGATGACAATAAAACACTCTTGACCGGGAGTGTCGTGGAGCAGCGGGAGCAGCGGGATCTAGGAATACAGCTAGATAATTCCCTGAATTCAATATTCTATGTGCAGCCTCACCAATGTCTTGTGCAATTTGGGCGTAGCTCCCTTTCGGGGTGTTCTGTGTGTTTCTGATAAGGTTTTTAACCTCCACCCCTTTCTCAATAGTCTCTCGAGAATATACAGCCTCCCATTTGAGCATTTTCCAGAGAGTTGTGGATTCGTACAGAACGTGTAAAACTGCATTGAGGTGGGAGACAAGGGGAAAGGAGGGAGCTCCGCACTGTGGGAGGACAGGGAAAGGTGGGGGAGACAAGGGAGCGAAGGGGTTACACAGGCGAGGAGAGAGGTGTAGGGGCCGGAGTGGAGGGGGTTGCAGAGATGGGGAGAGAGGTGTTGGGGACGGGGACGGGTTTGTGGGGGATTATAAGAAATTATCTTTCTCTCTCTCTTACAGCAACTCAAGGGGAGAAAGTGGGGTGGGGAGAATATGTCCACATCCGATATAGACCATGCTGCCCCTCTAGAGGAACGCATGGAGAAAGTGAGTGTTCTACACTTATGTACAACACTCAGATAAAGCCTTCCACTCCCCTCCCACAGTGCGGCGCTCCCTCCTCTCACCCTTCCCCTCCCCTCATTTCCTACAAAACCCATCCCTTCCGGCCGCTACACCTCTCTGCCCATCTCTGTAACCCCCTCCGCAGTGTGAATCTCTCTCCTCTCCCCCCTCTCTCAATGCGGCGCTCCCTTCTCTGCCCCTTCTCGTCTACATTTTACTATTCATTTCTCTCTCTCTCCACTTGTCTCCACCCTTATCTCTCTATCTCTCTCCCACCCCTCTCTCCCTCCTCACCCCCCCACCCCTCTTCATACCCTCCCTATCCACCTCTCTCTACCTCCCTTAGAATCGAACGGAAGGACATAGGGGAAACTGGACTGATCTTTCTCACATCGACCTTGGTGAACTCACAATGTCATCTTCAAGAGCTTTGGTAATCTTGACATTCGCGTCATTGGGATTTAGGAGCGCAGTTACATCGTTCCTGAAAGTGTCGTCACAGGTACATTTAATAGGAAGCTGAGGGGCAACGTTGTTACACAGACAGTAGTTGGTGTATGGAACGAGCTGCCAGAGGACGTTCTGCTTCTGGTTGGTAGGTAGTTGAGGCATGGTCTATCCCAACATTTAAAAGACACTGACTTGTACAGGCACACGGATAGCACAGGTTTAAACTTTAAATGCAGAAATGGAGTGAGCGGGTGGGAGAGTAAGCGAGGGAGGGAGGGAGGGAAGGAGGGAGGGAGTGAGGGAGGGAGATATCAGATACATATAGTCAAAGAATGATACAGTGTGGAAACAGGCCTTCAGCCCAACTTGCCCACACTGACCAACATGTCCCATCTACACTCGTCCCACCTGCCCGCGTTTGGCCCATATCCCTCTAAACCTGTCCTATCCAAGTACCTGCCCCAAAGGTCACGCTAAAGCAAAATCATCCATTCTTTGACATTTCCATCCCTTTCACCCTCTCTCTCCCCTATCTCCCTCTCGCACCCCATGTCTCCTCTCACTTCCGCTCTCTCTCCCCCCTCTCCCCCTCTCTTCCTGTCTCTCCCCCTCTCCCCGTCTCTCCTTCTCGCACCCCATGTCTCCCCTTCTCTCACTTCCGCTCTCTCTCCCCATCTCTCCCCCTCTCTCCCCTCTCTCATCCCTTCCTCCCTCTCTCTCTCTCTCTCTCTCTCTCTCTCTCTGCCTTATTTCTCTCCTCTATCCCCCCCTCTCTGCCCCCTCTCCCCCCGCACTCGCTCTCCACCTCTCTCTCCTTGCCTGTCCCCCTTCTCTCCCTCTTTCTCTCACCCTCTCGCTCTCCCCCACCTTCTCTCCCTCTTGCTCTCCCCCTCTCTTCCCTCGCTTTCTTCCACCAACTACACCCCCTCTCTCTCAACCTCTGTCCCCACACTCTATCTCCTCTCTCTCCTCTCTCTCTTCTCTCTCCACTCCCCCCCCTCTCTCTCCACAGGTTGGACTACATCGGGATGAATGAGAGAGAACTGCAGATTATGTTTCGAGTCTTTAGTCAGAATCGATCCGTGAAGTTTCTCAGTCTTTCCAACAATATTCTGACTGCTGGAGGGTTGAGAAGGATTGGGGAGGGTCTTTCAAATAGATGTTCCCCACTTCTGAGTCTTCGGTAAGTTTAATGTCCTCACCTGACCCAAAATGGAGGGGGGTTACAGGGGTGCAGGGCTCCGATGGAAGGTTACACACACGGGAAGAAGGATGTAGGGTTGGAGGGGTGTAAGGGGCCGGAGGGGAGAGGGTGACAGAAACGGGGGGGGAGGGGGCGGAGTGGGTGACAGATGGGGAGAGGGGTGGAAGGGCAGATGGAGAGAAAGAGTGAGTGAGAG
>JAXLNO010001539.1:0-12500 GCA_038087875.1 Malacoraja senta
TGTGTGTGCGTGAGTCTGTGTGTCTGTGTGGGTCTGTGTCTGTGTGAGTGAGTCTGTTTGTGTGAGAGTGTGTGTCTGAGAGTCTGTGTATATGTGTGTGTAGGGAGGTTGCATGTAAGGTTACTGGGTCAAAGGGCTTGACGCACAGAGCTGCTCAATCCATCTGGAGGACATCGCAGCTTCTGATATATGTTGTTAATACGCGAACCGCGTACTTTCCGACCTGTTAAAATCCACCAAAATGGTGAATTTTTGCACTGTAAATAATTGTGGAAGTCTGGGTAACCGTGAGAGACATCTATCCTACTTCAGAATTCCAAAAGTGTAGAGAAATGAAGGTAAAGAGAAGTGAGAGCTGAAGGGACAACAACAGCTAAAGTGCTTGGCGAACTGGCCGTGCAGATATCAAGATTGAAAATATTGGGAATTATCGCCTTTGCTCACTGCATTTCATCAACAGTGAGGCATTATTTGTTTTTTCTTGATTCCTTTGGTTTCTACAAAGTTTCAGAAGTGATAAATCTGGCTGTAAAATTTTAAAATCACCCATGGTTCTGAAGTGGGTTTTTACATGCAAAAAAAAAAATGCTTCTGAAGCTAAATTTATCATTTAAAAAAATCTCGAGACTTACGAGTGGTGTGTGGAAAAGTAACTTTTCTATCATTATGCTATTGAGATGTATATTTTGGGAAATAATAAAATGTCCTGACAGCTTAAACACCCACTCCCTTTCAATAGGATATTGTCAATTTGCTGAGGTTGATTATGTCCAATTAACAGCTAACAATTATGCCATTCCTTGGCTTGCATCTGAGTAAAATGTAATTCAAAACCCACGTATGGTTTACGATTTTTTTAATGATAAAAGAATAACGAGTAAGCCATTTGTTTCAGAACTGCCACCACACCAGCCGTGATTGACTGCACTGCCAGCCCACCAACCGTGAGTGACTGCACAGCCAGCGCACCAGCCATGAGTAAGTGAACTGCCAGCTCACCTGCTGTAAGTGACTGAGTTGCCAGCCCACCAGCCGTGAGTGACTGAACTGCCAGCCCACCAGCCATGAGTAAGTGAACTGCCAGCCCACCAGCCATGACTCACTGAACTGCCAGTCCAATAATCCATTCAGTCCACCCTCTCCCCCTTCTCTCTCACAGAGTCTGTCACCGGTTTTGGGCAGAATTCTGCCAGTTTCTCAGCTGCCAGCCTGCCAGGTCTGAGTGACTGTACTGCCGGGCCTCAGTGACTGAGCTGCCAGCCCAAGAATCCATTTGACCCACAATGTCCATACTAGCCCTCTGGATACCAGTCCCTTCGGCCCACAACACCCATACTAGTGCAACAGAACCCCCCCCCCCCACTGGCCAGCAATATTGGAATAGGTGGAGAGGTGGAATATTGCATTGGGTGACCAGCCCTCCCGTGTGATGCTGGGACCCAACGGGTCCCACTTAGTCTAGTAAGTATATAAAATTATAAGAGGCTGAGATAGCTGGACTAGTCGAAGGAGGTCTTCTACATAGTCAAAGGAGGTCTTCAACATGTCATTTTTTCAAACTCTTCTAAACTCGCCAATTAGGTCGTCCAAGTGGGACAGCCTCTTTTGAAAAAATAATATGTTGAAGACCTCCTTCGACTATGTAGAAGACCTCCTTCGACCTCCTTCGATTATGTTGCAGACCAGCTTCGACTTGCTACGACTAGCTATGACTAACTTCGGGAAAATTGGACACCGAATAGTGGAGAGTGAAGACGACCTCCTTCGACCTCCTTCGACTATGTTGAAGACTATCTACGACTACCTTTGACTACCTTTGATTACCTTCGACTAACATGGGGGGGGGGGGGAGGGGGGGCAGAGGAACAACTCCAGGACTGTTTGGAGTCTGTAGACTGGGCAATGTTCAGGGACTCGGCAACGGACCTGAACGAATTCGCCACAGCTGTTACAGACTTCATAAAGAAATGTGTGGAGGGACTGCATCCCCACCAAAACCTTCCAAGTGTTTACTAATCAGAAGCCTTGGATGAACTTTGAGATCCGCATTCTTCTGAAGACCAGACACCGGGCATTCATGTCTGATGATACAGTGGTCTACAAGAAGTCCAGATACGACCTTGGTAAGGCCATCAAAAAGGCCAAAAGGGACTTCTGCTCCAAACTGGAGGATGAGACAGATGTTCGGCAGCTGTGGCGAGGCTTGAATGCAATCACCTCCTACAAGGCGAAATCAGGAGGCAGCTCGAATGTCGGCGAAACATCACTCCCTGATGAGCTCAATGCGTTTTACACACACTTTGATAGGGAGAACACCGATGTGCCTTCTCGAGCCCCCATTTGCTGTGATGGTATTTCAGTCACAGTCACAGAGGCCGACGTCAGAAAATCCTTCAGAGGGGTAAACCCTCGAAAAGTGCCTGGACCTGATGGTATACCTGGTCGTGTTCTAAAAACCTGTGCGGAGCAACTGGCTGGAGTTTTTACGGACATTTTCAACCTCTCACTTCTGAGGTCTGAGGTTCCCACCTACTTTAAAAGGGCATCAATTATACCAGTGCCCAAGAAGAGTAAGGTAACGTGCCTCAATGACTATCGACCTGTGGCACTAACGCCTGTGGTGATGAAGTGCTTTGAGAGGTTGATCATGGCGCAAATCAACTCCTACCTCGACAAAAACCTGGACCCACTGCAGTTCGCTTACCGCCACAACAGATCAACGGTGCGATCTCGCTGTATTAAATGAATACAATCATCCCCTCCAAGCTGGTTACCAAACTCGCAGAACTGGGTCTCTGCGCATCCCTCTGCAATTGGATCCTCCACTTCCTCATTCAAAGACCACAGTCTGTCCGTATTGGTGGAAATGTGTCAGCCTCGAAAACAATCAGCACGGGAGCACCTCAAGGCTGCGTGCTCAGCCCCCTGCTGTACTCACTCTATACTCATGACTGCGTAGCCAGTCATAGAGCGAACTCCATCATCAAGTTCGCTGACGATACCATTGTTGTGGGATGTATCACTGATGGGGACGAGTCAGAGTACAGAAGTGAGATCGACCGACTGACCAAATGGTACCAGCACAATAACCTGGCCCTCAACACCAGCAAAACCAAGGAACTGATTGTGGACTTTGTCCCGTTTATATCAACGGGTCGACGGTTGAAAGGGTCAAGAGCTTCAAATTCCTGGGCGTGCACATCTCTGAAGATCTCTCCTGGTCCGAGAACACGGATGCAATCATAAAGCAAGCACATCAGCGCCTCTACTTCCTGAGAAGATTACGGAGAGTCGGTATGTCAAGGAGGACTCTCTCTAACTTCTACAGGTGCACAGTAGAGAGCATGCTGACTGGTTGCATCGTGGCTTGGTTCGGAAACTTGAGCGCCCTGGAGCGGAAAAGACTACAAAATGTAGTAAACACTGCCCAGTCCATCATCGGCTCTGACCTCCCTTCCATCGCGGGGATCTATCACAGTCGCTGCCTCAAAAAGGCTGGCAGTATCATCAAGGACCCACACTCATCTCCCCACTACCTTCAGGTAGAAGGTACAGGAGCCTGAAGACTGCAACGACCAGGTTCAGGAATAGCTACTTCCCCACAGCCATCAGGCTATTAAACTTGGCTCGGACAAAACTCTGATTATTAATAACCCATTATCTGTTATCTGCACTTCATCAGTTTATTTATTCATGTGTGTATATATTTATATTATGGTGTATGGACACACTGATCTGTTCTGTATTCATGCCTACTATGTTCTGTTGTGCTGAAGCAAAGCAAGAATGTCATTGTCCTATCAGGGACACATGACAATAAACTCTCTTGAATCTTGAAACACGGTTGGCATGGATGGGTCAGGTTCTGTTGGTAAGTAGTAATGAATAGTGCCACAGATGAAAATTTAAACTATCTACATCATAATGTCATTGCATGAAGGCACAGGTATAGTTGCTAGATTTGCTGATGATGCAAAATTAGGTAGGAAAGAAAGTTCTGAAGACATGGTAGGCTAGGAAAAGGATATATAGATAGGTTATGTGATCGTGCAAAGATTTGGTAAATGTAATAGATGCAGTCATGGTGGCTCAGCGGTAGAGTTGCTGCCTTACCGCAGAGCTCGGAGATGCTGATCTCACCACGATCCGACCACGAGACTCAAAAAACTAGTCTGCAGGTACAGCAAGTAAATCGAAAAACTAACAGAATGTTTACCCAAGCAGTCTTTCCAGGTGCGGCAGAGGTTCACCTGCACCTCCTCCAACCTCTTCTATTGTATCCGCTGCTCTAGGTGTCAGCTGCCCTACATCGGTGAGACCAAGCATAGGCTTGGCGATCGCTTCGCCCAACACCTCTGCTCGGTTCGCGTTAACCAACCTGATCTCCCGGTGGCTCAGCACTTCAACTCCCCTCCCATTCCGAATCTGACGTTTCTGTCCTGGGCCTCCTCCATGGCCACTGTAAATTGGAGGAGCAGCACCTCATATTTCGCTTGGGTAGTTTACACCCCAGTGGTATGAACATTGACTTCTCCAATTTCAGGTCGTCCCTGCTTTCCCCTCCCCTTCTCAGCTCTCCCACAGCCTACTGTCTCCGCCTCTTCTTTTCTTCTTCCCGCCCCCCCCCCCCCCACATCAGTCTGAAGAAGGGTCTCGACCCGAAACGTCATTTATTTCCTTCGCTCCATAGATGCTGCTACACCCGCTGAGTTTCTCCAGCATTTTTGTCTACCTCCGATTTTCCAGCATCTGCAGTTCCTGTTTTCATTGATGTTTGGGGATGAGGGAGGTTTGGCTTCAGTTACGTAGGGCCTTGATGCAACCAGATCTGGAGTATTATGTACAATATAGGCATTCTTAACAGGATGAACAAGCTAGGTCTTATCTGCTGGTCTAAGGACTAAAGAAGAACGAGAGAGGACTTGAACCATTGAAGATCCTAACAGCATGTGGAGGGATGTGGAGAGGATGTTTCTTGTTGCGGGGTCATCATTTAAGACAGCATGATGCGAGCCTTTGAAACTCTTCTTCAATGAAACTCTGATTATTTTCAAAGTAGAGGTAGATAGATTCTCGATAAGCAAGAAGATGTTAAAAAATACTGCTGACAGAGAAGAAATAAGAGTCAGATCAGCATCATTATTTTAATAAATACATAGATACATAGATACATAGAAAATAGGTGCAGGAGTAGGCCATTCGGCCTTCGAGCCTGCACCGCCATTCAATATGATCATGGCTGATCATCCAACTCAGTATCCCGTACCGGCCTTCTCTCCATACCCCCTGATCCCCTTAGCCACAAGGGCCACATCTAACTCCCTCTTAAATATAGCCAATGAACTGGCCTCAACTACCCTCTGTGGCAGAGAGTTCCAGAGATTCACCACTCTCTGTGTGAAAAAGTTTATCCTCATCTCGGTCTTAAAGGATTTCCCCCTTATCCTTAAGCTGTGACCCCTTGTCCTGGACTTCCCCAACATCGGGAACAATCTTCCTGCATCTAGCCTGTCCAACCCCATAAGAATTTTGTACGTTTCTATAAGATCCCCTCTCAATCTCCTAAAATTCTAGCGAGTACAAGCCAAGTCTATCCAGTCTTTCTTCATATGAAAGTCCTGACATCCCAGGAATCAGTCTGGTGAACCTTCTCTGCACTCCCTCTATGGCTATAATGTCCTTCCTCAGATTTGGAGACCAAAACTGTACGCAATACTCCAGGTGTGGTCTCACCAAGACCCTGTACAACTGCAGTAGAACCTCCCTGCTCCTATACTCAAATCCTCTTGCTATGAAGGCCAACATACCATTCGCTTTCTTCACTGCCTGCTGCACCTGCATGCCTACTTTCAATGACTGGTGTACCATGACACCCAGGTCTCGCTGCATCTCCCCCATTTCCTAATCGGCCACCATTTAGATAATAGTCTGCCTTCCCGTTCTTGCCACCAAAGTGGATAACCTCACATTTATCCACATTATACTGCATCTGCCAAACATTTGCCCACTCACCCAGCCTATCCAAGTCACCTTGCAGTCTCCTAGCATCCTCCTCACAGCTAACACTGCCCCCCAGCTTAGTGTCATCCGCAAACTTGGAGATGTTGCTTTCAATTCCCTCGTCCAGATCATTAATATAAATTGTAAATAGCTGGGATCCCAGCACTGAGCCTTGCGGTACCCCACTAGTCACTGCCTGCCATTGTGAAAAGGACCCGTTTACTCCTACTCTTTGCTTCCTGTTTGCCAGCCAGTTCTCTATCCACATCAATACTGAACCCCCAATACCGTGTGATTTAAGTTTGTATCCTAATCTCTTATGTGGTACCTTGTCGAAAGCCTTCTGAAAGTCCAGATACAACACATCCACTGGTTCTCCCCTATCCACTCTACTAGTTACATCCTCGAAAAATTCTATAAGATTCGTCAGACACGATTTACCTTTCGTAAATCCATGCTGACTTTGTCCAATGATTTCACCACTTTCCAAATGTGCTGCTATCCCATCTTTAATAACTGACTCTAGCAGTTTCCCCACTACCGATGTTAGACTAACTGGTCTGTAATTCCACGTTTTCTCTCTCCCTCCCTTCTTAAAAAGTGGGGTTACGTTTGCTACCCTCCAATCCTCAGGAACTACTCCAGAATCTAAAGAGTTTTGAAAAATTAGCACTAATGCATCCACTATTTCTGGAGCTACTTCCTTAAGTACTCTGGGATGCAGCCTATCTGGCCCTGGTGATTTATCGGCCTTTAATCCATTCAATTTACCCAACACCACTTCCCGACTAACCTGGATTTCACTCAGTTCCTCCATCTCCTTTGACCCGCGGCCCCCTGCTATTTCCGGCAGATTATTTATGTCTTCCTTAGTGAAGACGGGAACCAAAGTAGTTATTCAATTGGTCGGCCATATCCTTGTTCCCCATGATCAATTCACCTGTTTCTGACTGCAAGGGACCTACATTTGTTTTAACTAATCTCTTTCTCTTCACATATCTATAAAAACTTTTGCAGTCAGTTTTTATGTTCACTGCCAGTTTCCTTTCATAATCTATTTTCCCTTTCCTAATTAAGCCCTTTGTCCTCCTCTGCTGGTCTCTGAATTTCTCCCAGTCCTCTGGTATGCTGCTTTTTCTGGCTAATTTGTACGCATCATCTTTTGCTTTGATACTATCCCTGATTTCCCTTGTTATCCACGGATGCACTACCTTCCCTGATTTATTCTTTTGCCAAACTGGGATGAACAATTTTTGTAGTTCATCCATGCAGTCTTTAAATGCCTTCCATTGCACATCCACCGTCAACCCTTTTAGAAATAATTGCCAGTCAATCTTGGCCAATTCATGTCTCATACCCTCAAAGTTACCTTTCTTTAAGTTCAGAACCGTTGTTTCTGAATTAACAATGTCACTCTCCATCCTAATGAAGAACTCAACCATATTATGGTCACTCTTGCCCAAGGGGGCACGCACAACGTCTGCTAACTAACCCTTCCTCATTACTCAATACCCAGTCTAGAATAGCCTGCTCTCTCGTTGGTTCCTCTACATGTTGGTTTAGATAACTATCCCTCATACATTCCAAGAAATCCTCTTCCTCAGCACCGCTGCCAATTTGATTCACCCAATCTATATGTAGATTGAAATCACCCATTATAACTGTTTTGCCTTTGTTGCACGCATTTCTAATTTCCTGTTTGATGCCATCCCCAACTTCACTACTACTGCTAGGTGGCCTGTACACAACACCCACCAGCGTTTTCTGCCCCTTAGTGTTTCGCAGCTCTACCCATACCGATTCCACATCCTCCAGGCTAATGTCCTTCCTTTCCACTGCGTTAATCTCCTCTCTAACCAGCAACGCTACCCCACCTCCTTTTCCTTTCTCTCTATCCCTCCTGAATATTGAATATCCCTGGATGTTCAGCTCCCAGCCTTGGTCACCCTGGAGCCATGTCTCCGTGATCCCAACTATATCATAATCATTAATAGCTATCTGCACGTTCAACTCATCCACCTTATTACGAATGCTCCTTGCATTGAGACACAAAGCCTTCAGGCTTGTTTTTACAACGCTCTTACCCCTTATACCCCTTATATGATGGAGGAAGCTTGTGGAGGCAGGTAGTCCTAAAGTGTATATTCATTTATGTTGGTACTTTGCACAACCTTAGTCTGCCACTTTTCAGTCTACAAGTGAGACTTTGAGCTCATTCCCCTTTCTTAAATTACACAGCCTTTTGGGAATCCTGCCCTAGTACCTTTGCACCTCCGCTTTCTGGATTATTTCCCCATTTAGTAAATAGTCTACACCTTTATTCCTACTACCAAAATGCAAGACTCCACACTTTGCTACACTATATTCCATCTGCCACTTCTCTGCCCGCTCCATTCCCTGCAGATGTTGTCTGATCTGCTGATTATTTTCAGCACAGTTTGTTTTTTAGTTACCAACATCTATGTTGTTATGGTTTATAAGCACAATTTAGCAAAGAAGTTATTAATAATGTACCAAGCATTTTAAGTGAAGAAAAAAACATGGTCTTGAATAGTCTGCACAATTTATTGAATTTTTACAGTAAATAGAACTTGTATTTACATGGAAAGATATTTATGAAATACTTTTTACATTATATTTAATGGCATATACTATATAAAATCTTTACTTTTTAATTCTCATATATTCTATTATTTAACATGCTATTTGACTGTAACCCAGTCACTGTACATACAACACACATCCCATCAGTCCAGAGAAGGTGTATTGATAAATAATTGTATTCATAATAAAAAGACGCTCATGATGATTTCTGAGATTGTTAGTGTATTGCTTTGAATAGATGATAATTGCAGGTCGATGCGAACTATTAACATAGATGGAGACTGTTTGACCTTTAGACCTTTGACTGGATTTTGAAGTCTGGGTTTGGGCCTTGTCTTGTGGAGATGTATCCTGTGGGTGTGATATTCAGTTGCCACTGCACTTTCCTGCTGTCTGTCCTGCAGCATGCATTGCATGAAGCAAAGGGTGACCAGATGCCACAGTGACTTTGTCAATAAACTTAATCATTAAATTCTGCCATCATGCACTGTCTTTCTGGGTCACTTTGGTCAAATGTTTTAATCATGCAGAAAGACTAATGTGAAGCATTAAACCAGAGCAGAATCAAAGACAAACAATAGTTGCCAGAGTCCAATAACTGTGTACATTTTTAAATGTTCATCCGGGAAGTATAAAATATTTTGCATTAGTTGTAGTGACAATCCAAGGCACTCTTAGAATCTCAACTCAAATATCTAGCATCTGAAAAGCTGAACTGGCACTATCAGGTAATTTTATAAACAATTCAACATGCAATGTTCCACCTTTCTTTAAAGCTGCTCACTTAATCATTTAAGTTTCAACTCCATCATTAATTTATTCCTTATCCTTAAAAAAAAAGTCCAAATAATTAAAAGAGAGAGCTTTACTTTGTATTTTGACTGCTCCACTTTAAAATGTTAATGTTGCCTTTTCTCCTCTTGGAGTTGGCATTTTTCGTGACTGTATATTTGGGCCATTTACAGATAGTACACGTCCTCGTTGAATACTGAAGGTGCAGCATTCTTAGTATCTCATCTCTTTCCATTTATTGCCTGATATTCTCTGAATGCAATCAACAAATGAAGGTGAAAAAAGACAATCAACCAAAATCACTGTAGTTTGAGTATTGCGGGTCTGGGTTTTGGACAAAGATGATTCAAGAGTATTAGGTTTATATTTTGTTGAACTTGCATACAAAATCATTTAGATTTTACATTATTTTGTGAGACCAAGATAACCATTTTCCATATTTAGCTTCATCAATAATGATGCCCCTTTCACATTACCGTGAAATTCTGAATAATCGATCGTAGATGATGCAGGAAAATACTGAGGAGACATTAAAGGTGGCCTGCTGCTTACTGTTTTACACATTCCAAAGAAAAATCTATGTTTAAAAACATAGAAGAACTTTAAAACTTGATGTAGAACAATTTACAAAAATAAGCACCAGTTGTTGTAACTCACAAATTCAGAGCTTTTATAGTGCATTTATCCAAAAGCTCCTGTACCAAAACGGGATCCTTGCTAATAATTGCAGTGTTTAATAGAAGGTTTCTTTCTGCCCAATGATAACCAAGTCCATTACATGGACATCAAATTGCACAGCAAAATGAAAATTAGTTGGAACTGCAGAAGCCAGGCAAAGGGATGTTCAATTTGTTCTTAAGGCTCGGCAAATTAAGTAACCTTTCTAATTACAACAAACCACTTTGAATTTCAACCAGTCTTTCCTAATATCACTCCTTTATCTGGAGTAGAGCTCAATGCTATGTCATTTATTCTATGGTCAGTGAAGCACAGCAGAACCAAGAATAAAATATAAGAATCATCAGAGCCTATCCTAAAGCCGTGTACATTCTGCTGCTTTAATATACTGCGATAGATCTTGTGTACCACCACAGCACAATGCGGAGAAATGTCAATCCAATGTTTAAATTGGCAGGGACAACAATGTGAGAATTGCACTGGTACCCAATTTATACAGAATCTATGGTTTGATCTGTATATAATGAGTTGCTGTGCTGGTTTTGGATACAAGCCCAAAACACACTCTCCAGTAAAAGGCATAATAACGTTTCCAATATTACAGTATTTAAATTGCAGAAGATGATTTTATATCCAGGAAACAAAGCTATTAGTGATTAGAGATGAAAGCAAGAAAATAAAAACTGAGAAAGGAATAGTAAATCAATTGTAATTAAAATAGGGGGGAAAAAAAACCAAAACAAGGATTGCAACCTGACCTGGTCTCTTGCGTCAAGATGGAGGCATTTCAAATATTCAACATTTTCACCACTACAATCTCCCTGGTTAGCTTTGGTTGACAGCAAGAATGTAACATTCAGAATACACCGCCATTTCAAATACAAAAGGACGTCTCCAAATCCAAGAACTCCTAGAAAGTCCTACGTGCATCCAGCAGCAGCCTCTTGCATCAACCTCTTGCACCAGTGTTTTACCATGAGCATGTTAAATATGACGTATAAACTCGAGTATATTTTGCATCCTTCATCCTTGCCATATGTCATGTTAGCGGTTGATCAGAATGTACAGGGAACACCCATGATGCACTGCACACTTGGTCTGAGAATGAGCACAGCTCATGCAGTGTGACCCTGTGACAACTTTAGCTGAAATCTTGCAGTGATTATAATACAATCAGTTGTTGCTGGTACTTTCTTCAGGATCTTGTGGAGCACATGTACATCGACTGCACTCTCCTCGAAGGACTATTATTCAGGAGGTCCATACTTTTTCTACTTGAGTTAATGACATCCGCAACAAACTTTGTGCATTCGGCACAGACATCTTTGAAGCTACAGCCGTGTGTGTAAAGGTGCGGAAATTCCTGTTCTACCGACCGCTTACTCAGATTCCTCAGAGACCTGCAACACAAAAGAATCCAAAACACTGAGAGATGAACATTAGGATCTTCCATGCCCGGCACTCTGACCTGGGAGGTATTTCACTCACACCAAGCACCCAGAAATGCAAAAAACATCGGCATTTAGTTGTCAAAGTTTGAGCCATGTGCATGCCACCTACTTCTGGACAGGTCAAACTGTCAGAATGAAGATATTAGAATGCCTTTTATTGTCATTCAAACAAACAAAAGTTTGAACGAAATTCCGTTCCCTGCAGTCATAACAGCAAAAAAACACAACACACAATTAACACAGTTTCACACAAACATCCATCACAGTGAATCTCCAAACACCTCCTCACTGTGATGGAAGGCAAAAGTCTTATCTCTTCCCTGTCCTTCTCCCGCGGTCAGGCAATCAAACTGCTGCGTCGAGGCGATCGAGACTATTGATGTTAAAGCCCCCGGCGGGCAATGGTAAGTTCCGCAGCCGATTAAGCCGCGCCGGGCAATGAAAAGTCCTGCGATGGGCCGATTCAAACCGCGCGATTCGGGGCGGGTGAAGTTGCCGTTGCTGGATCTCCTGAAAATTGGTCTCCTACCAGGGACCTGCGAGCTCCAGATGTTAACGTCCACAGGGCCTGCAGCCGATGCCTCCGAAGCTCCAAAGTCAGGTCGCAGCCACAGCGCCATCACAGCCTCCGAGGTCAGCCAGCTCCGTGATGGTAAGTCCACAGGATCTGCGACCGGAGCCATCAGATTAATTCCAGTTGGAGGCCACCAGCTCCACGATGTTAGGCCCCAGCGAAACGGAGACACGACAAGGAAAAGGTTGCGTCCCCGTTCAAGGAAGAGATTAAAAAGTTTCCCCCACCCCCCCACATATACACAACTAAAAATAAACCAAAAACATACCCCTAACAGGACACAAAAAAAGACAAAAAGAAAAAAGACAAACGGACTGCAGGCGAGCCGCAGCTGCTTAGGCAGCGTCGCCACTCCATGTAAATAACTTAAATGTTATGAATGAGTAAGTTTTGATACAGAG
>JAXLNO010001539.1:20000-36917 GCA_038087875.1 Malacoraja senta
GCGGTGCTCGCGCCGTCCAGGCGGTGCTCGCGGCGTCCAGGCGGTGCTCGCGGCGTCCAGGCGGTGCTCGCGGCGTCCTGGCGGCAGCGGGGCGGCAGGCCGTTGCCGCACGGGATTTTTGGACAGTGTCAGTTTTTCTGAGCCCCGCGCGGTGTCGGGACCAACTACATACGGCTCCGGCGATCTGCGTGGGACCGACCCCGCGGGCCCCGCGCGGTCCCCACTTCCTGCTACGCCGCCTTACCGCCTGCCCGTGGCACAGGGCCTTGACTAGCATTTTGTGACTATCTTCGGTTTAAACCAGCATCTTCAGTTCCTTCCAACACTCTAATGTACATCAGCAGTGCAATGGAATACTCTGATGCGTGGGTGAATGCAACTGTTATCAATATTTTTTCCTGTCCTACTGGTGCAGTGAGGTTGTAGTGTGTTTCATCTACCCAGTGTGTTCCATCTACCCAGTGTGTTCCATCTACCCAGTGTGTTCCATCTACCCAGTGTGTTCCATCTACCCAGTGTGTTCCATCTACCCAGTGTGTTCCATCTACCCAGTGTGTTCCATCTACCCAGTGTGTTCCATCTACCCAGTGTGTTCCATCTACCCAGTGTGTTCCATCTACCCAGTGTGTTCCATCTACCCAGTGTGTTCCATCTACCCAGTGTGTTCCATCTACCCAGTGTGTTCCATCTACCCAGTGTGTTCCATCTACCCAGTGTGTTCCATCTACCCAATTAATCAAAGGCTATTCTGACAGTACCGCTGAAACCCTTGACCTCGACCAACTAAGTCAAGGATAGTGGCTGTAATGGGAACAAATACTTCTTCCAAGTGAAGGTGGTATGTGTGAAGTATATAAACATGACTTCATTGTCACTGGGTCTAAAGCTGAGAACTTCCCCATGAACAAGGCCACAGAAGCACCTTCACCAGAAGGTAGCTCATCATTACCTTTACAAGGGGAATTAGGGATGAGCAATGAATAGCCTGGCCAGTGACATCCACGTCCCACAAAATAATCAAGATTTTAACAATTCCAATTTCAAAAATTAATCTTAAAAAGTAGTGCATGTTGCAGGGTCATTCGCCATTTTTGGTTGCAAAGGAGTTTCTTGATTAGTACGGTGTCAGAGGTTATGGGGAGAAGGCAGGAGGATGGGGTTAGAAGGGAGAGATAGATCAGCCATGATTGAATGGTGGAGTAGACTTGATGGGCCGAATGGCCCAATACGAGGGAGAGAGGGAGAGAGGGAGGGAGAAAATAAATGAGAAAAGAAAGCTGAGAAGAGTTTTTTTTAGGGTAGTATTAATCAGTTTGATTTCTTTCCTGAAACTAGCCAGGAAGGTACCATGATAATTTGGAGAAATATGAAGAGCCAAGGGAATTTTTTCCACTCCACATAAATACTAAATTCGTTCTAGTTTAACACCAAGTTAATAAAAATTTCACCTGCAAAATAACTTCAAGCAAGGAGCAAAACAATTAGCTGACACCAATTTGGTTAATAATTAGCCAAACATTTGGTCTGAAGTAGGGTCCCGACCCGAAACGTCACCTATTCCTCTTCTCGAGAGATTCTGTCTGACCTGCTGAAATACTTTAGCTTTTTGTGTCTATCTTCAGTTTAAACCTTCATCTGCAGTTCCTTCCCACACAAAACAATGAGCTTGGTGAGCAAGGTTAGTGCTGTCAGTGAGTGGACAGCCTCAGGAACGTGTGACAACAATCCGGAATCTAGAACCTGAGGATGTGTGGGAATGCTGATAGACCCAGACTCAGGATGTGTGCGCACGCCATCAAGTTCATGGTGTTGAGATGTGCACAGTTGGTTGGCTAAGATGTTTAGTTTAGTTTAGAGATACAGCGCAGAAACAGGCCCTTCAGCTCACTGAGTCCATGCCGACCAGCGTTCCCCGCACACTAATGGACCTGTCCCACTTAGGTGATTTTTCAGTCGCCAGAAAAACCAGCGACTGGACCGGCAACTGTCAGAGTGGAACACACACCCACACACATCGCTTCCTTCACCAGCCCGTTATGCAAGCGGGGGGAGCGCTGTGTGAGAGAAATTCACACGGTGCAAAGGCAAAGCCAATGCGATACAGACACACACCGCGATGAACAGGAAGGTTGGTGCTGTGATTAAGATGATAAAAGCACAGTGTACGGGAAGGGTCATGTAAGTCCTTTAAAAGAGGGGGGGAAGAAGGGTGGGGAGAAGGATTGGAGACAACTTTTAAGAAGCCAGAGATACACGGCTGTGAAGCTCGGCGGACATTAACATTACCGGTCAGTTATCCTTGGTTCTGAAAACGACTGTTTACATTTCCCCCAATGAGCCAATAAAATTCACCGGTCTACGAGTACCTTCGACCTCCTGGCAACCACTAGGACCTCCTGGCGACCCACCTACGGCACGAGAATTCTCGCTAATCTCCATGGCGGCTTCATTCTGGTCGCCGCTAATTTCTCAACATTCTCGCCGACCATATGAGGCCGACTAGTTGCCAGAATGCGGGAACTCCTCACGACCATGAAGGCGACTCCCCGGCAACCACCCGCGAACATGTGGCAACCGCACAGTCTCCTGCAGTCGCCTAAAAAGTCACCTAAGTGGGACAGGCCCATAACATTATCCTGCACGCACTAGGGACAATTTACAATTTTGATCAAAGCCAATTAACGAACAAACCTGTATGTCTTTGGAGGGTGGGAGGAAACCGGAGCTCCTGGAGAAAACCCGCACAGGTCACTGGGGGAACGTACAAACTCCGTACAGACAGCACCCGTAGTCAGGATCAAACCTGGGTCTCTGGCGCTGTAAGGCAGCAACTCTACCGCTGCGCCACCATGCCGCCCATGATGTGTGAATCTGCAGAGGGAGCCACCTAGCTCCAACGTCTAAACACGGCATAAGAATTTGTGGTGAATGACCGCTTAGGGACAATGTTTGAACACAAATGTGTGATGCATAAGAAGGACTGGAGGAGAATGAATGATGATCATCGTGAGTGGACATGAAAAGCGTGGAATATACAAACCTTCCCCTTTTTCAGGTTGTTGTAAAGATCTTTGTTTTGCTGAAACCTTTCCATTTCAGCTTTTACCAAGACTTTACGAACATTAATTATTTCTTCCACCGTCAGAGCCAGGCTTTCCACTGGGTGACTGAATTCTTCCTGCGGAGAGAAAAAAAGATTCCACACTCAGTCTCTCTGCTAGAACGTGGCTCCATTTTAAATACGGGAGGCACTGGGATGCTGAGAAATAGACACTGCTCAACGTTGAATGCAGAGCTCGCAAGGCAAGGGGGCTTGATAGCCACTGGCGAAGCAGTGCCCATATCATGAACCCATTCACAGGAAAACCCTGCCTTCAGATGCTGGGGACCAGGGAGGGCTAGGGTGATTGTGTTCTTAAAGAACAGTCCGTGGCCTGAATTTCCAAGAGAATGCAAATGGCCATCATCTGCACGTGTAAACAAAAAAATGCAAGTTGAAAAAAAATTAAAAAATTCCAAGGAGAACAAAAATTCCACGAAAAAAAGTATTATTCTGTATTCTGTATCTTAAAATCTTAGTATTAGGAAGTTGTGGATTCCATACGGATGAATATCCGATACCTGAGCAGCCATGCTGCGTCTGGTTTCTTCCATTGCTACCAGAATGGGACCAAATATTGGGCTGAATCTTGCGTCACTTTGCTTGCTGTCTAGATTTATCATCCACACTCACTGCCCAGCGGCATTGACCCGGGCTTGCATCCTGAAGGTGAATTTCACTGAGCCTCTGGATCTGAATCAGGCAGACTGGCCTTAATCGTAACTATTCAAGAAACAAATGAAGGAAATGCAACCGCAGAAGATGCAACAACTGCCTCTATACCTCCACCCTCATCTTCAGACAGACTCCCAGCAGTCCTTCCAGGTGAGGCAGAGGTTCACGTGCACCTCCTCCAACCTTCTGATGTGGCCTCCTCTGTACATTGGTGAGAGCAAGTGTAGACTCGGTGACTGTTTTGCTCGGTCCCCCAAGGCCAACTGGATCTCCTGGTTGCTATTCATTTTAACTCCCCTTCCCATCCCCACACTGACCTTCCCCATTGCCAGAGAGAGGCCACACACAAACTGGAAGAACAACACCTTCCTTCTATTCCATGTGGGCAGCTCACAACATGAACATTCAATTCTCCAATTTTAGGTAACGACAAACCATCCCCTCTTCCCCCACCCCTTCTAACTCCTCTCCCGCTCCCCTCGGCACCATCTGGAATCACACCTATTTCTCCCCTCCCCCGACATTCCCTCTTCTAGTTTCACAATTCGCAACTCTTCAATCCTTTTGTCTCTCACCTTCTATCTTTTCATCTCTGGCCTTTGTCCAACCATCTGCCTATTAAAAACACCCCTTGTTTGCATCCACCATTGCTTTGTCCTGGCCCTTCTTTCTTTCTTACAACTTGAGGGCCTGTCCCACTTGGGCGTCATTTGCGCGTAATTTACGCAACATCATTTACGCGTCACGACGCACGATGCACATGGTGCACATTACACACGCATGGTGCGTGGTGACGTAGGCAGTGACGCGCGGTGCCCCAGGATTTGGGGATGTACAAAATCTTTGTGTGCCATCTGCGTGACGCGCAAATGACGCCCAAGTGGGACAGGCCCTTTAGTTTCTCCATTCTCTCTATCCCTCCCCCCCCCACCCCTCCCCCAAATCAGTCTGCAATGATCATATTGAATTGTGGAGCAGGCTCGAAGGGCCGAGTTGTCTACTGGGTTCCTACTTCCCCATATTTCTACAAATGATTCCATTGATATTTGAGAAGTACAGGATCTCATTGTATGGATTGTTTGCTTAGAAATATGCTTATGGAGTAAAAAGAGATAAATACTTTGCACCATTGAAGTGTGAAACTGAGTGAGCACAAAGCCTGTATACAAACAGGAACAGATACTTACCATCAACTGGCATTTGGTAAAGTTTGAAAGGGTCCCTGAAGTACCCCTTGAGGTATGCAGGATATCTCCCCTCGCTGAAGAAGAACGACTTCTTTGAGCCACCACGGGCCACATCTCCTTGTTCTGTTCCACTAAACACAAACAAATATCACATCTTTGACAATCTGATCAAGTGGAAAGTCTGTGGCACACCAGCCCCTGAATCCAATGATACCTTTAACATGTGATCATTTCTTCTGAGTTAGCAAATAATTCAACTGACAGGAATATAACATCCAAGTCCAATCATCTTCTCATTCACTGCCCACAGAAGAGGCGGAGTTTACAAGGGCAGTAATTAAACATGGATGTTCTCTTTCATAGTCTACTGGATTTCAGATTTGGAGTTAGTAATGAGAAAAGTGTGAACATGCTCAGGCATCATCTCCCCCCCCCCCCCCACCTTAAACTAAAGGCTCTGTCTCACGGTGTTGCGGTCATTGGCGGTGAAGCGCGGCGTCGCCGGAAGAGGGGACCGCACGTCAACCGCGAGAGCGCCGAGCCTATGCCGCGGGAGCGCCGTACGGATGCTGCACGGGGGCCGAGTGATCTCAGTACGGCCGGTCCCACGAGCTTGCGGTGTTATAGAAATTTGCTTTATAAAAGACAAGCGGGGCTGTGGCGGCGGTAGTGCTGATCGCGGCGGCTGTGGCGGAGACCGTGCCGCACACGTACCTCACTGGCGGAGGCTGTGGCGGAGACCGTGCCGCACACGTACCTCACTGGCGGAGGCTGTGGCGGAGACCGTGCCGCACACGTACCTCACTGGCGGAGGCTGTGGCGGAGACCGTGCCGCACACGTACCTCACTGGTGGAGGCTGTGGCGGTGACCGTGCCGCACTCGTGCCTCACTGGTGGCGGCTGTGGCGGAGACCGTGCCGCACACGTACCTCACTGGCGGAGGCTGTGGCGGTGACCGTGCCGCACACGTACCTCACTGGCGGAGGCTGTGGCGGAGACCGTGCCGCACACGTACCTCACTGGCGGAGGCTGTGGCGGAGACCGTGCCGCACTCGTGCCTCACTGGCGGTAAGAAATTATTTTGGGACATTGCTGACTTTTTGTGAGCACCGTGCGGTGTTGGGACAAACGCCGCACGGCCCCGGCGGTGTGCGTTTGACCGAACCCGCGGTCTCTGGCGGTCCACGAGCGGTAGATACTTCCTGTATCACCGCCAATGACCGCAGACTCGTGAGACAGGCCTTTAATGAGTAGAGGAAAAATAATCCACTTAATAGATACATTGCAAGATTTTGATAAACCCCAGATTTTATGACCCATTTTTTTGTCACTTAACTAGAGGACTATTCCACCAACTATAAATATGTGGATTTCAAATATGTTTGAAACACTACACCTTGAAGAGATAAGACTCCTCCTAGCAGGTAAACCAGATCACTTCCACCTGACGTGGTCTGCATTTATAGAATTATTACAAACATAGGGTGCAAAAGTACTTTAAAAAAATAAAAAATTGAGGTCGGGTAAGGGGGGATGATAGTTGAAGAGTTGGTATGTCCTATTTACGTGATGCTCAAAAAAAAACATTTGTTTTTCTTTTTTTCTCTTTCTCTTTTCTTTTCTTAGGGCCTATTTCTTAACTCTTTTTCTTTTTGTTTTTAATCTCGCTCTCATAGGGTCTTCGTCCTTTTTTGTTGTTACATTTTCTACACTTTTCTACACTTGCACTTTTTCCTTCACTTTCTTCTCTCTTTCAATCTTTTCTTTCTTTAGTGTAAAAAAATAAATAAAGGGAGTACATTAATTGTAAGAAGATATAAATGACGAGTATTAATGTATGTGGCTGTGATGTAATGTACTTCTAATAAATAAAAATAAAAAAAAATAAAAAATAAAAAACTAGAGGACTATTCCGATTTAATTTAGTTTGGAGATACAGCGCGGAAACAGGCCCTTCGGCCCAATGAGTCCGCGCCGACCAGCGATCCCCGTACACTAGCACCATCCTATGCACACAAGGGATAATTTACAATTACACCAAGCCAATTAGCCTGCAAACCTGTACGTCTTTGGAGTGTGGGAGGAAACCAGAGCACAAGGAGAAAACCCACGCAGGTCACGGGGAGAAGGTACAAACTCCATACAGACAGCACCCGAAGTCAGGATCGAACCCACGCCTCTGGCTCTGCAAGGCAACAACTCTTCCACTGTGCCAACTTCCAGTGTCGCCCATTCCCGCTACCGCTCGCAGTTGTCATGTTGCACTAGATATAAACACTACAATACAAACACAAAATCCCCTTTCTCTTCACGAAACTTCACTTTCTTTTGAAAACAGCATTGGACTAAATATTATTAAGATTACGATTTACTCGTTATTCACTCACTATTCTGTTACTCATAGCCTGCGGGAATTGGTTTATTCATGTCAAACATACTGAGGTAGTGAAAGACGATTTCTGCATGCTATCTAGTGAAATCATATGTCAGTACATCAAGTACTGCAAAGGAGGAAAAAAAGTGCGGGGTTTACTGTTCCAACTAAAGAAAAAGTGCAGATAAAAACAAGTTCAAGGGCGGCACAAATTGAATTGGAATATTGTTAATTTTACTTCGGAGTCACGTGAGTGACTACGTGAAGAACCCCGCCAATGCGCCTGCGCGTCATTACGTCAGACGCCTTGACGCAAACGGACGTGAGGAGCAGAGCTCCTACAGTGGTTTGTAGTTTTTCAACTACAAGGTAAGTAGAAACTTTTTTCATGTTTTCCAGGTCCGTTTACTGTGGGTCTATGGGGATTTTTTCCACAGACGCCATGGAAAAAACGGACAGGGGGAAGAGGCGAGCGACACAGCCGACAGAAGTCGGGAAAGTCGGGAGTCTGCGGTTAGAGACCAACCACCTCTAAACCCCGGTACAGTCGCCAGCGGTGAGCATAGCGACTGTGGACCTGGGGCTGGTGAAAACACAGTCAGCGCCTGTCGGGCAAAAGACGAAGTTTAAATCCCAACGGCCCACGGAGGGAGTCCCAGGCAATGGAAGTAGCTCCAGGGCTAGATACTGCTTTCGAGCGTATTGCCCAAATAGAAAGCCTTTTACATAGGCTGATGGAGCAAAGTTCACTCAGGGAGGAGTGTACTGAAAGCCAAGCTGCTGGAAACAGCTCCTGGTACAGGGCTAGATACTGCTTTCGAGCGTATTGCCCAAATAGAAAGCCTTTTTCATAGGCTGTTGGAGCAAAGTTCACTCAGGAAGGAGTGTACTGTAATCCAAGCTGCAGGAGCAGCTTAACAGCACCTGGCTCAGGGCTGATGGAATGCACCCTCAGGAATGAGGAGCGTGCTACGGGTCATGAGATTTCAGACCCCGACTCTGACGGTGAGGCTGTACAAGGCGATGAACGGCAGCTGCCAGATGTTCCACCCCTGGCAGTAGGATTCGCTGCCCCGTCATGGTCAGGAGAGCCATTAGGAGAAGAACTGGCCTCCTTAATAAATTACTTGGTTTACCATTAGCTGGAACAGCAGGAGATGGATGAGACTGCAAGAAAGCAGGAGACCCCAAGTAACTGTGGGTTGCTGAAAGCAGCAGCAGTGAACCAAATTATCTGGAATCAGTTGCAGAGAATATTAAAGCTGCTGAGTTCTGGAATAACTGCTTTTACCAGAATAGCAGGTAACAACCAAAAGATGACGAAGTTGCATCAGCAAGCACTGGGGTTGCTATGCAGCACCCACTTCGAGATCAATTATCTGAGGAAAGTGCTATACTGCCTACTATGAATCCGAAATTCGCAGCACTCTGCAAACCAAGTAACATACAATTACCCAACTTACTCTTTGGAGAGGATCTCGGGAGACGTATTAAAGAGTTGGAAGATGAAGCGAAAACAGGATTGATAAAAACATCAATGGTTGCAAAGTCTGTAAAGAGGAAGTATCCTTTCAGACGTCATACGGATCCTAGACCAGGACCAAGTCGCTCATCAACGCAGGGACGTAGCTGGCGGCCTGCAGCGGGAGTAAGGACCAGTGGTGGTGCTTCCGGGAGAATCCAGGGATCACAGAATACTCAAATGACTCAAGAGGTAGGTGGACCTGGTTCTCAGGGGAACATACTAACTGGATTAAGTCCAAAAGTTGGAGGCAGATTACGTCTCTTCTATAAACATTGGAAGAAGATTACTTCAGATGTGGTAATTCTGAATAATATACAAGGATTTCGAATTGAATTCAATCCAAATTATGATTTGCCTGTCCAGCATGTTCCTAGCAGAACTCTCCACTTTGCGAAGTAATGGAGGTTCAAGTTTCGCTTCAAAACCCTATATATAAAAGGTGTTATTAAAGAATCAGTCTACCAAATTCACCAATTTGGGTCAAATATATTCCCTCGATCAAAAAAGGATGGAGGATGAAGGATTATTATAGACTTGACAAGTCTGAATCCTTTTGATCAGTTCACTTGCAAGATATGAAGTATTTTAAATTTACATGGATGAACCAATTAGGGCAGTTCAAAGCTCTGCCTAAAGGGTTAACGTTCCCTCCCAGAATATTCATAAAATTGTTAAAATCAATTCTGGGGTTGCTGAGAGCCAGGGGCATGTACTAATGGCATACCTGGATGATGTCCTGATTATAGGAAGGACAAAACAGTCAACAGAAGCATCGGTTGCAGTAATAAGATCAAACTTTTGAAAGTTTGGGGGTTTCTAAATTCATCCAAAGAAATCAAGGTTAAAAACATGTACCTCGATTAATTATTTGGGGTTCACAATTGATTTAGCCCAAATGCAAATTACTTTGCCCAGTGAAAAAAGGGTGGAGTTGATTAAAGATTGCAGTAATCTGTTAAACGAGCAAAAACCTCTAATCAGACAGGTGGCTCGAGTACTGGGAAAATTAGTAGATTCCCAGCAGTCCAGTATGGACCATTACATTATCAACAGCTGCAGAGAATTAAAGAACAGGCACTGAGAGTAAATGCTGGTCATTTTGATAGAACCATGCAAGTAACAACAAATGCTGTTTCTAAGTTGCAGTGGTGGATTCTACATGTCTCAAGCAGTTCAGGCAAAGTGCTGATTGAACAACCTTCCATGATATTACAAACTGATGCCAGTGCACTAGGATGGGGTGCAACTGACTTAACATGGAGCTGCGGAGGCAGATGGAATCAGGAAAAGTTAGTGTTACTGCAGACATGGGGAATTACCTATTTAGAGCTTTTAGGAGGTTTCTATGGACTCCAAGCTTATGGTTCTAACACAACTGAAAGGAAGGTTCAAGTTCAAATTAATAAACACAACAGTAGTTGCCTATATTAATGATATGGGTGGAATTAAGTTGGTGTCATGTGACAAAATGGTTAAATCAACTTGGGTCTTGGTGTATTGAAAAGAACATTTGGATTTCAGCTATCTATCTACCAGGTAGAATGAACACGATAGCAGGCACCAGGTCACGAAAAGTTCCATGATAATAAAGAATGGATGTTGAATCAAGAGGTATTCAATGATATAGTAATCAGATTTGGAATGACCGACATCGACTTGAATCATCAGCTATCGAGATATGTCTCATGGAAACCAGATCCAGGAGCAGTGGCGATTGATGCTTTCTCGCTACATTGGGGTGGTATGTTTTCATATATATTTCCACCTTTTTGCCTCATAAGCCAATGTTTGCTTAAAATCAGGCAAGATGCTGCTTCAAGGGTATTGGTAGTACCAGATTGGCCTACACAGCCATGGTATCTGTTGATATTAGAATTAACAACACAAATGTTGATGAAAGTCCCAAAAAGGAGTAATTTATTGCTGCACCCTGTAACAGGGTAACAACATCCATTATATCATCGTTTGGATTTGTTGATTTGCAGGTTTTAAGAATGCCTTTTCAGGGACGAGGACTGTCTGGGCATACTGTGGACATGCTTACGGCAGCCGGGAGGAAGAGCACTCAAAAACAGTACCTTTATTATATTAAGAAATGGGAAGAGTCTGTGTACAAAAGAATGTGCAATAAAGTACTTCAGATATTTCAAATGTTTAGAATTTCTGTCAAAACTTTATTATGATGAAGGTCTGAGTTGTAGTGCAATTAATTCAGCCAGAAGTGCATTGTCCTCATATTTGGTTCTGGATTCAGAAAGAAACTCAATTGGGTCACACCCAAATGTTTCCAGACTAATGAAAGGAATCTTTAATTCCAAACCACGGAATCCTAGGTACGTGACAATCTGGGATGTAAGTGTGGTACTGAAACTACTTCGTGAATGGTCATCAAGTGTGTCTTTACCTTTGGTCAAGCTCAGTATGAAAGTATTCATGCTTATGGCATGAGTGACAGCACAACGAGCGCAAACACTTGGAAAATTACAAATAGACAGTATGGAAGTAACTGAAGACAAGGTTACATTCTATATCTATGACCTACTAAAGTAAATTAGGCCAGGTGTGACAGGATTTAAAATTATGCTAGCAGCATATCCAAATGATCCATGTCTCTGTATTAAGACATATTTATTACATTACATTGAGGTCACAAAGAATTTGAGAATACGGAAAATGGGTTGTTGATCACACACAAGAAACCACACAAGAGAGTTTCAATACAGACTATTTCCAGATGGATAAAAGAAGTCTTAACAGCTGCTGGTATTAACACTTATGTTTTTACGTCTCACTCGACTAGGGCAGCAGAAACGTCGGCGGCCAGGGCAAAAGACGGCCCCGTCGACCATATCCTCGCAGCCGCCGGGTGGTCCAATGAGTTGATGTTTCAACATTTTTACCATCGGCCTATTGTTAATGCGGGGTTGTTTGCAGAAACTATTTTAAGTTCTGTGTAAATTCCTCTGGTTTAAAGGGGATCTGATTCATTTCATTATTGAAATGAATTACTGCATTTGTGGTACAAATGTTATTATGAATGCATGATTGATTATTCTCGTTCCGAGTCAATCTATGCAGTGAAGCCGGGATTGATCCAAGGCATGAAATCACAAAGCTTTAAAATCTTCACGTAGTCACTCACGTGACTCCGAAGTAAAATAGTAAGATTAAACGAGAACTTACCTAAGTTTGAAGTTTGATCTTTATTTTATGAGGAGTTACGTAGGTGATTACGTGCCCACCACGACCCTACCCTCTATCATAAAGGTCAGATGGAAGTTCTTGTATTACTCGTTTTATTATGAGACTATATTACTTTGGTTGTTGTTTTTTGTGATTTCACACCGCTGCTTTGAAGATTGACGCGCAGGCGCACTGGCGGGGTTCTTCACGTAATCACCTACGTAACTCCTCATAAAATAAAGATCAAACTTCAAACTTAGGTAAGTTCTCGTTTAATCTTACTATTCATCCTCATGTCTGCCTTTCCCTTTCCCCTTGTCCCTCTCTACCTGGATCTCTTTCTCTCGTGAGCATGTGAGAGGTTTGTTGAAGGGTCCAATAACACTGGGGAGGAAGCTGTTCTTGAAGCTGGCGGTACGTGCTTGCCAGCTTTTTGTTTCTTCTGCCCAGTGCAAGAGGAGAAAAGATAGAACTGCAGTTGTATAGGGCTCTGGTGAGACCACATCTGGAGTATTGTGTACAGTTTTGGTCTCCTAATTTGAGGAAGGACATCCTTGTGATTGAGGCAGTGCAGCGTAGGTTCACGAGATTGATCCCTTGGATGGCGGGACTGTCATATGAGGAAAGATTGAAAAGACTAGGCTTGTATTCACTGGAGTTTAGAAGGATGAGGGGGAATCTTATAGAAACATATAAAATTATAAAAGGACTGGACAAGTTAGATGCAGGAAAAATGGTCCCAATGTTGGGCGAGTCCATAACCAGGGGCCACAGTCTTAGAATAAAGGGGAGGCCATTTAAGACTGAGGCGAGAAAAAACTTTTTCACCCAGAGAGTTGTGAATTTGTAGAATTCCCTGTCACAGAGGGCAGTGGAGGCCAAATCACTGGATGGATTTAAGAGAGAGTTAGATAGAGCTCTCGCGGCTAGTGGAATCAAGGGATATGGGGAGAAGGCAGGCACGGGTTATTGACTGGGGACGATCAGCCATGATCACAATGAATGGCGGTGCTGGCTCGAAGGGCCGAATGGCCTTCTCCTGCACCTATTTTCTATGTTTCTATGTTTCTAGAACGACTGCGGTGTGAGCAGTCCTTGATTATGTTGGCTGCTTTCCTGAGGCCACGTGAAATATAGATGGAGTTGATGGGGGCTGGGGGAGATGAGAGAGACTGAGCAGTGTTCACAACTTAATACAATTTATTGCAGCCTTGGACAGTTGCCGTACCCAGCTGTGATACATTCCTATAGGATGCTTTCTATGCTGCATCTGTAGAAATTGATAAAGTCATTGGAAACACTAAGATGGTGTTAATGTGTGGGGATCGATGGTCGGTGCGGACTCGGTGGGCCGAAGGGACTATTTCTGCGCTGTATCTCCAAACTGAACAAGATTTGAGCTGTCTGTTGCCAAATGTTCATCGGCTTCTGAGGACGTAGAGGCTTTGGTGTGCCTTCTTGGTCGTAGTCGGACCAGGGTACATAGTTCATGACATTGACACCAAGGAACTTGGAGCTCTCGACTACCTACACTTTGGCACCGTTGTTGCAGACGGGGCATGTACTCCAGTCCGCTCTGTTTCACTAACGTTGAGCTAAGCACAACCAAGCCCTCTTCCTTCTCTCTGCACCAAGTGATCAATCTCCAAACGCTTATATGCTGCTTTACAATTGTGACAAAGTGTCAAAAGTGTCAGAGTCAAAATCGCAGTGCACAGAATGAGGCTCTCAGCCCACTTTTCTCAAGCCAACCATCAAGAACCTACGTATCTATTGATCAGTATATATTTATCAGCATTATTGATCTGCACGGTGGCACAGTTGCTGCCTTACAACGCTAACGGCGCCAGAGACCCGGGTTCAATCCCAACTACGGGTGCTGTCTGTACAGAGTTGTACATTCTCCTCTTGACCGCATGGGGGTTTTCTAAGATCTTCGATTTCCTCCCACTCTCCAAAGACGTACAGTTTGTAAGTTATTGGTGTAGTATAAGTGTAAATTGTCCCGAGGGTGGTGTTAATATGCGGGGATCGCTGGTCGGTGCGGACTCAGTGGGCCAAAGAGCCTGTTACTCTAAATTAAGCTTGATTTGAAGTTGATCAGATGCTCTTTGAGATAGTTAAATATGGCAACAGCCACTGATGACACTACCTCCTAAGACAATAGACAACAGGTGCAGGAGTAGGCCATTCTGCCCTTCGAGCCAGCACCGCCATTCACTGTAATCATGGCTGATCATCCACAATCAGAACCCTGTTCCCGTCTTCTCCCCATATCCCTTGATTCCGCTATCTTTAAGAGCTCTATCTAACTCTCTCTTGAAAGCATCCAGGGAATTGGCCTCCACCGCCTTCTGAGGCAGAGAATTCCACAGTTTCCCAACTCTCTGGGTGAAAAAGTTTTTCCTCATCTCCGTTGAGTCAGGGTGTTGTGCATTCCAACCAACCTGTCAGTAAAACAATTCTTCCTCAAATCCCCTCTGAAACTCCTACCCTTAACCTTAAACCTACGCGCTCTGGTTTTAGGTACCTTGACCATAGGGAAATAGTTTTCACTATCTACATCCCTCATAACTTTGAACAACTCAACCAGGCCCCCCTTGGCCTCATCCACTCTCAGGAAAACCAGCTCCACACAAGCGCAGCCTATTTATTGTCTCCTCGACCTCGCAACTGAAGGGCTCCATCGTGGGCAACATCCTGGTGAACCTTCTCTGCACCCAATTCACAGCAACTACATCCTTCCTATCCCGTGGCAATCAGAATGAGATGAAATACTCCAGCTCCTGAAAGGCTCCCGACTAATTCTTACTATATCTGCATCATAACCTCGCTGTTCCTATGTTATAAAGTCATAAGTGATAGGAGCAGAATTTGGTCATTCGGCCCATCAAGCCTACACTGCCAATGAATCATGGCTGACGTATCTCTCCCCTCCTAACCCCATTCTCCTGCCTTCTCCCCATAACCCCGTACTAATCAAGAATCTATCTCAGCCCTACAAAAAAATATCCATTGACTTGGCCTCCACAGCCTTCTGTGGCAAAGAATTCCACAGATTCACCACTAACAACATAAATTCCTCATCTCCTTCCTAGAAACATAGAAAATAGGTGCAGGAGCAGGCCATTCGGCCCTTCAGCCAGCACCGCCATTCATTGTGATCATGGCTGATCGTCCCCTATCAATAACCCGTGCCTGCCTTCTCCCATATCCCTTGAATCCACTAGCCCCTAGAGCTCTATCTAACTCTCTCTTAAATCCATCCAGTGACTTGGCCTCCACTGCCCTCTGTGGCAGGGAATTCCATAAATTCACAATTCTCTGGGTGAAAACGTTTTTTCTCACCTCAGTCTTAAGTGACCTCCCCTTTATTCTAAAGGGGGGCCCCTGGTTCTGGACTTGCCCAACATTGGGAACATATTTCCTGCATCTAGCTTGTCCAGTCCTTTTATAATTTTATGGTACACAAAAATGCTGGAGAAACTCAGCGGGTGCAGCAGCATCTATGGAGCGAAGGAAATAGGCAACGTTTCGGGCCGAAACCCTTTTTCAGACTGATAGGGGGGGGGGAGATATAAGGAAAAAGGAGGAGCAGGCTGAGGGTTGAGGGAGAGATAGGAAGGGGAGGAGACAGCAGGGGCTAACAAAATAGGGAGAATTCAATGTTCATGCCCCCAGGATGCAGACTCCCAAGCGGAATATGAGTGCTGTTCCTCCAATTTCCGGTGTTGCTCGCTCTGGCCATGGAGGAGACCCAGGACAGAGAGGTCGGATACGGAATGGGAGGGGAAGTTGAAATGCTGAGCCACCGGGAGGTCAGGTTGGTTTTTGCGGACCGAGCGGAGGTGTTCGGCGAAACGATCGCCAAGCTCCGCTTGGTCTCACCGATGTAGATCAGCTGACATCTAGAGCAGCGGATGCAATAGATGAGGTTGGAGGAGGTGCAGGAGAACCTCTGTCGCACCTGGAACGACTGCTTGGGTCCTTGAATGGAGTCGAGGGGGGAGGTAAAGGGACAAGTGTAGCATCTCTTGCGGTTGCAAGGGAAAGTGCCCGGGGGAGGGGGTAGTATGGAAGGGAAGAATTGACAAGGGAGTTACGGAGGGAGCGATCTTTGCGGAAGGCAGACATGGGGGGAGATGGGAAGATGTGGCGAGTGGTGGGGGTCACGTTGGAGGTGGCGAAACTGACGGAGGATTACTTGTTGTATGTGAGTGGTGGGGTGAAAGGTGAGGACTAGGGGGACTCTGCCCTTGTTGCGAGTGGGGGGATGGGGAGAGAGAGCAGTGTTGGCGGGGTATGGAAGAGACCCTGGTGCGAGCCTCATCTATGGTGGAGGAGGGGAACCCCCGTTCCCTGAAGAATGAGGATATTTCAGATGCCCTGGTGTGGAACACCTCATCCTGGGAGCAGATACGGCGTAGACGGAGGAATTGGGAGTAGGGGATGGAGTCCTTACAGGAAGCAGGGTGGGAAGAAGTGTAGTCCAGATAGCCATGGGAGTCAGTAGGTTTATAGTGGATGTCGGTCAGAAGTCTATCACCTACGATGGAGATAGTGAGGTCAAGGAATGGTAGGGAAGTGTCGGAAATGGTCCAGGTGTATTTGAGTGCCGGATGGAAGTTGGTGGTGAAGCGGATGAAGTCAGTCAGTTGTGTGTGGGTGCAGGAGGTGGCACCAAAGCAATCGTCAATGTAGCGGAGGTAGAGGTCGGGATGGGCCCTGGTACGCCTCAAACAAGGATTGTTCTACGTACCCGACAAAGAGGCAGCGTAGCTGGGGCCCATGCGTGTGCCATAGCTACGCCTTGTATTTGGAGGAAATGGGAGGAGTCAAACGAGAAGTTATTGAGGGTGAGGACCAACCTCCG